>JALJCO010012810.1:0-406730 GCA_023101725.1 Atherinomorus stipes
ACATTGGCTTAACCTACAATTTGTATAGTAATCATTTACATGTAAATATTTCAATTAGCTCAACAAGAAAATGTTAATTGAGGTACTGAACTTTTTCTTGTTGAACCAATTAATAAAACATTCATTCATTACATTAAAACATCTTAAGCTGTGTTAATGTTCAAAAGTTCATTGAGTCAATTTAAAATAATTCATTATGATTTCTGGGCCAATTTAAAAGTATGCATTGGATCAATATACTTTTTATGTTTATTTCAATCTGTTTATACTAATTTTATGTTTTTCCTCATTTTATGAATAATTTCATAACACAGTGGCATCGTTTAACTTTTTATTTAAACAGTGCATGCACAAAAAAAGCATGCCATTGTAAAACAGCATGAAATTATTTCCAACAATCCATAAGTAGACATTAGGGCTGGGACAATATACTTTTGTCTATGCATTCCAATACAGTGAAAATGGCAATAAAAATAATGATTTAATATTTACTTTGTTGTGGAAAATGTTGGAAAAAAGTGTCAAGTCCAATAGTAACACATGAAGTAAAAGTGTTGTGATTAAAACTGTAAAGTGCCTTGAAATTTGTATTTCACAGTTTGTAATACAGTATTCAAACATAAGCATCTATAGTATCAACACTTTGATAAAGTCCATTGCAATAATTGCAAAACAATGCATCGTCCCGGCCCTGGCGCACATTAATCACTAAATTTTCCAGCAAAGTTATTTCCTACAACAGTTACAACTCCAGCTGGGCACAAGGGCCTAACTAACTGCTTACTACATTAAAGGGGAACTTCGTTTTTTTTTCAATCTGAACCTATTTTCTAGCATGAATCCGTTCATTTCCTCACCCAGACAGTTTTGGTGCAACTTGAATTCCTTCAGCAGATATTTAGATCCACTCCAGATCAGCGTATGTCTGATATAATGGCAGTGATGGAGCAACCGCGTCCAGCCTCTAAATAATCATTATCTGCCACAAACTCCCTCATTTCACCAACATTTTGTTACCAAACTTTAGTCGGACCCCCCCTGTGACCTCGAGGCGGCTATTTCACGGTGATTTGCCCTTATCTACAGACGTTTACTTGTTATGGTGTCGCATAATGATGACGTCAAAGCAGGCGCTGTAAAAAGTTTGTAAATATAGGACGAATCGCCACGAAAAAGCCGCTTCGAGCTCATGGGGGGGGGGTTCAACTACAGTTTCGTAGTAAAACATTGGTGAAATGACGGAGTTTGTGGTAGATAATGATTTAGAGGCTGGACGCTGTTGCTCCATCACTGCCATTATATCAGACATACGCTGATCAGGAGTGGATCTAAATATCTCGTGAAGGAATACAAGTTGCACCCAAACTGTCTGGGGGAGGAAATGAACATATTTCATGCTAGAAAATAGGTCCAGATTTAAAAAAAAAAAAAAAAAAAGTTCCCCTTTAACTTCAAAAGGTACAAATATAAGAATGGGCATTAAAGTCATGAAATCTCAATTGATGACCACCAACAGAATAAGATTTTGTAGGATTTCAAATATAACCCCCCCCCCCCAAAAAACAAAGAAGTTCGTTTCGAGTTTAGACAGTATAAAATAAAATATTTTCATCTTCTCCCTACAAAACAGGAGTTTAATCAATGTGGAGTTGAATATTTTTAATCCTCTCTCTACAAAAGTTGGTTTTGTCAGACTCTTCAACCAAGCACGTAATTCAGTTAAAATGCGGAACAGTTACAGAAGTGCTAGAAGGAAGTCATTCTTAAGACAAACTGTTGCCATTTGCTAGAACTCAGCATAAGTCTATAAGGTACGAACAACTGTAGAAAAAAAAAAAAGCAGCGCTTTTATGTGTACTTTACGTGGGCATGTGGCAACTAATTGCCGTGTAGCAAGACACTCAGTTTGTGAACTTTGGTGCTCATTTTCTTGTCATCCAGTCCCATAAGAACCTTCTGCACAAACTTGAATGTGCGTCCACACGTCTTCGGGTACTGCATGTTGAGAGCGTAAATGAGCCCAAACAGCATGGCAAAGCCGTCAACCACTGAACGCAGATCAGCCATCACCTCTTCACCTTCCAAAATGATTCACATCTGTGGGTGTTACAACTGCCATGGTCTCTTCCTCCACATTAAAATCTTGCATGTCCTGCAAAACAGAAAAGTAGATTAGTAAAAAATATAACTCGCTAATAATACAATAATTTTATGGTCACTCTCTAAATGCATCCATAGAATTTTAGAGGACAGTGCTCTTTTTTTATTCAACTTAGGGACTATGGAGGAGAGACCTTCAACACCTGTGATCACACCAGGGAGCACCAGCCACTTTTAGTACAGATATTTTTAAGTTTATAAAGGATATTTTTGAATTTATGAATTCATGAATCGTCCTGGAAGGAACAGAAGAAAGCCTTGGAGGCCAAACGAGCTCAGGATGGAGGGACAAGAATTTCCTTCCTCTTCTAAATACTATGCGGTTGGAAATCCTCGCTTTTCCCTGGATTTTGTGCTGAAAAGGCAGCAGAGAAACATTTTCCAGATCTGACTCGGCCACAGTTTGGTGGTGAACAAGAAGGTGCTGTCCCGGTCTCAGTCTCAGTTGTGGAGGTGAGGTTAAGAAAGAGGACAGATGTTAAATAAAGATGTTGTCTAGCCGTTCATCGGTTATTGTTTAGCATCCAGTGGGGGCTCTGCTGGTGTATAAATGTGTGTGAATGTTACAATGGTGGTGGGAGGGGCCGTAGGCGCAAAATGGCAGCCACGCTTCCGTCAGTCTGCCCCAGGGAAGCTGTGGCTACATACGTAGTTTACAATCACCAGGTATGACTGAGGAGTGAAAGAATAATGGATCTACTGTAAAGTGCTTTGAGTGCCTTGAAAAGTGCTATAGAAATCTAATCCATTATTGGTCAGCTGTGCAATTCACCTGACTTCACCTACTCTGACGTCACGATTCCAAAACAGTGTTTGTGAAGGAAGGCTTTATACCCTCCCCCTTCCTTTTTAAAAGAAACACCACAGAAACCTCTGTAAACCCAAGAGAATAAACAGCTACTGCCTCACCTCAGAGAATGATTTTCTGCCATTATTTATTTTATTTACTGGTATGATCCCCAAGGCAAAATTAGGGCTCTGCATTTCACCCATCTCTGAAGTGTCAGAGAGCAGTGGACTGCTACTTAAAGTGCCTGGGGAGCAGTTGTTTGTGGGGGTTAAGGACCTTGCTCAGGGGTCCACAGTGGTTCACCTGAGTGTCATGACGCAGACTTGAATCCAGGTCCTCGGCGCCAAAGCCCGCGACATTACCACTAGGCTACCCACTCCCCCCCAAAAAGCCAAATTATAAAGAACATGAAAGCTACACTTTGAAGCTACTGTCTGTTACTTTGACAAAAGACCAAACTTGGCCTGAAAATTTGAATCACAGGTGGCCATGTAATATTTAATTAAGGCCGCAGAAAAGTTCAAGAACTCTCAATTACAAACTGCCAATTCATGTGCAGTTTGATGTTTAACGAAGACAAGTTTATTCATATTGTTTATCGTTATACCTGATGTCCTTTGATGATTGCATCCACAGGCTCACCCAGGAAAACCATCAGTAATTTCAGAGCACACTCTCTTCGTGTGGATGCGTTCAGTGAACCGTTTGATGAAGCCTGTAAAAAAGATGAAACTGTAACTACTGAAATGTTTACAATATTATGTCCTAAATATTTGCCAATTCTTACTATTTCAATTTGACTTTTAAAGCAGAACTCAGTAACTTCAGCTCGGGGCTCCCCTAGTGGCGTCCTTTCACTGTCGTGTTCAACCCCCCTTACACCCCCACAGCACACAGACGGCTTCTGTACCTGCCTTTCCTCTATTTTGATCGCTGGATATATTTCTAAGCTTTTTCTAGCTTGTTGATGCTACTTTGCTGCGTTGGTAGCAGCACCTCGTCTCCCTCTGCTCAAAGCAAAGTCCTGTATTTTCTGAAACGGGACGTTTTACCCGCGATTTGCGGGTAAATATGCCGTGGATTATATTTTTCTCTGGTGTTGGCGAGTAGCAGGTAAGAATACGAACTTTTATTTACTTTTTGCGGACGTGACAAGTGATTATTGAGCCTGAAGCAGTGATGCTTTACCCGGCGCCCAGGCAGCGCAAGCTACGTGAATCACTCTGGTCCAGCAAAGAGTTGGTTATGAGAGCCAGGAGCCGTGTTTAGGTGGTGTGAAGCTAAAGAAATGTTTTCTTCGAAGCAGCTCGGTAGATAGGGGACATGAGCACCGTACAGCGGTTTCTGTTGTCGCAAGTTCTGCTCGGGTCGGCGCAGGCAAAGTTGTTTTTAGCTGCTCACAGGCCAGAGGCCCCAGCGGGAGGGGGGGGGTACATTGAATCGCTCCGTAAACACTTTGTTTAGCCCCACGGGGATTCCGAAAAGCATTTATTGAGGTAAAAAAGTTACTGAGTTCCCCTTTAAGTTGCATTCTTAATTCTGAAATAGATTGTGTTCATGTGACATCACAACATTCTAATCAGTCCACAGTTTAAACCAATGACTGTAAAGAAAAAAAAAGAATTGAAAAAAGTTGGAAAACATATCAGCATCAGCTCCTGTAGCCAGCGCCATTCTGTGGGTGTGATTGTGATGACGTCTACAGTGAAGACGTGAAGAGTATCATTAGGTGTGCCCTTGTTTTCCAAATATTTCTTATATTTGTTTTTATAATGTAAAGTAAGGGAAGTAAAGGAACTATGGTAACTGAAAATGCTGACTTTTTTTTTTTTTTTTTTAACTTGGTCTATTTGTAGAATCTGTCATTCCTGGGCCCATTCACATGAAAAACTGTCAGAAAGTTCAAAGTACTCTCTGTCAGCACATACAAGATTAGGTACAAAGCAAGTTTAGTTCAATTAATAAAACAAAACTATGTATGCATGCTTCTTTACTCAGGTTACCTCATCATGATCGCGTAGAATCCCTACAGCGTTGTCTCCAACAGCTCCTCCCTTTCTTCTTACAACTTCCATGAGTTTGGCAGCATGTTTATCCAGCTGTGCAACAAATGTAGTCTCCAATGGACGTGTAGGGAAAAACACAAATCAAAAATAAAAAAAAACACTAAGACCAATCAATTTTGATTTGTGCGTTACAGACAAATCTCCAGACAATATTACAATTCAGTCACTAAATTAACATTGTGTACTTTGTGTCATTTCATTTTAATTTGTTGATGAAAGGTGTTAAGCAACATATTGTCACTATAACATGTTCTGTATAAATCTTGCTTTTCAAATTAAATAACCTTAAATACACAAATCACTGCTACAGACTTACACATTAGGCATACTTACCCAGAAGTTGTTTAGTAGCATTAACAGGAGAATTGGCCTTTGAGTCACCGCCTTATTGCTGGGGTGTGATATAGTCCCTGACCCTGTGCAAAAAAAAAAAATACTAATTGTTGTGGACAGTAACAGTTAAGGGACAATAAAGTGGCTGGAAATGCAAAGCAAATGTTCTGCATTTTAATATATTGCAGATTTAATAACATTTTAAGCTGGGCTTAACCTGAGCGAGTTTTGGGGGTGATTATGAACATGTCAAATTATCAACTCACTCTGGGACTGAATCCCATACCGCCCACGGTGGTACTGGAGGCGCGCATACACAATACCGAGGGAAAACGCACAGGATAGGACGCTAGTTGCGTGGGGTTTGCCCAGTTCTGCAATCCTAAACAGTGTGTTTAAACACAAACCCTTCACTAACCGGGTGTCGAGGCCAACTTCAGCAGCAAATGACAAGTGGTATAGTTAAATACTGGGTGAATAGCCACAAAAGTTGAACGAATTTGTTGTCTCCTCACGTTTGTGTTGTGATCAGGAAAACCTAATATTCAAGCTGCTGTCCGCGTCCACCGCTCTTGGTGGATATTCATCCGCAGAGCCGTTTATTTGATAATTTGAAAAACGTGTATTATGCCCACGATGCTATTATAGATCGATGCTAGCAAACACCTTGCGACTCACCAAAAAAAAAAAAAAAAAAAAAAAAAAAATCAGAAATCCCAACGACTTTACATCTTCAGTTCTAAATTCACTGCTGAAAACGCTCAAAGCTGCTCTTGACCCTCGACACAACGCACTACTGGGATGCACGAGGAAGCTAAAATTCAGCCTGACAAAATAGTTGTTTTAAAGTCGTCTCGAAATCATGGCGCTGAGTGAAAGCATGGTGCGAGTCTGAACCAGGACTGAAACAGGTTTTACTCTGACGCAGCTATGAATTATTGCCAAAAATACACATGCAATTCTATTATTCATGTCCAAATTTAGCGAGACATATACCTCTTGAGAACAGAAAAACAGTTGACTTGAAAAGAGACGTCTGTGATGATACAGAAGCACCTCTCAAATTACTATCGACATCTCAGCTAGCATAATGCGGCACTGATACACCACGACACATAGGAGGAGATATCCGAAAACGTCGGTTAACTCTCAGACCTCGGTTATCCCATGCGACACATTTATTTATTACGTGGAGCCCCTAAGTAAAACCATAAGAAACGGGTTTTACTTACCGTATACCGCTGGGATAACACAGTCCGCCAAAAGTCACGGTCTCGGTCACGTTGGTTGCAACGGTAGAAACTTCCTCAGCATGTGGCGAGAGGTTTAGGTTTTCTGCTGCGTTAATTGAGCAGAGTCAAGTGCAGTTGTTCTCAGTGTTGCCCCCTATGTTGGAGGGTGAACTTGAAACGACGCATGCGCAAGGAGTCCTCAATCAGCAAATGTTCATTGGGTCAATGTAATTATTGTAAATAAATGATGATTTATATTAGACAATTGCATCTATCAACAAATTTTTAATTAACTCACATGACTCTATCTGTATTGTTTAAATTGTAGAGGACAATTTAATTTCTTTACTGAAGCTAATTACAAAATTAATGTTGAATGAGCAACAGCAATGTTTGACTTTTTTCAGTGTACACCTGCAGGTCAGAAAGAAATATGAATAATTTTACCATCACAAGATTGTAATCCAAAGCTTGCATTAAAATAAAATGAAAAGTCATTTATCATTGTTATACATCAGACTTCCCTAATCATTATTCTATATATTAGTTTTTGTTTTCACTTCAGCAAAAGAACTGCAGACCCACAGTCTGGTATGCTGGCACAGAAAGCATCCTTAAAATCCACACACAAGCCTTCAAGCCTAAGTAAAAAAAATTAAATCTTTATGAAATAGATGTTTATTTATTAGACTGTCCACATTTGTTGCAGGCCCTAAAGGCAGATTATACAGTATGCCGCTCATATCAAATATCTGCAGGCTGCATCCAGGGTTATGGAAATAAGCTAAATGCTCAGTTCCAGCCACCAAGATTTAAATGGTTTTAAGAACACAGGAAAATAAAGGCCATCCAGGGCCATTCAGAGTTAATGGGTAGGTGTGTCAAAATTTTTGACTACTACTATAAACAATACTTTTGTACATATTGAAAACAGACAATAAATAACCTTATTGAAACTTCATTATTATGAGAAATGGTGCAGATATGCTCCTACCATTTAACTTGCGTGCACTGACGTGAATACCAGTATCTCACAATCTTTATCAGATAGAGGAACTCCTCATCCTGTTATTTTGGTGAACAGTTTACCATAATTAATTCTGTTAAAAGCTTCAAAATGCAGGTCATCTCCAGTCCCTGAGGGTCCCCATCCTGCATGTTTTTGTTTGTTCTGTGCTCCAACACACCTGACTGAAATGAATGCGTCTCTGTGAAGAAGAGTGTGACATTTCTTCTTGAGAAGCATCCAGAAAATAGAGTGGTGTTTATACTGACTAACAAATTCATTTCCATCATGGTGTGGTACACCAGAGGTTTAATGCACTGCACCTCGGCTGTTGACTGACGAGGAACTGTGATTCAGGGACTGGGTTCAGACTCAGAAGTAGCTTACATACCAGTTCGTTGGACTGGGGAGAATCACTAATATGCACTGAAGATGAACAAGATTCAAAGGCGGCTCAGAAAAACTAATTTTTACCCGAGACCATGACAAGAATTGTACATTAAATATACCTGTACGTGCTGGTTGGAATTAAACATGTACATGCAAGAGTAGTGTGTGTAAGAATGTGACTTTTTCCTGCCTCATTCTGCAGATTATTTCAGCAGATTATAATTTTGTTGATCTCAGTAATTTATTTTTTATTTTTTTCTCCCACGCAGGCGAAATCCTCAAAATTATAATAGAAGAGTACGTGCAGCATCTGAGTGGCTACCTGCTGAAGCTGAAATTCGATCCTTCTCTGCTCTTCAATGTGCCTTTCCAGTACAGTAACCGAATCGCCTTGGAGTTCTGCCACCTCTACCACTGGCACCCTCTGATGCCGGACAGCTTTCTCATCGACGGCGATGAAATCCCTTACTCCCAGTTTTTGTACAACACTTCCATCCTTACGCACTACGGAGTGGAGAAGCTAGTGGATGCTTTCTCTCGTCAACCTGCAGGACAGGTAGTGGAAATCCAGCCTGAAGCTCATTAATGTAGCTACGTAGGTTTTCTCATGACAAATGCATTCGGTGAGCACAAAAACTGTGACAGTAAAACACTGCAGAAAAAAGGAGGATACATAATAATGGCAAATAATTAAAAAAATGTGTGAAAGGCATGATGGTGAGTTAACATCTATGTATCAAAGTCTGCAGTGTTTCAAACTGATTTTATCATCTCATTTCGTGCAACCGGTGTTCTCCCACATACAGTATCTCACGATCATTTTTTGTTTATCAATTAACCACCAAAATCAAGCAAAATTTCTTTGGTATTTTAGGTATTTCACTGAGGTTGTTAAAGTTCAAACTCACATTACATAAAAGAGCAGGTGAATAGAAATGTACCTGCTAATGATATAGTAACTTTTTGTATTGGCTAGTGCATTCAAAGAGCAGCATTCATGCAATGTGATACCAAACTTAAAGGGCCCATATTATGCAAATTGACTTTTCTAATTTCTTGAAATGGTCTTCTGGGGTGTTTTAATTTACAAAGAGACCAAAAACGCCCATAAAAAACAACTTTGTGGTTATTGAGAGTCTATTCACCTTATTCCTGAGCTAGCGAATGAAGAAACGATGCGATCAACTTCCTGTTAGATCCCAGAAGTAGCGCTTGGCCATTGACTCACAGTGTAAGTTGTCGTTTCTGCTAGCGTTTTTTTTCAAACATTTCATTGAAAGTATTCATAACATTTCCAAATAATTTGCCCCAGAAAAATGTACCTGCATGATTTGGGAACATGTCGTGCTGTGCGTGGTTGTACTAACAACCAGAGAAAGTTGAATTTATGGCTACAAGAGCGATGTGTAGAACATGCACTTTGGGCTAAGAGACTGTGGCTGCAGAGCTCCAGGCTGCCACATATTAGGACTAAAAAAAAATCTGCTTTTGATTAATTAAATAAGATCGTATCCCGTATAGATTTTGCATGGAAGTATGAAGGCAGCCATGCATGGCTACGCATGAATCAGACATCACCATTTACAAATGTAAGGGGGCATAAATGGGCCTTTAACCTGATAGCACTGCTCCTGTACGTGATCACGTGACATCATCGCATTGCAACGCCTTTTAACCAAAGCACCACAGCACACAAGACAGAAACAAAGGAGTCATCCCTGCTTTGTTTTATGCCGGATCACATGGGAAGTGACATATTTTTTCAACCAATAAATGGGTTGCAGTGTGGTAGGCTCCACTTGTTTGGTCTGGATCGGTTAGATCAGTTGGCTACCCCTACGGAAAGGTCCCAAAAAGTAGGACGGATCGGGTCGAATATACCCATGGGGACACAAAAAAATGTGGACCGACCCGAACCAACCCACTGGTGGAAACTGGACTCATGTCTTTCATCAACCCCTCTCCTAGTTCCCTATAAGTGTTACCTAAGGATCATTGTTGCCCAGGATCACATTTGTGACAATTTTTCATACAGCAGAATTAAGGCATGTTGTAATTTCATAGTCAAACTTGGCATCAAATGCTTTTAGTTTCCAGAAAATGGGGTACTTTTTATTGTCTTATCATAAAACTGAAGACGTGTAACATTTACACTCTGCAATGTGGCACCATTTTGACTCATTGCTTTCCTTCTGCTACCAATGGCCACAACCACTGGTTTCTTCTCCCCCATGAGTCATACATGCTGTATATTGATAGCTTGTGATCTCTCCACTTTTAGGTATCTTTCAAGCACATTCACAGATTCTTTTTTTTTTTATTATCAGATGTTTCAAGTGTTTGAAGGTGTACAATTTGTATCTATGTCATAACCACCAAACTCTTGGTGGGAAAGTGACTATCTCATTAGATGCTAACTCTTTTAAAAAACAGAAAATAGATAAATTACAGGAAATGTCAGAGGAAACACACAACTGCAGATATTTGCCATACTTTCTGTACGTGTTTTAGCAGCCACATTCTACATGTTGCAGTCTCAGAGAAGCTAAACTTCGAAAAGTGATAAACAGCTTAATGCAGAAAGCCAACTTTACCATGTAATGTGCAGACCACATTGAAGGTGCAAAATGCAACAGTGCATTTGTACAAATTACTGAATTACCATACATCGTAATGTTCATTTCCTCTCACAGTGAATCCCTCAGAAGTCTAAGAGATAATCTCTGAGTGGCATTAAGTGTTGTTTCTTTTTGCAGAGAATCTAGAAGAGCACTGGATGCTTTTACCTTCAAACAACAAAGGAGAATAGTTCTGTTGACACTTTTCAACAAAGAAACATGGTATTAACTTATTTTCTGTCCTTTAGATTGGGGGAGGCCACAATTCTCATGAAGTGGTGCTTAAAGTGGCAGAAATGGTCATCAGAGAGTCCAGAGCTACACGTGTGCAGCCTTTCAATGAATACAGGAAAAAGTTCAACCTCAAGCCGTACAAGTCTTTTGACGAATTCACTGGTAAGTTGATTCGTTATGATCTTTTTTTCCTGCACTTGCATAATGAGCAACAGAATATTTGGGTGTATATTTTCTCTTCTCATATTGCAGCATCTATAATCAGCATCTGTAACACTTTCTTTGAGTTTATACTTCCATGGTAGCCTCTTAATGCCTTTATGTTTGAGTGTTATGGAGGTATTACCTGCTGGAAGCAGATGGACAAAGATAGATCTGAATAAACTTTCAGACAAATGAACCCAAAATGCTGTAATTTAAACCATTAAGTAGGCCATACAGAGACGAGGGGTGACAGGATTTTTTTTCCTTCTCTGATGCTGTGTCAGTTTAATTAAAGGGGAAATTTGTTTTTTTTAAATCTGGACCTATTTGCTAGCATGAAATACATTCATTTACTCACCCAGACAGTTTTGGTGCAACTTGAAATTCCTTTAGGAGATATTTAGATCCTCTCGGAATCAGCGTATGTCCGATATAATGGAAGTGATGGGGCAACCGTGCGCAGCCTCTAAATAAGGCATTATTTGCCACAAACTCCTTCATTTCACCAATGTTTTGTTACGAAACATTAGTCGGACCTCCCCTTTGAGCCCGAAGTGGCTTTTTGTGGGGATTTGTCCTTATTTACAGACATTTTTTACTGCGGTGGCTTTGATGACATCACTATTATGCAACACCATAACAAGTAAATGTCTGTAAATAAGAACGGATCACCACAAGAGAAATTTGTCCATGTTTACAAACTTATACTTGTTATGGTGTTGCATAGTAGTGATGTCATCAAAGCTGCCGCAGTAAAAAATGTCTGTAAATAAGGACAAATCACCACAAAAAGCCACTTCGGGCTCAAAGGGGGGGTCCGACTAATGTTTCATAACAAAACATTGGTGAAATGAAGGAGTTTGTGGCAGATAATGCCTTATTAAGAGGCTGCACGAGGTTGCCCGCATCACTTACATTATATTGGACATACGCTGATCTTGAGAGGATCTAAATATCTCTTGAAGGAATTCAAGTTGCACCAAAACTGTCTGGGTGAGTAAATGACCATATATTTTGCTAGAAAATAGGTCCAGATTGAATAAACCGAACATCCCCTTTACGTAATTCAGTTTAAAGCAATAAAGTAGCATTCTTATAAGAAAATAACAGTCAAACCTCTAAGAAACTCTAAATTGCCTTACTTATGTTTATCTTTTTCAAATAGATGACAAAGAAATGGCTCAAGGTTTAGAGGAACTCTATGGACACATAGACGCGCTGGAGTTTTACCCTGGTATCCTGCTTGAGAAAGCCCGTACTAGAAACATATTTGGGGAGAGCATGGTGGAGATGGGTGCTCCGTTCTCCTTGAAAGGCCTGCTGGGAAACCCCATCTGCTCCCCTGTGTACTGGAAGCCCAGCACTTTTGGAGGAGAGACGGGCTTCGATATAGTCAAAACAGCTACGTTGAAGAAATTGGTGTGTCTCAACACCAAATGGTGTCCATACGTAGACTTCCACGTCCCTCGAAATGAGGAAGAGGCAAAGCCGAGGAAACCGTCCACTGAGCTTTGATAAATACTTACCTTGATCTTTTCAGTTGATGTTCTGCTCTAAGGGGAGAAAAGATGACTTCAGTGCTGCATTTGTTAATTCAGTTGGTGTAATCCTGTTCGAAATCAGTGACATACTAAAGCCAGTCTACCTCCACAAAACAGCTGACAAATAATTTCATCCAAATGTCGACTGATGTTCATCAGGGATGTTTCTCCGAACCAGAACATTTATTCTTTCCATAGGTGTTTTTCCCCTCCTTTTCTTTTTCCGTCTTTTTTTTTTGCAACTTAATGTGACTTTTTGTATGAATTTTGTTTAAATATTTGCTTTATACAGTAAAGTAAAAGATTCATTTAAATTTTCTTGTGTTAAATTACTCATTCAAAGAGGGAAAATGTATTACAAGTTTTTGAATTTGTAAAAGAAAATAAATGCATAAAACATACATTAAGTTGTTTTTTTTGTCTTCCAAAGCTCAGTTGTTAAAATGTAAATGTTATTTTACACTAAAAAAAACAGAGGTAGAGGACTATTTTCAAGAATAATTGATTAGGTTCATATGGCACTAGTCAAGGCGTTTCCTGGGGCTGACTGACAGAGAGATGGCAGATAATCCTAACAACCACTTCGACCACCTCTGAATATTCATGCACCAGCAATGCAGAGATGGGTGAAGTGTCCTGCCTTATAACGACAGGACTAGGATGGAACGGGATTAGAACTACCAACCTGACCCACTGCCGCCCTTTTCTCTGCAAATAAACAAACTAGAGAAAGTACCAGTTGTTGTCAGTGTCATTACCGAAAACAACATCCCATCATAGACATCCCTGTGGAGAGTATGCCAATTAGAGTTGGTCGTGCACCCAGTACCAGATAACACAGCTGCAGGTGTAAAAAAACTATTATTCTCAGTCCTTGCTGGATTCATCCTAGCGATGAATCGCCACATCTGACTGATTCAAAGGGCTCCTGAGAACCACAATACATCCCCTCTGCATGTAAATGGAGAGGCTACAACCCTAATTTGAATATTCATTACAAAGAAAAAAGGCCCTTGGACTGGAAATGATTTTCTTCCCGTCTTTCCAGCTCTCGTGGTAAACCTGTTAACATACCTGGGCTAAAGTTTGATAGGACATCCCTAATGCAGTCACACATTTATCACCTGCTACTTTGCCTCTTTGGGTTCAGTTTTTATAAGAAAGAAAGCGAGCTGCATTTTGCATGTTCCATTCTGTGGTAAGGAAATTTTAGCCAGTCTGCATCAGCAACATGAACATCATCAAGAGTAATCGTAAATCTGCATGAAAGACACTAATTTAATATATTCATTTTACAAGATAGAGTAGCGCATGTCATACACCAGAACAACATTTGACAATCTCCTTTTGTTAATTTGTTCATTCATACTGGCGTCCTCTTGTCTCATGGGTGCATGCATCGTAATTACTTCCTTTTTTACTGAAAGCCTGCTCTAGTCTTTGCCATTTTCAGAAGAATCACACATCATTACAAGTTATGTTCCTGCTTTATCAAGTTTTTATACTGCTGTAGTTATTTAACTTGTCACATTTTCGTCCTCTGAACAGGCACCAATGAATGCTCTCCTTTTCCAGTCACTTAAAGAGATTATTATGTGGAAAGAAGCTAAAGAATTGAAATAGTTTTTTTAGTTTATTGATTATGAATCCTCAATAAGTTTAATTCTATCTGCTCTTTAGTCCTTTTTAGATATTTCCCAAACATCTGTTACCTGCAGAACAGTGGCTGTGTGGGAACCGTATGTAGTGATGTTGTTACAGCAGAAAACAGTACTGTGGCTTCAGCGAAGAGGGTGGTGTGTCTTCTTGTGAGAAAATGCTCATCACTCTGCTGTGGTTTTCTTACTGACTTTTAAAATTAATTCAGTGGTTACGGTTTTACATTTATCAGCATGTGCAGTCAGAACCAACTTGCTGTATGGGGGGCACTGATGCTGAACATACAGGAGTACAGACTGTACTTCTCCTAAAACAGAAGCACAGAAAACACATGAATTTGATGGGATTGGTGCAGCTACAGGTTATCAAAAGCTGATGTTTACTGAAATAACTTGCTCAGACATTTGCAAACCTTAAAGTTTCGTGTGTGTGTGTGCGTGCGTGTGTGTGTAATTAATCAAATACTGTAGTTATGCATGATTACAGATACTTTTTCATTTTTTTAATTACTCTACTCAATATACTTTATTCATTCTGCATACATTATACTGTACATTTTCATACACTATAAAATCATTTAATTTGCTCTAAAACCAAGATAATTGGAAAATATTTAGATAACAGTTTACCATGCACTAATGCTGAATAACATAACATCATAAGAATGAAAATATTCTAAATATGACACTTAAAGATTTAAAAGTCATGAGGAAAATTCTCCTGTATTAGTTCCATATACTTCTTTATGGTATACTAGTGACACTTTCAGTCTGAGCATTTAGACTATATTATGTGATGATCTGTTTAATTTGGCGGTTAATTATGAATTGTTTGACCAGAAGCACTGATATCTTTCTTGGCAGAAAATGTGTGCTTATATTGACCTCTGCAGGTTACATCTTGTACTGCATTTGTTGCACTTGTTCACCCAGCAGTCATACAGATGTTTGTCACTGTGGGAAAGTAAAAATATCTGTAGCTAAATTGCAGCAAAAACAAGATTTCTGGCTCATTGTTATGGCTGCCTGGTTATTGACCGCTTTTCTTTCATTTTGCATGCAAATCCTCCTGCTTCACCCCTCCTGTTTGACTGGCCTGGCACCACACCGCCATCATCTCTTCCCTCCTTCACCGCTAACGACCCATTGGACACACCTGGAGCTGCTTCCCTGCAGCTGTAAGAGCTCACAGATATTCAGCTGTTGGCAACTGTTTGGCCTCGAAACAGTTTGTCCTTAGTTTGTGTTGTTTGTTTGGCTTTTTTTTTTTTTTTTGGATGACCCTAGTTTGGGCTTCTTTAGTTTTCCAGGTGTTTTAGTTTGATTAATGGTTTAGTTGCTAGATCCCCTTTAGTTGTCTTTGTTTGTGTTTCTAGGCCTTGTTTTGTTGTAGTTGGGTTTTGGTTACCATTTTAGCTGGTTACCTTTTTCAGGTTTTCAGTTTATAGTTTCCCAGTGTTTTGTTTGCCTTAATTTGCCCCATGAACAATGAAACATCTTTTACTCCACCTTTTACATCCTGAAACCAGTCTTTTGTTACGTTCAACATCCCTAGCAGAGCTGGGACGTAACACTCATGTTTAGGTCTTCTATTGGAATATTTTGTTGTATTTTTCAGGGCCTGCTCACCAGCACACTGTGTGGTTTTATAACCATCACATCAGATCCTTTCCCTGCATCTCATATTAAAGCCCTGCTGAGTGTTGACAGCTTTTGCCACCACAGTGCCCACTAATGAGTAATTTGGCATTAGTCTTACAGTTTGCCTCTTTTCAGAGCTCTTTCCAGCCGGCAAAAGCTGATGCAATTCTTGTCATCCGTTGTTCTGTTCCTTCCACTTTTTCTTTCCTTTGCTTTTACCAATAATGTCCTCTTGCTTTTCTTTGATAAAACAGCCACAGTGTGCATTCAAACAGTCCAATATGTTGCTATCCAGCTGCTTGTGAGTGACTTGGTTCTATAAAGCAAAACACTGCTGCAAAATGATGCTCTGGGGTGGAAAAAAAAAGAAGCTGTGATGTGCAGTTTCTCAGCCTCTCGATGGTGAAGGAAATTACAGCTCCAAAAATGAACATTACAAATGTCAATGTGCCATCTAAACAAGTCAGGAAAGTTTTAAGGATGTTATTTAGTGTTACTTTAGACATAACCTCCAACAGTTTTTTTGTTTTTTTTTTTAAACAAGTCAATAGAAAAGGTTGTTTGGCATTGGCAGAGAAGATTTGGATCTTTCATGGCTGCAACCCACATACTCAACTCTGATGCTCACCCCACAAACGTATTTTCCTACAAATGATGTTCTCTTTGCAAGAGAGATAAACAGACTCTCCACAGTACCAGATTAATTGCCAAAAAGTATTGTTGTAACAGAAATAATTGGGCAAACACAAATTTCCTTAATTTTTGAGAGAATTTCAGTAAATTGTAGACAAGTTGCTAAAATGAAGCACAGCAACATAAAAAAAGTTTAACTGCTTGGTTAATGTTTATTGACATACTAACCACCTTTCTTTGGTTTTTATAAAAATAAAAATAAAATGATGTAACAGTCGCATACCTTGGTATAGAAAACTAACTGAAGTAGTTCTGTACTTCTAATCAATGAAATGCAAAATAATGTATCCTTGGCAGTTTACTAAAGAAATCGTATTGCCTCTTTTTCCTTTTTTTGCTTGAAATAACCCACAAAAAGCTTTGTAATAAAAGTCAACATGAAACCTATACTGTCTATATTGATTCTAAAAAGTACATTTTCAACTTGGCTACAGTATATAATTATGAAAACTGACTACTTATGGTAACACTGCAGTTAACCATCAAAGAAACAACCTTATATGTAACCTTTAGTGACAATGTGGGGTGCAGAAATGCTTTATAATCAGCTATACAATGATTAGATGCTGATGTCTACACTGTGTCAGATCAGACCCATAAGTAAACTTTTGGTATTTATTCCTTGCCAAGAATTACTCAAAAAGATTAATACAAGTTAACTCAAGTGGATTGGGCTCCTGAAGCCAGCACTGAGTTAGCTTAGCTTAGGTTAGCTTTAGGACTCAAGGCTTGTGAAAACAGCTCACCTGGTCCCTCCTGTTCAAAATTCATATTGTATATTTGTTGTTTAGAATACACATAAACAGATTTGAAAAGAAAAAAGAAAAGGAAAGATACAGAGAGTTTTACACAATTTCTTAAACACTATAGACAAATGTCCACATGGGAAGTGGACTAATTTCAGACAGAAAATAATTAACACTATAAAACCACAAATTTATGGTGTTGAATTTCCAATTACATGGAGATTCAGTAAAGATTATGCAATATATCTTTTTTAGTAGAGTAATGACACATATTCTAACCTTTTTACACAGCTCTCATGCTAAGCTAATCCTTCAGGCTCATTTCCTTTATAACACTGTTTCTGTGCTAATTCTTCAACTTTGCTTGGGTCCTGTGCATGTCAGCTAATATATGCTAAAATTGTCAACTTATATTAAAAAAGCAGCTATTCTACAAACTATTTACACATTTTTAAATCAAAATGGGCTAACTCTTTCTACTGTCATCTTAACATATACCTCTTATGACAACAGCAGCCTCTTGTGTTTGGATCTCAACAACTTCTGTGTGTCTCAGCTCTAAATAATTAATTACTCCATTATGAAGCTCCTCAGACAAAATTTGATTAATTCCATCACGATGTAGCATTTTATGACCTGACTCCACCAGATGGATTTGCTCCCGCTTATCAATCTGGGAATCATCCTTTAGAGTAGTTTTGGGAAGGGGCGAAAATACTGGTTAGCTGATTGGATAAGGCATCTGTCTATCACCAACAGGCCAAATCAACCAATCAGATCAACAAAGCATATGATGTATTAACAGAGCGACGATGAAAACACAACCACAAGCCAGGCTACTCTTGCTGCTGCTGGCAATGGCTCGTTAGCTCAGCAAACAAGAAACATGTCGACAGTAATTCCGATAAAACTTGAGCGATAGCCACGCTGACGCTAGTTTCATCTGCTGAAGCCGCAATGTTGTTTAGACTGAACTGTTACTTCTCGTTGCGTCACACCTCAACCCGCCTCAAAGCCAATGTTGATTGGACTTTTGTTTGGTGAACTGCTCCAAATTCTCTTCAACGGAAAGTAGCCAGACTGATCTGCGAGTGAAAACCTGAAGCTCGCGAGATCAGGATGGTTTCACGAGGCTAGCATTTTATGCATCCCTTTAAAATCAGGTGTGACATTTATTTAGCATCTATATATTATGCACAAACTAGGTAACTTGTAAATTTGCTTGTTGTAAACTGAAAAACAACATTCTACTTTACATTGTTTTGTTTTTATGGGGGGGTCTTTATATGTTTTTTTTTTTTTGGGGGGGGGGGGGGTAATTTATAACCTGATTTACATCATCTGGGTGCGTTCAACAAGTACACGCGGGGGCGTTCCCTTTCCTCACGCACTCCATCTGAGTAAGGCGACAGTTATAGGTGATTTCGTCTGGTTAGAGAATAATAGGAGCCAATCACTAATCGCGGGTGGGACTTTTGAAGGATGGGCGGCGTTTTGGCCGGATGTGATGTAGAAGCACAGGCGACAGCAGTGTAGTCAGTCAGTTATTTCAGTGTTTTCTTTGCACATTCGACAAAAGTCGTTCACAGACTGTACACCGCTCGTACTAGCTGTCGCCGCCGCCGCCATGTTGTTTGACTGAAGCTTTTTGAGCTTGATAACATGTTTTGATAACTCGATCCTCTATGCGTGGTGGCTCTGGTGTCGCTCTGAGTTGCGTCACGGGTTGCGTCATTCGGTTCAACGTGAGTGGCTGAAGTAGCGTGTCAGTCAAGATGACGGACAGATCTTCTATCCAATCACATGCAAGAGTTTTAGAAGAAAAAAGACTAATTTGAAATGACATCGGGTTAACTCCCTCCCCAGATGGTATTGCAAATACCAGGTGGCGGGAGTCAGGTTAGGTAATTTATGCTGCATATAATCACCTATATTTATTTATATATGTGTTCATTATTGTTGTTTTTATTATTGTTATTATTAATATTATTATTTAATAATAATAGCTTGTGTTTTTTAATGATAGTTCATTACTCCTGTCCTGAAATGGGAAATGGTCTGTTTCAGTATGCAACACTGTGAAAATGATTAGGCTTTCTTTTCATATCACAGCTGTTTAAACCATTTCATCTTTAGATAAATAAAACTATGGAAAAATACTGCAAAAAAAAAAAAATCTACCAAAAAACTACAATATAACTACTACTACTGGGGTAATAAATAAAAATTTATTGCTGAGTTTATCTTTTTACATCAAATTTTACTGCTAATTTTTTTAAACTACAAAAACAGGTATTTTATCACTCATTTTCAGTTTTTATCATTTAATCATTGTCACGCTATTTGACAACTAACACAAGTTAGTACTTAAAATACTTCCACCACAGCCACATGAGAGCATACAAATGTTGCAGCTGATTCTAAAGGGATATTTATGTGCATGCTTAATTTCAGTAGGCTGAATCTGTTTTCATTCAAAAATATTTTCAACTTGTCAATTTACACATCCATCTGTCAGCAATAAATTTAATGAGGGTGCTCCACATACATATAAAATAGTAAGATTAATTATAGGGGGAAAATATAGTAATTTGTGCCATTAATTTTTACATTGTGTTACACCTGCTATAGCTATTTATTCTGATGAATCCTTGCAGTTGATTGGCTATCACTCTCCTGGCTGTTGACCAATGAGGGACTAAAAAGAGGTGCAGTCACTGCAGTTGAATTTGAGACTGAGTTAATATGAGTGCTGGAGTCTACTGCAATGGAAGCAGAGGCTGCTGGGAAGAACTGGACATCAACAGCGACTGTCGTGAGGCCCAGAGAGACGTGGTGGGAAAGCAGCAAAGGAGAGTTGCCATGTGAGATGCTGAGGCTGTGGTGGACGGGCGCCACACATGGCTCAGTACTTTGCAAGGTTAAAGACGAGCGCAGAGCCTCCTCACGCCTAGATGGTGGGGGTGGGGAAGGAGAAGGGGAAGGTAAAGATGATGGGGGAGGCAGAGCATCCTGGCATGGGCTGTGGTTGTCCCCTAGGTTACTGGTCCAGTCCTCTGCACACTGCAGCTGGATGCTGGGTTGGGAAACACTGCAGCTCTTCTCTTCCTTCAGGTATGGGTCGATCTGGCACAAGAACACACTGTTTAATGGTCAAGGTTCCTTATTAAAAATTATTCATTAAATCTGTAAAATGTGATGACGTCATAAGATTTTCTTGACATCTTTCAATTCTTCTATATCATCTCTATCTCTAATCAATCAGGGTTTTAAAATATTCTCAGGTTACACTTTAACAAAAACCACCTAAGCTCAGTTCTAGAACAGCATTCTTTGCACAGATAAAACTAATATAAACCTGCATCAGAATGATGGAAAAAAGAAAGTATGGAGAAGACTGAACATCTCACGATGCAAAGTACACCACATCTTCTGTAAATAGGATGGAGGCAGTAAAATGGTAAAAGCATGCATGGCTCAAGTCACTGGTTCACTGGTCACTGATGTTCATTGATGGTGTGACGGCAGACAAAAGCAGCTGGATGAAATCAGATGTACAGATGAGCAGTGCCCCAGGACATGCAGTACCAAGAAAGCAACCTAGGAGTTTCTTAATGCAAAGAAGTGGAATAGTTGGATCTTAACCCAACTGACTGTGATTTTCGTTGCTTTTAGACTAAACTTAAATCTATGATCTACTATATGAAAGATTAATCATAGTAGGTAGCTGAGTAGAAGTTTAACAACTAGAGGAGAATGGAACAGAAAGGCAGCGGCAGCTGCAAGCGGCCTCTGCTGCCTCACCGACAGAAGTTGGGAGAGAAAAAAAAAGGCAGGCAGAATGTGAGCAACAGGAGGAAAGGCCGCTGGTGTTACATTTGCTGCTGGTAGAAGCTGCAGGTGGATAAATGCCGCTGAAGAAAGGCAGACAAAGAGGAAAATGATGGAAGGCAGGTAATTATCGGGTGATGTGAAGGAGGCTCCAGGGAAAAATCTGAAGAAGCAGAGACCCAGACGGGCTTAAAGCGGAGCATTAAAGGAATAGTTCACCCACAGAATGATTTAACTTTATTTTCCACTTACCCTAATGGTGAGCAAGACTCTGGAACACTTTTTTAATATATCAAATGCAGCCGGCAATCATGGAGGCTTATGGTTGGCTTGTGGTTTTGGGTGGTGTGTTTTTCTTAAAATGTCGCTTGCTCAAACCGCTTTTCCAACATTGCCAACCCTAGCTTTAAACCTAAGTCTGTACTTCAGTTACATCTCAGCTGTTTCATTTCAGACTCAACATACAGTAATAGCATGCAGAGCCCGAATCATTAAATTGTTTTACTGTCCAACATTTCTGGGCCTAATTGTACATTTTCTATTTATCCATAATTTATTTATCAAACTAAATAAATAAATTATATTTAATATTCCAAATACAGTTGTGATATTATTATCTATTTTACGTAGTATCATTAACTGGACGATAAAGAGGTCTCATATATAAAACATTAAAAAACTACTTTATTTTTCTCCACCAAACATGTGGGTTTTTACTATTAATTCCAAAGCCAAAACTTTTGTGCATGAACTGCATGTGAAAGGTCTATTCCTCGCTGATAGATTATCATCATTAGTAAAATAACAATAATAATCAGTGATTTTTTAAATGAGATATTATTAAAATTTCCCATAAGTTAACACAAAATCGTGCTCATATGCTGCATATCTGTGGTTTCACACCTTCGTGTCAACCACGGGCTCAGGGTAAGTCTCCACAGTGACCGAGTGGTTGTCCAGCATGACCTCTTGAAGCTCCTCAAACGTGGGCTCCATCTCCACCGTGACCAGGCTGGGTCCAGGAGGTCGGGCTCGAGTGTCAGATGTGTTGGGGCTTTGCTCAATCACTGCCACACAATCGTCATCCTCAAAGGCTCTGTGCAAGACACAAAACATTGTTTTTACAAGCAAAAAATCAGCTGTGATGCCTTGTCTAATATGTTTTTGCCCCGTGTTTTGTATGCACCTGTTCGTGCGTCCTCCAGTTCTACGTTCAGCATGTCGAATTGGGACTCCAAGATTCCTCTGAGCTGTCAAGGACATGTTATTTCATCTTTTGAGGAAATGTTTGGTGATTAGGTGAATGTGTTAATTCATTTTTATGAAAGCGTTAAATGACAGAGTGAGTGCATATTTCTTATTGAGATCAATACAGCTTGGCTAAACAAGCTCCATAAGAATTTATGGAAAGCCTGCATAATTAAGTAAGGGGAACAGGCAAATTTTAATGTTTCACATTGAACAACACATTCATAGTCTTTCTAACCAAATATTGAAAAGATAATTTCACCATTGCATAGGCATGTCTCTCAAAGCGAGCTCAGAGCTTTCCTGACCTGCCCGGTTCGTTGGTGCAGGTTCGTTCTTCTGGACCACCGAATAGAAGGTAACAGTGATGAAGATGAAGGCCAGAGACACACCCACTCCTACCACAATGGGGATGTCATGCTTCTCCAGCACAGGCAGCCATGACGGTGACTCCTTTGTCAGTCTGGATTACACAAGACAAACAAATATGGCTTCTTACACACATAGCACAAACATTCCATGACCATAGATATCCATCTTTTAATACCTACTTGGGATCACTGCTTGTCATAGGCGACTGGGATGTGTTCCTCTTCAGCCAGTCTGTGAGCTCTGTATTGTTGAATGATATTCTGGTCTGTGTCGTATTTACCCGATCAGACGGGTGTATAACCGTAGGATCCAACGCTGTTGAGCCATGACCAGGGGGAATGATAGTAGAGGGTGAAAGCTGTTGAGATGATCCAACTTTTGAAGTTGTTGCTGAAAGCTGATTGTGAATTTGGGACGTTTGAAGCTTGCTGACTGAGGGAGGTGGGGACTCCGAGGACAGGTAAGATGTTGAAAGCTCAAGATGAAACTTGGGTAAAAAACTAAATGTAAAGGACTGATGAGGAGGAGTTCGGGACGTTTGTGAGAGCGATGGTGAAGGCTGGAAATCAGTTTTCATGGTGGGAGAAATCTTCAAGGATGGCTCATGGTGGGGAGGAGGCCTGTTTGTTACCAGCCGCTGAAAAGAACTTTTTGATAGATATGATTCAGCCGGGGAAGTGACGTTGAAGCTGATCAAACCTGCCTGTCTCATTTCAGTTTGGGTAACAGGACTTTGGGTTGTTGGTGTATATGAATCTAACTTGAGGAATCCAACTGCTCCTCCCAATGCCAGCCTTGATGACGGCTGAAACTTGATCCCCTCAGTGATTTGTCTCTCCTTAGACTCTAAAAACACTTCCTCAGTAGCTTGATGCTGAAATTGCTCAATTAATGATGCTGACGGTTTGCTTTCAGTGAGATAATGAGGGGTCATAGTGACTGTGTCCCTGGTGGCTACTGGTGTTGGGATGACTGTTACAAGAGGTTGAGTTTTAAGAAAAAAAAGGTGACTCTTTTGTCAGTGGTCGCTGAGTGTAGAGCTCCACTGACTGGAAGTTTGGATGGGGAGGAGGTGGCAGTATGGGGGGCTGCATCTGCGTGACTAAGAGCTGGGTTGGATTAGTTGTTTGCTGATGGATTTGGTGCTGTAAAAGATCAGGTGTCCTCGATGGTGTTTTAAACACATATTTCCTTGAAAATGTAGGAGATGTGGGGGCGTTGTTGGAGCTGGAGCCTGCAAATGATGAATGAAAATAGTTAACACTTTATGCTCTTTCAATATAGTCAACATAATTTAATGTAAAAACAAGTTTTTCACAACTTGGGTTTCTCTAGTTTAGCTAAGTCTGTTAGCGTGGTTTAGACTAAAGGAGAAGCTTAAAATCTCATGCATGGATGTTTTTCAACCACTATTGCACAGAAAGTAGACAGTCGTTATCAATGTTATTCAGATCCTAAGAAAAGGATCAGAAGAAAAGGCTAAATTCACACTAGTAATTAAAATGACAAGAAACTGAATAAATTAATAATACATGAAAATTTAGTCATCAGTCAGTCATTTTCTGTACCGCTTATCCAGTTCAGGGTCGCGGGGGTTGCTGGAGCCCATCCCAGCTATTATCAGGCGAGAGGCGGGGTACACCCTGGACAGGTCGCCAGTCTGTCGCAGGGCCAACACAGAGAGACAGACAACCATTCACACTCACATTCATTCCTAGGGGCAATTTAGAGTAACCAATTAACCTAACATGCATGTCTTTGGATGGTGGGAGGAAGCCGGAGTACCCGGAGAGAACCCACGCATACACGGGGAGAACATGCAAACTCCACACAGGAAGGCCACAGTTGGAATTGTTCGAACCCCCTCCCCAGCTGGGAATTGAACCAGTGACCTTCTTACTGTGAGACTGCGGTGCTAACCACCACGCCACCGTGCAGCACATGAAACTTTACCAAATTATAATTTAGTGAAACAAAATATTTCTTTATTATTTTTATTATTATTATTTATTGTTATTATTATTATTATTATTAATAATAATATTACTGTTGATGATGATGATGATGATGATGATAATAATAATAATAATAATAATAATAATAATAATAATTACACAATAAGATTTCTGACTTTAAAGAAATACAGCAGTAAAAAATATGCCATGTTTTATCTTTTCTTTTTAAAATTACCCTTAATCTTTTTTTTTAATCAGGAGTGATTGTAGAAAAACAAAAAAACAAACAAAAAAACATTTGACCTGTTTTCAGCTTACCATTTTACTCCCATGACTATCACTCCTTCTTTCTACAGCAGCTCATTTTAACCTGTTACCTGCATAACTTACATTTGGAGCAAAAACACATAAGATTTCTTGTAAATACCCACATGTTGTCCCCTTATGCTGTGCCTGCACATGTGGATGATGGGTTGCTCTCAGCTTCTGTTCACCCACCCAGGCCCCAAATCGGGATCCTGGCCATGCATTGCTTCCATTAGTGCTCTATGAAAGATCAAACCAAAAACTGTTATTTTCACACCATACATTCAAAACCAACAGAAACTGACTTAAGTCACAAAACAAGTGTCAAGTCAGTAACAGGCCACAACTATAAGTGCACTGATGTCACCCACTAAGCGTACACATGACTAGTACTGATTCACAGCTTCTGGAATGAAACAACACATGAAAAAACACATATGACTTAAGAAAGAAAACAGCCATGATTTTTGTTTTTATATTATTACTCACAGCAGACAAAACCTTGCTTGTCTGCTCACTTTTATCAGCTGGATGATCTTCAGCTTAGGACAAAGAAGAGCATGAAGAAGAATCAGCAGGTCAAAAGTAACTCATGTAGGCAGGGTAAACAGCTATTTGTACAATAAATATAATTAATAATAATTTGTAGCTCACAGTGAACTATTTATTAATTTATAATACTACATATAATAACAACGTAGAAGTAAAAACACTTACCTGCTCTACAGAATACCACATAAATAGCACAAAATAGAAGCCTTGACACCAGATATAGTTTTAATTCAAAGTTTTCTCATTTACTTAACTTAAGAAGGAGGAAATAAACAATGACTACAATGCTGTGCATGTTTACAGTGACTATTTGCACTATTGTCCATCAGGACCACTGTACTGTTACATTGTCAAACTGTTACATGTTACAGTTACATTGTTTACATTGTCATTGCACTGGAAGATCTGCACGACTTCCTACATTAGGATTGTAATACCGTTCGCATGTCTACTGTCAACCCATTTGTAAATTTGTAATCTTCTTTAGTATTTAAACTTAAGTTTGGTGTTTAGATTTCTAGGTTATCCGAGCAGATTCCTAGATTTTTATATTTTTATCTTATAGTTTATTATATTTGATTATATGCACCGTGGGTTTGAGAGGACTGTAATTTCATCTGTCTTGTATCTCTAACATGGGGCACATTTGACAATAAAGTTGACTTTGACTAGGGGGTTTGTGATATATTTTCCATTCTCCCGTCAAAGAAATGAGAAGCAGCTGTCGACATACCTGTGATGGTGAGGATTGTGCTCCTCTGATGTCGGCCAGCTCTATTCTCAGCAGTACAGCAATACTCCCCAGCATCAGAGTACTCCACAGAGGAAATATGCAGGGCTCCATCTTCTACGCAAGTCATACAATAATACAATATGAGTCAATACAATAATGCATGAATCACACAAGCAGGGAAGTTCACATTTTTATAATTTATCAAGAAATATTGAAGATTTTCATGTGTGTTTCTACTCCTTACCATCAATATGTTTGTCTCCAGCGGGGCTGATGGGGGTCTGCATCCCTGCTCTGGTCCTGCTCCAGCTGTATGTGATGGGTAAAATCCCCACAGCTCTACAGGGAAGAACCACTGAAGCTCTGATCTTGCAACTCATCTGGCTTATGTAGTTGATTATTATGGGGCTTACTGGGAGGAGAAAAGAGGAAAATTGAAAACTAAAACAGTTCTCATATCACTTTATGTGGCACCGAGTGAAGAAAAGTCTGTGTCTGCTCATTTAGTATTACAACACCACACATCATGCACTGGAAATGGATCTAAGCAGTAGTCATTAATTTGCAGTTGTTTGCTAATGTAAGCATTACCAGCAACTCTCAGCAGCGCTGTACTGTGGTTTGTTCCCAGTGCGTTGGAGGCCTCACACACATACACAGCTTCATCATAGCTCCTGGCTGACTGGATTTGGAGAGTGGCATTTCTCTGGCTAAATAAAAAGGGTTTCATTATTCATGAGGCAGTTGTGCCATTTTATGCAAAGCCACAACACGGCGTCTTACCCATACGCAACTTTGCCTCCAGTCTGCTTGGAGTGGCCTCTCTTCACCCAGCTGATGGACGGTAAAGGATCACCAGACACCTCACACTCCAGCACTGCTCGAGCACCGAGGGGCACCGTCAGCACCGTGGGCCGCAGTTTCACAGAGGGTGGAGCTGCAAGAACAAAAGAACCACAGCGATTTAGGCTCTTTATCACACACATGTATGAGGAAACAGATTTAGCCCAGAATTACTATTGTTTTACACGTTGCAAACTCTGGATGAAAAAAAAAAAAAATTGATGTTGATATTTACCAAGAAGATATGGATGTAATTAAGAGCCTGAAAAGCTTGGGCACTGTGAACTTATTACCTGCTGCATGTGTATTTACAGAAGTTTCTTCTTCTTTGTGCACCAGATTTGCAGTGGCTGCCATTTTGATAAATTGGTCAGAGGGATTTACTAAGCTTGCAGTTCACCTCCCACCACACTACTCTTTGCCATAGGAAAAAGGCATGTCTTAACTTTTGCACTTGTTGAAAGGGAGTGTGTGTAAAGAAAGGCATTCTCTATTAAGATTCCTTTATTTGTAATGCAAGAATTTGTCGCAAAAAAGATGGCTAAGGCATATTACTCTAAGGGCGCATTCACAAAGCCTTTTTGATTCAAATCAGAGTCCGTTTGCTCGGAAAGTTCGCTTCGTTTAGGGGAGTTGTGAATACGCAAACGGACTCTGATCCAGAACAAACAAGCGGACTCGTCTGCCTACAAACGCAGGTCTCAAGTGGACCAAATACAGGAAGTGGACTACAGAACTGCATTGGCAATGTTGGTAAAACGTTGGGCAACGTGGGTAAACACTACGACAACAAACCCACGTGCAGGATTGCAGTACTTATAAAAATGGCTCTTGGTCAGACGTGGAGTGACAATAAAGTAAAAGCTTTAATCGATATTTGGTCTGATGAAAGCATCCCAGCTCCTCACTAGTACGCACAAAAACAATATTTTGTGGAGGAAACAGAAGTTGTGAGAACCTTCTTGTTCATTGTACGTCTTGTCCTCACCTACGGTGAATCCGAATGCAGCGCCACCTCAGATTCTTGGCCTGTTTGGCTCGTTTGGCTGTGGTGCAACGTGAGCGCGATCTCGGTCCGATTAGACCACCCCCACCCCCAGCCGAACCGAGCCTTCCGGACTATGCTTTCTGAATGCGCCCTTAATTTACCGGAGGAAATCTAAGATGGCAAGGAATTTCTACCTGGGAAGAGGAATGCAAAACTGCATCATTTTCTGTCTCTGTGTATGTGCTTTTTTTTTTTTTGCTGTTGTTGTTTTTTCATTGTTTTTGTTGTCACTCTGTGTCATATTCACTTTTGTTTATCATGATGGACACACTTTCAATTATAGCTGGAATGTCATCCACATTCTTCCATAGTCTGAGAGTGCAACAGAATGACATCATTCCATAGTAAATAGATACAGAGATCCCTGGCAATATCAAATCCAAATTCCCTTATTTTCTGGATAAAAGTGAGAAATTCCAGTTTATGAGTTTTCTTTTGTGTGCTATTGAACCCTGAACCCAGAAAAAAAAACAGAACCAAATCTGAATGTAGTCAAACTGAAAGTGAAAACACCATATATAAATGAGGAACTTTCTAAATCAAACTAGACCAATAGCAAGTATTATTTTCATCTGAGCCAATAAGAAAATCTTAAACTTATCAGGCAATCAGGTTCATGTTCAAATATTCTGTTCTGTAACAAGAAACTGCAACAGGTGTTTGCTTCCTGTTTTTCTTTACTACTCTTGATAGGCTGCAGTCATAAATCAAATGAGCTGATCAAGCTTGTGTTTGGAGATCAGCGCAGTCTCAACTTAACACTCACATAGGTGCTATTTTTGATATGTGACCACATTCTTATTTGCTTAGTTTAGCAATGCAGGCCTGACTGTCCAACACTGTTCAGTTGCATTCAAGGTAATCTCATACCTAACACGGTTAGTGTTGCTCTTTTAGAGGTGATGAATCTTTGGAGGTGGATATTTGAAGCCCTGCAGAAGTAGCTGCCACTGTCTTGCTCCTGGATGCTACAGAAAAAAGACTATCAAGTTTAGTTAACAAAGACCTGTGATACAGCAGCTGTTAACTGTTAGTGTGTACTTGCTCCTTACAGTAGATTACTGTCTCAACATATATAAAATGACACCTGTGGAAGAAGAGGTCTCCGCTGGATAGCACTGCTATGTGAGGCGAGGGAGTAAGAAGCTGATTGTTTTTGAACCAGGACACCTGGGCTTCTGGTCTGCTGTATGGAGCCCTGCAGGTGACCGAAACATTTTCGCCTCTCTTTACCATCAGGTTTGTGGGCTGCTGCACAAAACGCCAATCCATTTCTGAAATTACAACATTTAAGAACTCAACGTTCTGTAATATGTGATTACAGTGTTAACAACGTTATAACTCAAAGTGAGGAAACATGAACCATTTTGCTTTATTTAAACTGTTAGTGGCATACAGTACCAGCTGGAAGTAGGAAAGCTGGCTGTGACTTGATGGTCTCCTTCCTGTTTGATGCTTCACAGTGATACCAGCCTTCATCATCCCTGGATACATTCCTGTTTGAAACAAAGATGTTCAACAACAGCATAAAAATCTGTTTAAAAACAGGTTCTTCTCTTGGATATCTTCTTTATATTCTATAGTTGTAACAGTTATTGTTGCAAGTATTGCAGATTTTTTTTTGTTAGTATATCAAAATAATTTTCTACCCAAGACTGTAACCTAGATCATTGCTTTATTTACTACAGTTATTTTTTTCTTTTTGGTGCTGTGATTATACAACAGTTTTACACAGTTAATCTTGTGCTAAATTGTAATCCATAATAAAGTCTTTGCTGGTTTACTAAGACAATAGAACTCCTGCTTCTTTGTGCAGTATCCCACCTGAATGTGAGCAGCTGTCCATTGTTCTGGACACTAAATGAGCCCGAGCAGTTCAGCAGGAGGCACCCGTCTTTGAACCAGTGCACCATGGGAACAGGGAAGCCACGAACAGTGCATTGTATGGACACTTTTGTTCCCATTGCAACAGTGATGTTTTCAGGGCCCTGGATGATCTGCAGCTTCCTGGGAACCCCTGCAAGTCAAACTAAAGATATGAACCCCACTGCAAAGGAACTTATGCAGTTCTGTTGCACAGAAGTAGACTTTAAAAATGGCATTATTACTTTACATAAGAATAATTATTCAGTCATTATTTTTGAAAAATGGGATTATTTGTGAAAGTCTAGGTGGTAAAAAGAGCATATGATTACCTTGCACAGTTAGTTTGGCTGGTTTACTCTTCTTGATGGTGTTCAGTAAACGGTTGCGTGTGACACAAATGTATATTCCATCATCCTCTAAAGTTACATTGGAAACATGCAAAGTGCCTGATGTTTTCTTTTGTTGACCACCTCCGTACGCCCCCTGAACAAGATAACATCATTTGAAGTATATAATCATACATCACCTTGGTTTTTCCATGACAGCAAATTAGCCAGTAGTTCACGCAGTGTGAGCACAAGACGCTGTTTGTTGCTACTCGTCTAATCAGACATTTTGGTCGAGGGGGGAAACACAAAAAGCCGTGCAATCAAGAGTGAAACACAGAGGAAAAACTTTCAAATGCAATTCAAAAGTCAAGAAAAATTGACTAATAATTCTGGACATTTCACCCAAACAAAGACATTTTGGAGCTTAAGTTTCCAGCTTTGATCTATTCCACACCGACAATTAAAGATTTATTCATTCTATTGTTTGATTGTTTAATTTCATTCAAGCTGTTTTGATATAAGGCATTTAAAAGCATTTAAAATTTAAATGCAGCCCTTAACATCTTGTGAAAAAGAGAATTTTCAAAAGCAGCGAAGATCTAGAGTGTACTATAGATGGTTTCCCTTGAAGTGCTCTTGAACTTAATACAAAAGAGTGTACGCTTGTCTCCTATTAATACCCAAGTGTATAGTGGATCATACACAAAAATAATGTATATCCCACTAAAACAATAAGAATTTTGACTGAATTTTGTTTTGCTGACTCAGCAACAGACACTGTACAGAAAATGTCTGACTTGCAGATACAGAATGAGCAGGTAGAAAGCGCCTTCTTTGCTGTATATTTTGTCCAAAAGAGAGGAGCACTTCATTGTTGTTTTTCTTGATGTTTTTCTTTGTTTTTTCATGTTTGCATCGTGTTTTTTTCCACATGGCTTACCTGAAACTGTTTCCCTCTTGTTACTACCTGTCCATCTTTTAGCCAGGTGATGCTTGCAGGAGGTGAACTCTCTCCTGATACACACTGGAAGAAAACTGCCTGCCCTTCTTTGACTGTCTGGTCTTGAGGATTGAAAAAAACATCCTCCAAACCTAGAATAAAAATTCAATTAAAATTTCATTATATATATCTTAAGTAAATACTTGAAATGTTTAAAAAGGTTCTGCCTGTTAGAAATAAATCCTATATTGCCTTCACTTGTAGGATGGTATTTATGTAACATCATAAAAGCTATTCAGGGCTTTAATATGTTTCTTTTAAGGCTGTTATTGCTTATTTGTCTATTTTCAAGCAAGATTATGCAAAAACTACATACACAGCAAGAACAAGTTTATTTTTAGTTTTTTTGAGTATGGTTTCCTTGTTTGTATTCTTCATTTTCTATCACAGTGTAAGTTATCATGCTAACAATCAGACAAGCAAAAAACCAATCAACCTCCATGTCTCCTTGATGAGGGTAACAAAATGCACATGGACTCACCCAGTAGAGATGCGACTGCCAGTCCAGACAGGATGAATAAGCAGAGAATGGAAGTCATTAGTGGGAGCAAACAGATGGAGATACACACTTGCATCCTGCATCCTACAGCAGAGCTCCCTGGGAAGGACAAAGAAACCGGCTTGCGGCTCCATCCATGATGTCAGCCTGGAAAGTGAAAATGTTTTACTTTTCTTTCCTCACTTAAACGGATTAAATGGATGCTTTCTGACCAATGCATTTTGTTTGGTCAAAATCTCACAAATGACATGTTGAATATTAAGATAAAAACATCCCAAATAACATGAAAAAACATATCAGAAAACAAACCAAAAGCACATCTCTACACCGCAAACGCAGAGCCTGTCCAGAGCACCAATCCATTTTAATCAGTTTGCAGTTAATATATTCAGCAGATGAATTTAACATCACTCCCTCCCCGCCTCTCGTTCCTTTTTTGCCCTCCCCTCCCTTTCTCTTTGCTTCATTCCTATTTTGGATGTGAGTCTGTGGCACCACAGCAAGCTCATCTTTGTCCTCTTTAGTCCCATGAATGGGCACAGCCACTTTATAGAGCTCACACTGTGGTCCTCCACTCAATGAAAGTGACATGAAAAGAGGCTGCGGAGCTTTGTACTGTGAAGATCAGTTATTGGTCCCTGCAAGGACAGCTACCCGTCTGATCATATAGGCTTTCATGATCCTCAGTATGGCCATGTAAGGGTTGATCCTTTATCATTTCAGTGTTATGCACGATTTTGCTTTTGCACTCCTGAAATTGCACGACGAAACCTGCAAACAAAATATTGCTTTGTCTGCAAGGTGCTAGTTAATGAACAATGGCATAACACATGATGAGTAGAGATGATTGCCAACAATGTGAAAGATGCACTGACAGAAAGTGTTGAGACTTGTTAAAGAAACTGTTGCTTTTACTTAACTAGGCCTAAGCGTGATGATACTGGTATATTTTTTTTACATCGGTAGAACATTTAATATTGTGACATTATGTGACATGCATCACAGTGGAGCTCCACTGAATTAGTGAACAAGGGAACATGGCAGATCAAAGGAGATCAGAGGGTGTCAGCTACAAGCTGTTGAAAAAAAAAGTGTTTATTAAAATAGTAAACCAAACCAAAAAAGCAATTGAAATTTAAATAAAATGTTGGGCAAATGATGGAAGGATTTTTACTGAGGCTGTGGCTTGTTGTGTGGCCATCAATATCATCTTTGATACTGTTATTGCAATATGTCTTTTTTTTTAAAATATTGTGATATCTTATTTGGTGATGTTGCCCACCCATGTGCATATGGTACAGACCATCAGTACAGTTCTCAGTACAGATACATTAAAACTGGCCGTATCGTAAAAAACATTGTCTAAAAATAGAAAGATCAGACAAATGATGAAACAATATATTGCTGTTTAATGCCTTTGTTATATCGTCCAGCCTTATACCTAACCGTGTTGTTGATATGCATATGAAGTGAATGCAGTATAAGAGACAGTACATAAACAAAGAAGGAAAAAAACTGTTTTATAGGAAATATGAAGGTTTGGGATTGAAGAAAAATCACTCATTACCTGTGCTTGTGACTGTTGATACCTGCTATCTTTTGGTTTATTTGGCATATATGTGGTAGATGTCAAATTTGCTGTAGATTATAAGATGATGATAGGGGAGAGAAGAAAAAAAGCATGATGATATGGCAAGACGAGTGAGGGACCAGGAGGGACTCAATCCACAGACTCCATGGTGAGAGATATGTGCTGTTCAGCCAAAGGGATATGTCCTTGGCCAGGTAGCCATGGGCGCATCGTCAATCGGAAGCATGATGACAGGTCTGTTGACTGTCATAGGTAGGTAAAATAGGTAAAAGGCTGTTGTAATAGTCTAAATGTGATGAAGGAAAAGCATGGATAATCATCTCCAGCACTGTATTAGACAGAAGTCTCTGTAGTTTTGAGATATTTCTCAATTGAAAGAAGCAGTTCCTCATGGTGCTCCAGAGACATACCTGAGTCAATGATAACATCAAGGTTTCTGAAGCTTGGCTGGACATATGAGCTGTCAGAGCCAAGAATTAGGATTTCTGTTTTATCTGCTTTTTGCTCCAAAAGGTTATAGTAGCTGCTGTTTGATGCTTGGTAAAGGGACTAGAGGCAGGAATTTAAAAAAAAAACAAACATACATGTCCATTTTTTTTAATACTAGTGGGTGATGAGTCACCAAATACCAAAAGTAACGTTTCCACCCACGTTTCTCTCCGTTGCCTTGAACAGGCTGTGTGCTGCAAAATGCGCTGTGATTCGGTGTCCGAATTTCCCGCGCTGCCCTGCAGACGTGACGTCAAATGACACTACGTCCGCAGTTTTGATACAGGAAGAAGACTGTCGCGGTAAATTCAAACACTGTAAGCGATAGTTATGGATTCTTCTGCAGTCAGCAAACGATCTAGATCAACTGAAAGACCACTAAAAAGTGTAACTACAAAGAAAAAGGTTAGTAAACAACATTATACCTTCAGTTTGTGCACGCTCCCATGACGGCTTGGCTCGTGGCTGCAGTTACCTGAAGCGCCACTTGCGGCAATCGCAAGTTTCGTTTCTTAATCTTGCCTCAAGTCCCTTTAAGTATTTAATCAGAGATGACAACTTGTAATATGTGAATAGGCTAAAAAAAAATATTACATCATCAGCATAGAGATGATACAAACTGTTGGATACAAACTGTTGAACTGACCTAGAGGTAGAATGGGAGAAGGATGGGTCCTAGGATTGAACCTTGGGGTACGCCACATGTCAGTTTAGCAGGTTCTGACAAATACAGATGCAGGCATTAAAAAGTTCCCCTTTTTACCTTTTGAACTTTAAAATCTTTGGTGTCAGTTGACCTCACAATATGCTTTAGACTTTAAGCGGACTGTTCATATGAAATATTGTTTACAGAAACCAGACAGAAACCTGTCAAAATATTCTGTTTCTAAAAAGGAGATGACTGGGAGGTGTTCAAACAGCATGTAAGCTGGGGTTCACACCTCTTAAAAGAGGAGGGTTTCATGTAATTGAATTACAGGGACTAGAGCAGTCAAAACCCTTTTTAAACAACACTGTAGGGTGCACATTATCTGACAAGTGGAGGGTTTCATTCTGTGAAGCAGAGCAAAGATGTCTTGTAATGTGACGGGTTTAAAAGAAGACAAGAAGTGTGGAGGTGACAAACCAGTACAGGTAAGTGTTAATAAAGGACAGACATTAACACTGACTTTCGTCACAAAGAAGTCAAAAAAGTTATTTGAGGATACAGACCCTGAAGGAACCATGCAGGAAACAATAGGATTGATGACAACAAGCAAGACCTTAGGGTTTGTGCAGAATTGTGGAGCTTGCCAGAAAAAAAAATCAGGGAAATGGAGAGATATGTTGTTCATGATTTTAGAGGCTAATCGCATGAGGTGTGAGCACATGCATAAAATCATGATCCTTAAGGTTCATTTTAGGGCTGTACAATACTGCAGAATTTGGGTATCCATACCATAGAAATCCAAATTTGGTATTATCTCAATGAAAGAAGCTGAATTTTGGCATGTTGATGCCTTGTCACCCAGGTGAACTGAATTTACCAAAAACCACATATCCTCTTTAGTTATGAAGTATGTGATAGTTGAAAGCCTTACATTTAGAATTTTATGATTAGGTGTACAGAAACAATGTCCTCACCGGTGCCATTTTAGAAGTCAGATTTTGGTATTTTCTTAGAGAGAAAAGCTGATTTGGGGAATATGGGGGCCTCTTCATAGCAGTGAATCAAATCAAAAACCCTTTTGTCCTCCATTTTTATGAAGATCCTGATAGTTTTCAAGCCCTACATTGAAGTATTGATATAATCGCACTGGTATTGACTGATATCAATACCAACATTGGTATCGATATTATCGATATTTGTATCGATCCTCCCACCACTAGTTCATTTGCAAGGACCCAGTATATAAAAAACAACCTTGTGACAAACTAAACCTTTTCAAGTAGGCAGCGTAGACAACCTTGGCAAAATATACAGTAAAACAGCATGACATCAACTTCACATTCTCTGTTATCTTTAGTCAAAAGGTTTAGTCTCAGTGAGGAATTTAAGGTAATGCATACACTTGTTTGAGGACAGCTTGCTTGTGGGTAGATTAAGCACTAATTTCCCCATGTGTATGGAAAGAGCTTGCATCTTACAGGGCATGTAACATGCAATGGGATTTTTTTTTTCCTCTTTCTAACCAGACTTGTGATTAAGAACTCATGTCTGTAATATGGTTCAACATTGGGTGTAGCTACAGCCAAGATACTGATGCAAACAGTATTCTGTCAAGTTATAGCTATCATGGAAGCATTGATAGTTAAATAGTAAACAAGGGAAAAAAGAACAACCAAATTAGTTCAGCATCTCCTTGGCACATCTATGTTCAAAATACAAAACCCATACATCATGCCGAAAATATGACATAATTAAAGCTATCACATTCATCCCATTGTTATCAATATTAAAGTACAACGTCTTTTTTTCTACATTATCATTGGTTTTAAGCTTAATAAAACCAACAGGATCAGTCTGTGATGGCATATTTCACAGTTAGTCTTTTTAATAACTGAACCAGTTTTAAAAAAAAACACACACACAACCCAAAAGAGCTCTTGTTATTTAAGTCATAACTGTGAAGCTAAATGCATCAGTGAAGTAGTCAGTGGGTGCAGCAGGGCTTGTGGCTCATTTTACAAATAAAATGCTAAGAGCCCGTGGGTGTGTATTTGTTTGACTTCCAGGGCTCACCAATCATTTACACTGTTTAGCATGCCATTAAGATGATTTTAGCCCACACACTCACTTGAACCATCCTACTTTAGGCACTAAATCACTAAATTTGGACAGTCAGTGAGATTCAATTGAAGGATCATCTCAATATGCAGTCCAGCAGCTTTTACTTGGGTTTTAATGTGTTGTCATAACAATACTTAATGTTGGAAGGCTGTTTTAAGAGTCAACACAGAAGATTTATGCAAATATTAGCCTGCTGCGTTGGCCTAAACCTCAAGTTACTGAAATATTTGTTTTTGGTTTTTTGTTTGTTTGTTTTTTTTATATCCTCTTTTTATTTGCAATGGATGATAAGATGCTTTATGGCTGAGAGAAATTATGTATATTCATACTTTACATATAGGCTATTTATCTTTTTGACATGCATTTTACATTAAAAGTAATAGTTTAAAATCTGTTGACTGTGATAACATGATTCTTTTTATTTATTTATTTATATCAGTTAATGAGACAAAAATTTGAATGATTATGTTTGATTTCCTATTCCTGCACCTGTGAATATGGTCATTTTGTAGTTTATAACTACCTTAAAATCCACATCTTTAAAGCTTTAAACTCCACACATGCAGTCAGTAGGTATTTGGTAGACAAAGAAATTCAACACCTGCTGTGCAACATACTGCATGGAGAGCGTGCTTGAGTGCATTTGCATGATATAAAATTTATATAGTTAAAGGCACATGCAGCGAACATAAATGCACCAGGGGATCATAGCTGCTATCAATCATATGCTATATTTACTAAATTTTATCCATCTCTGTACCAAAGAGCAGTAATATCTTTACTTACTCTATCCATGTTTCTGTGTTGGTTTGCGATGCAGCCCATTTGCCTTCACCAGTGTTTGCCCTCTGTGCTCCCGCCACCTGATGCATCTGCTGAGTTTGCAGCTGCAATGGAACAAAAAGCAGCAGCACATACTGCACACTATTTAGACCCTCCTCCAATCGCACTCATATACACAACCACACACACACACACACACACTGACATATTGTGTTCTCTTGTTCAAAGCCATCAGTTGTAATGACCCATTATTTGAACAGTATCGTGCAAAATGCTCCATGAATGGCAACCTTCTCACAAAATAGCCATTTGCAGGGCAGGCCAACAGTCCGCTGACTGAATCTAGCAAGGACAAACGTAATAAAAGGATTTGAAGAACATCTTTTGATGTTAACTTAAAATTTGCTCCTCATAATTGTCTTATCTATGTCTTTGAATACATGTTAGTATATGGCCATAATGGATGTGGGTATTCAGTTGCTTTAAAAGCTATGTTTTGGTCTGGTTCAGTATGTTTTCTGCAAGCTTCTAGAAAACTGCCAGCGGGGATTACCTCCCCTTTTAGTCATGTGGAAATAAAAATGGCCAGTAAGGCTCAAAGTTCAATCAAAGTTTCCAGTTTTCCAATGTACAGGCTGGACGAGTACCCCTGAATCAAGCTGGGAAAAACAATATTAATACTTTTACAACAAACTTTGAGGTACACTAAATACAAAAAATACAAAATAACATTTGGAAGTTTGGAAAAAAAAGAGAGGAAAACAGGAAAAGTTGAAAAGTTGCATTCAAAATGAACTTGGACATGTAAAAAAAAATTTAATTTTGGTGTCTATAGTTTGATAGTTTCATATGTTGTATTCTTCTTTATTTTTTATTGAAGTGTTTGTTCACTTGTGCTTTCTTGTGCTTGTTCGTCAGAAAAACTTAATCCAAAACATGCAGTTCAAGTAATTTTTATTTTATTTAATGACATGATGATAAAAACAACTTTACAATACATACATTTTGACTAATTCAATACACCTAAAAGTAAAGAATAAGTATTTTACAATTCTGGGGGGCAATTTGCTCATCATTAGCGGCAGATGTGAGGGAGGCCAAGTGAGAGCAAACAAAAATCAGCATTTCAGACAGAAGTAGCGTTGCATGCAAAATGGTGCAAGAGACAAAAATGTGATTTAAAAGCACTAAAACAGAGTTTAGAATCATTCTTATTCATTTTTTATTAAAATGCCTTAATGAAAAATTATCTCCAGCTATTGGATGTTGTTACACATTACAGCCGCAATTGTGGCAAATTTTTTGGTTGATTTGTTGAGTTATGAAGACATTAGTAAGGGTATCCACTCAGTTGTAAATAAAAGGAAATACACAAAGAAAGAAGAAGTACTTATTTGTGTAGTTGGCAAGTTTCCAGTGATTTTTTTTTTTCAAATAATCAACATAATACATTAATTTTAGTGACCTACAGATGAAGGCTAATGAATCATTTAAATTTCAGTTTCCAGCACAATATTGCCTTAATTGACAGCACAATGATTGTCAGTGATGAGTTTATGGAGTTTGATAATGACACTTGCACCAGCACTGAACCAGTATTTGGATTATTTACATCTACTGTAATCAAAGTTCAGCTGCAAGAAAGACAATCAGAGTTTGAATTCTGCTTGACATTTTGATTGGAAACTGAAAGTTTTTGTTTCTCTTTTCATGATTTCTATAGAATTCATTCTTATTATTCGTGTTATCCTGCAGAGACTCCTCATGAACCACTGTATCTCTGCTTTTTTCCCCACAGATATGCTGACATTCAGCTTCAGTTGCAGCTACTGTGTGCTTGGTGCTAATTAGCATTTAACAGGTTAAGCTAAAATGAGGAACAAGCCAACAAATTAGCGTTGTTACTGTCCCCGCAAAGCTGCTTACATGGTTACATGGCGTCAAATAGTAAACAGTCTGTGGTTTCTGATTTACTTATTCACACGGCCAAGGCTGCAGTCAATACTACTACAGCCAGACGAAGTCCTTGCAAATGTAAATTGTTGGTCCGTTCAGCATAATCAAATGGAAATTAAAGTACAAATGCACCGATTTATAATCTATGCAGGAAGGGGGGTTCGATTAAACAAAGAAGACATAACAGGCAAATTTAACATGGATTCAGAACATCAAGCACATAGATTTCCCAATTGAAGTGTAGAGTCCCAGTTTGCCCAAACAATCCACATGAGAGCATAATTTCATAGAAAGATTTAGTTGTTGGCCACCATGCTGCCACCAGATCAGCTCCAGGCCACTTTGGTACTGTTTCCAAAAATCTCTGCAGGGATGGAAATAAGATGGACAGTTTTCAATGGGAATTTTGTCCTTTTGTGATTTGGTGATTGTTATGGAGAATGCTGTCCAATGCATCAGAACAAAATCTCCCATGGTCATACAGTAGGCTACATACACGTACTTTAGGTTAAATTCTGCTGGATTCTGGTGATTATGAAAGCTGCAGAATATGATACATAAGATTTTTTTTTTTATTTCTTTAACTGCTTTATATTTGGATGGAGGAAATTTCATCCTGAAGGTGACCACTAAAATCAACTTGCAGTTACTCTTCCTTTTAGGAGAATAAACACTGCATCAAAAGGATTTAAACACAAAACATCCCCCTTAGCTTAAAAGTGTGATTTAATTTAAAATGTTTCTAGGGAAAGCAATTCAAGTGAATTTGAAATAGCTACTGTGGAATGCTATGGAATGACCTATACTGATATTCTGAGATGACAATGATTTTATTCAATAAATTTCCCTCTTGAATTGTTTCAAGAGTTTGATTTTATAGTCTCTTTTTAATTGCATTTCAATTTACATATTAATTGAGCTATAATTATTGTTACTAGCACTTTTGTATCAGATTAATCAAATAATCATTCATCATGCATCTTATGAAACTCAAAAGGAAAAAGACTTGGTTGCTTCATTATTTCTTGACATGAAAACAGCACCGTATACAGACGTGAGGATGCTTCTGTGAATTCAGAGGTGACATGACATGAAAAAATCATATTGTTCTGATACTCACATTTTACACAAGCTTAAACAGCCTGATTCAGATTCAACTGACTTTTTTTAGCAGTAGTGTGAATATATCTGGTCTCTCAGGCAATCTAAAAATTACATCAGAATACAAATTGTTTGTAAGACGAACAGTGAGATGAAATGGAAGGACTGGTGACAAAACCAATATTCTAAGCATTTTAGCTGCTGAAATTCAGTTAAAAATCAACACAGCACGGAAAAAATCATAGAGACAAAAGATGAGAAAAGGAGGAAACCGGGAGGGAAGCAGTTGGGGTGCGCAGCACCACGGAGCTCAGTTAAACACAAGGCCTGCTCCAACATTTGATGAGTCTCAGCACTAATGCCTGAAAATCACAAGATATGCTCAAGTTACGAAAGGAATTTTTAATCAAGATCCTGTTAATGAAAAAATATAAAGATCTTACCATTTTGGGACCACTCCCTCCAAGCATGCACATATGCAGGATCATAGTCTTCCTCAGAAGCTGAGTTCAGTGAAACAGATTTTTCTTCCATGAAAATCTAACCGTTCATATTGTGAATTAACCATTTGTATTGTGATAACTCTGTTTCTACCTTTGGAGTGTTCTTTCATCAGGTGTTTCAGGTCTCTAAGAGCCCGGGTGAGGTTCTCCAGTCGGTGCTGAAGGTGGAAGTTTTCTTCTTTCAGAGTGTGAATCGTTTCCTGCAACTCGTATGCTGAGCTGCTGTGTGAAAGCAAACAAATAAACCATATCATTGCTGTGACTTTCAAAATGGAAATCATTGTTTTAACACCTGGCGACAAAATGTCAGCGCGTTGATCAAACTGCTGCAGCTGGTTACAGTCCTGGTAAATTCCTCTGCAGGTCCACAGTGCTTTAAAGTCAGGTGGAAATGTTAATGTGAGTCAGTAACTGGCCTGTTTCTGTGTCAGAATTGATTCAGTGATGGGCAACTAAATGCTCTCGGCCCTCTGGCTCGCTTTAAAGAATCAATTGTTCTTTTTTTGGTTCTCAAAGCCCAAATTAGCGAAAGAAATGAGTTGCCCCGTGATCAAATGACTCATCATTCTAACTCACATGATAATGGGAATGCTGCAGAATTCTTTAGTGTTAGCATGGTAACCAGATGTGAATATTTAGATATTTTGGACCCATCAAAATTGACAAAACGTTTACTATATCGAGTGCTTGGAGGCAGAGGGGCACAAGTGGTTTTTGGCAAACTTTACAGGAGAGACAAAACTAAATTTGGACCACACTTCAATCAAGTGTATTTCCTAACCTTAGACCACAACATTGCAACCACAGACATACATGAATGAGTATCTAAGTAATAAACTTATGGCATATCTTTAATCATTCCATAAACATGTAATTCAGAATGAAAAAAAAAAAAAAAAAAGTTATTTATCCTTCTACATTTAAAATTTTAAAGCAACCTAACATAACTTAGTTCAGTAATTACCTCCGCCGAAGAGGTAATGTTTTCGGTAGCGTTGGTTTGTCCGTCCGTCCGTTTGTCTGTCAGCAACTTTATGGAGAAAGTACTGGACGGATTGATCTGAAATCCGTGTGCCTCAGCCCAAGGATGAACCCATTAAATTTTGGTGGTGATCCGGATCACCTTCTGGATCCAGGAATGTTTTGAAGGATTCTTTATCATTGTGAGATCGGCCATGTTGATGAAGCATTACTGCCCCCTTGTGGCAGAAGTGTGCAACTGCAGGACTGAGCACATGATGTCAGGATGCAGAAATGAAACTTAAGAGCAGCAGTGAGCACGAGGACAGAAGACTGTTGGACAGACTTCTAGCCAGTTGAATATGGTGAACTCTGTGCATCTGTGAAGAACTGGAAGTAACTAGTTGTATTTCTGCCTGAACAGGATGTTTATTTAGCCTTTAACATTTTTTACCTGGTTTGCTTATTTTGAATTGTTCCTCCTCACCATGTGCCTTTTTATAAGCTAGCTTACTGTAACTGTTAGCCTTGAACACATATGCATGTTTAGTCCAAACTGTAAGGGATTTATTAGTAATAATTAATACTTTGATTGTGTTTATTTGCCAAACGAGTGTTCCTCATGGCTTTGTATTTCTGTGTTTATAGACCCCACTCACTTCCATCCAGGCATTCACCTTAACTAGCCCTGGAATTCCTCACCAAATCAGCATTGATCTTCTGATTTTCTGAGCATCTCATTATTTATTTCCATCACTTTCATTTTAACTGTCCTGGGAACAACTATAGAAGGTTGAAAGTCAACTTCTTGCAAATCCTTCAGGAGGTTTTGATCATCTGATTTTCTGAGATTCTGGTTATTTATCTCCATTACCCTCATCTTGGGGGCTGTCACGTTATCATCCCCTTTGACAGATGTTGTCTCCTTCACGGCATCTGTAATGTTGTCAAAGAGTCATTATTACCTTCGCCAAGGAGGAAATGTAATTGCTGGTGTTTGTTTGTTTATCTATCTGTCTGGTCGTTAGCAACATACAAAAACTCAAAAATTTATGAACTGATTTGGAAGAAATTTTCGTGGAATGTTCATAATAGCATGAAAAAAAAACCTTTTAACCACGACTGATAATGTGGTTAATAGATAACAGAGAAAGTCCATTGGCTTGCCACTTTTTCAATAAGTAAATAAATAGGAATTAAATCAATCCTGAAACACGCATAAATTAAGTAAGGGTAAGCTTGCATAACTTTATAGACAAAGGATGCTTTTTTTCCCTGAAATATTTTGAGAACAGAACAGAATGTTCCGGGAGGCGTGTCTGAACCGGAAGTTGTCAAACAAAACACTTTCATCATGATCCGGGTTGATTTCCGGTCACAGATCACCAGGATGGCGACTCACATGTCGAGGTGCAGAACCTGGAGTCGGGTTCAAAGGTAATGCGTTTAAAGTCATCGCTTTTCCACAGAAGTATCTTAGACGTTACTGCAGAAGAACATTGTGACCAGTATACTCAGCATTTTCAGTGTCGTGCCCCCCACTGTCACCTTCAGCCTCATCACCAAAGATTAGCTCTGTCAGGTAGCAAGATGCTAAAGTTAGCCGGCAGTCCTGCCTGATGTTATGTCATGACTTAGTTAATTACAGTCAATTTAATGTTAAATAGCGTAATTTATTGTTTTTTACGAGGTTGGAAATGGTATTAATGCTACCACTTTAATTGAAAGATTCTCTTGCTTAAATATTTGGCAGGTTAGCTAACAGCTAGCTGTTTGTGTGCTCATTGTTTATATAATCAGGACTATATTTGGGTAAAGCTTTGTGTGTCGCAGACGTTGTTAGATATTTGTGAGATGATAAGGGGCTTTTGTGCAAGTTGAAGCCCTGTGTAGACTTATATGTGTGCTACTTTTCTTTTATCGGCATGGTTTAATGATGTGCTTGTCGTGAGATTAACATTATAGTGTTTTGCACTTAAAGTCGGATAAAAGTAGAGAATCACGGGAAGCTGGTTTTATATCCGTGTTGAAAATCTGTGTTAGCCTGGGATGATTCAGTAGCTGTTGGCTTCAGTGATCGAAGAGTTTGACTTAGGAAAGATTGCGTATAGTTTGCATCGAAATTGCATTTCCCTCTTGTCAGGTCATTGTTACTGTGTTTACTCTTCAATGAGACTCGTCATGCTGCCCTACATATCACGTAGCATGTTGTTGGTTACTTTACAGAGTATTGTACGTAAAAGTAACTACTTTGAGCCATAAGCTCATGTTTTGGATTGTCCAGAGCACTCTTTTTACTCGAGCAACACCCACAGGTCACATGTGGTTATCTTCTCCAGGTACAGTACACAACGTTGAACCACAGTTTTCCTGGTAAACATGCATGCTCTTGCCAAACAGTTAACTTAATTAGAAAAATAAGCTTTTAATGTAATCCAGTTAATAAATAATCCATGTCTTTTGATACAAGCTCAAAAATACTTAAAGGCAACTTAATTCCCTGTAAACAGATGCTCTTCTTTTTTGACAATATTCCAGCACATTTACTGTTATACTAAGAAAAGCGGTTTATAATGTGTTGAGCAGGTAATCAAGCAAATAATGAACTTAGCACAATGTAAGTAATAATAAATAATTTCTGGGGTTCAAAATATACAGCACTTGACACTAGGGATGGGCGATATGGACTAAAAAATGTATCACGATAATTTCTCTTATTTATCACGGTAACGATAAGTGACGATAAAACCTATCAGCAAAATATTTTGTATCATAAATCTGTCACTAAATTCTGTCTTTAAAGCCCTGCAAAATACTAGAAGCCACTATATCAATTAAGTTCAAGTAGTGCACCTGTATTGCAAAACTGTAGTGACACCAATCAAACAAGTCTGAAATATGAGACCAAATTCCACATTTGTTCAAACCATGCAAACAGCAAAACTAACTTGGCTTATAAAAAAAACAAAGTAGTGCAACTGCAAACACAACCTGATAAACTGTCATCTCACGATAAAAACGATAAATTCAAATTGTTATTGTGGGGAATTTCTTTGACGATATATCGCACACGATAAAATATCGCCCATCCCTACTTGACACAAGTCGTTGCTCCAAGGAGGCTGTCATTCTCAAAAAACAGACGTTGTAACTTTGCAGGAGTGGATCCGTCTCTCATTTGATCATGTGATCTGGAACATTTTGCTTTATGGCTCGATGATTCCAAATCATGGATTGAGACTGTATATTTTTGCAATGTTTGTGTGGCCAGTAGGAAGTTACAGGTTTAGTACCCCTAGTGGCCAAAAGTTACTACAGACATCTTTAACTACAGACAAGCAAATTTGTTTCTGCAGAGGTTTGTGCTTTCCTCCTTAATATCTGAGACTGAATTTGATTCATAATATGTGTGGATTTATTTGAGAAGCTGGCACTTCCAACAAGCAAACCGAAAAAAATGTGTTATCAAGTGAGTTTCCAGTTTCTTTCTGGTATACTATTTGCACACATTTTGAAGGGCTCTGGAGAGTTTGTCTTTTTAAGAACAAAACAAGCTTTTAATAAAATTCTAAAGAGGTATATTGCTTCTGATATCAAATAACTTGAATATTTTAATGCTTTGTTTAAGCTGTGTACAGATTATATGGAATTATTTCTCAAAAATCCCACAATAATGGCTAAAAAAATTACAGCAGAAATTTCCTTTTAAGAATATAACCTGTATAAAATTCTGTGTTTTGAAATGGTTAGTCAAACTCACTCAGGCTTTTGGTTAAACATTGGTTTGCTTGCTATTTTTAGTCTAGAAAAATAATCAGTTGGCTCATCTTCTCATGATTCTGTTTGGCTGATCAATAACACTGACCGACTGTATTTACACAGTTTGTCAGGGGGGACGCTCTGTATGGTGTTAAAGTAGGACATCTGACATATGCTTAGCTTGAGGTTTCTTCTGAGGAAACAGCTGGATTCTAATGCATGCTATTTTTCTAAGGACTTTATGTCATGTTAGCTCCTGTGACAGCTAATGAATTTCCACTGGGAATTTCCCCCAAAGCAGCAGTTCTTCCATGAACAGTAATTCTTAGATGTCTATGAAGCTGCTACAAGTAAAGACACCAGAAAATTGATGAAACATTTTACAAAGTTGTTTAGATTCTCTGAATGAAAAAAATCATATTGTCAGCCTGAATCTCTGAAAGGCATTTTGTTTTGTTTCTGTCAAAGGTTTGGGATTGCTGCTTACAGAAGGTACAGCAGTGGCGGAGGATACCCGAATATTTCCCTTTCAACACCACTGCCTGGGATCCCAAACCCAGTTTTTGCATCTGTGGATGGACAGGAGAAATACGAGACCAGGATTACCACTCTAGAAAACGGACTCAAAGTTGCTTCCCAAAACAAGTTTGGTCAATTCTGCACAGTTGGAAGTAAGCTGCAGCTTTAATTGAAATATTATTTACACACTTTTCTGAGTTTTTTTCCTTAACTTGATCAAATGTTTTCTTTCTTTCTTTCTTTTTTTTCTGTTTTAGTTTTAGTAAATTCAGGATCCAGACATGAAGCCAAGTACCCAAGTGGAATAGCACACTTCTTAGAGAAACTGGCCTTCTCTGTATGTAAACACCACTGAATAAAAGGTCAAGGGGGCTGAAGTGTATGAAGTAAATAAAATATTTTTATCTTTAGTCCACAGCACAGTACGGGAGTAAAGATGAAATCCTTCTCACACTGGAAAAACATGGGGGTATATGTGATTGCCAAACATCAAGGTATTCCACATGGTTCTTATCTTTGCCGTTTGTCATTTTTTTTAATGGATGTTAATTGTGTGTATGATTCATTGTTTATTTTGTTGTGCAGGGACACCACCATGTATGCTGTGTCTGCAGAAGTAAAAGGTCTGGACACTGTGGTTAGTCTTCTTTCTGATGCTGTTCTTCAGCCTCGCTTGCTGGGTAGGTCCAATTCACTTCACATCAGTCTTGTGAAACACTCTACTGCCTCTCTTAGTAAAGATTTTCCTTTTTTTTTATGCAGATGACGAGATTGAGATGACTAGAATGGCCGTACGCTTTGAGTTAGAGGATCTAAACATGAGACCAGACCCTGAGCCGCTACTCACTGAGATGATCCATGCTGTGAGTGACATTTTCTGGCCCTGATCCTGACATCAGTGATCATTTTCAAGTGTTTGACTGAATTTCTTCGTTTCAGCAGGATATTTATGGACAGTTGCTGTAGCAATTTTTTTTTTCTTAATTAATTCGGATAATCTTTGGAAATTTTAAAGTGACACATTCTGACACAATACAAAGCTTCATCAAAATATTTTAATTATTTTGTATTTATTATCATTTCTTTTTTATGTCACATATTTGTACGCATAGTATCAGCTTAGTTCTGGAATATATTTTAAAGGGGCACTAAACCTGTAATTTCCCACAGGCCACACAACTGTTGCAAAATTAAACAGTCTCTATTTGTGTTTTGGAATCGTGTTTGCTGACCCCTTTGATGATTGTGAAGTCATGGAGCCATAAATCAAAGCGCTCCAGGTCATGCGATCCAATGAGAGACGGATCGGCTCCTGTAAAGTTACAGTTGTTTTTTACGGAGGGCAGCCTCCTACGAGCACTGACGTGTCAATTGCTGTATATTGACTCCAGAAATCATTTGTTATTACATACATTATAAGGCTAATGTTTGGGTCAAAAATTACACGGTGTCCCTTTAAATGACTTCGTTAGCCGGTTGTTGGCAATGTAAAAAAGAAACTGTCTTGTGTATCGTCTGTGGTTTCCAGGCTGCATATCGAGGCAACACGGTCGGACTGCCTCGGTTTTGTCCTGTAGAGAATGTGGACAAGATTGACAAGAGGGTGCTTCACAGCTACCTGCGTAACTACTACTGTCCCGAGCGCATGGTGCTGGCAGGAGTGGGCATTGAGCACGAGCAGCTGATCGAATGTGCCAGGAAGTACCTGTTGGGTGTGAAGCCAGTGTGGGGAACAAGTTCAGCAGCCAACGTGGACCTGTCGGTCGCTCAGTACACTGGCGGCATCATCAAGGTGATTACAAGTCTGCCTCTTTGACTTGTTTGTTCAATTTGTTAAACAGTGAGGTAATTCTTTCATCTAAAACATCAGATGGAGAAGGACATGTCAGATGTTAGCCTCGGCCCCACTCCCATCCCAGAGCTCACCCACATCATGATCGGCCTGGAAAGCTGCTCCTTCCTGGTTGGTGTCCACAATGTCTTCCTGACTCTTTAATCAGTTGCCTGATGCAAGCTGAGTTAAAATGATTCCCTGTACAGGAGGACGACTTCATCCCGTTCGCGGTGCTCAACATGATGATGGGTGGAGGTGGTTCCTTCTCAGCAGGAGGACCTGGAAAAGGCATGTTCACCCGCCTGTACTTGAACGTGCTCAACAGGTGAGTGTTATACAGGGTTACGTTCAGACAGTACCTCACTAGCATAACCTCAAACTTTAAGTTTCTACTAATGGTGACATTTTTGTCATAAACATTTGCTATAGGCATCACTGGATGTACAACGCCACCTCCTACCATCACAGCTACGAGGACAGCGGCCTGCTGTGCATCCATGCTAGTGCAGACCCCAGACAGGTTGGTTTGATTACAAACAAAATTTAGTTAAAAAAACAAACAAAAAAAAACAAACCTTGGTAAGCGAACTGGTTTTGTCACGGTTAAAAAAAAAAAACTGAAGTGTTACTATATAATCTCGCAAGCTTCTTAGTTTTATACAGTGAAAAGACTTTAATTGTTATAAATCAAAACAAGTGGAAAGTGGGGGGGGGGGGGGACTCTTTGTTTTGATTTAATCTGGACAAAGATTTTATTTTTATTTTATTTATAGTATAAACCCTTTGAGATGAACCATCTAGTTTTCCAGGGGGTCCTACATATTTTCCCACAAAAATATTTGATGATGCATTTGAATATGCATCATCAATGACGATACATGTTCAAATGCATCATCATTGAACATACTGTACATATTTCTTTAAATAATGCTTGATAGGTTTCTGATTGGGTTGTTTACTAAAAGCCTACAGACTTTTAACTAATACGCACTGCAAATATTGATCTTCAGGTACGAGAGATGGTGGAAATAATAACCAGAGAGTTTATTCAGATGGCTGGCAGCGCAGGAGAGGTAATGAACACCTCAAATGTGAGTTTATTTATAAGCACAGACAAAGGTGTTAATATTTTCCCCTTGTATCCCCAGATGGAGCTGGAGAGAGCCAAGACTCAGCTCAAGTCCATGTTGATGATGAACCTCGAGTCGCGGCCGGTTATTTTTGAGGATGTTGGTCGACAGGTTCTTTCCACGGGAAAGAGAAAGCTGCCACATGAACTCTGTGATCTAATAAGTGAGTACTCAAGGAAATTAAGAGTTATGTGCTGATGGTTGATTTTTACTCATGAAATAATGTTTAAATCATTTGCAGGTAATGTGACAGCTGGTGACATTAAAAGAGTAACCACCAAGATGCTGCGCAGTAAACCTGCTGTGGCGGCACTCGGAGATCTGACAGAGCTGCCTTCCTACGAACACATCCAGGCAGCGCTGTCGAGTAAGGACGGCCGTCTGCCCCGCATGTACCGCCTCTTCCGATAGATCTTCGCCACCATTAACGTTACTGTAAATAAACTGGACTTGAAGATTACACTAGTGTTCCCTCCCGACAAAGAACTCTGCACAGCTCAGTCAGGGAGGGGACTAACATCTGGGCTCCGACTTCGGCCCTTCACAGAGAAGAGTGGATTTTAAATGAACACACTGTACCCCCACAGTAATCCTAGTCTGCATACATCTGGAGAATCTATATTTATTGTCCATGGGCAGGAAGCCATATGTTGCCATAAATTTGTTTTTAAAGGGATGGTTTGCCCCAAAACGACATTATGTTAATGTTTATTTCTTCTTTAAAACCTGTATTTTGTGAATGTAGATTGTTACAGTCTTTTCAGTAAGCCAGCTAACATGTAAGAGGAGACGGCAAACTGGTGTAAAATAAAAGGAAAAAATGTCTTTCTTCAATGCGAGTGGAATGACACTTCATAGAGTTTAGTATTTATACATGATATCCTTTCAAAAGCACGGAAAACGTAAATAATGCTGGAATTATTTTGATTAGTGATTTGTTTTTTTCTCCCTTGAGTTTGAAGTTATGGTTTTGATAATATTCGGTACATCTTCAGGCTTGAATCTAAAGAGAAACTTGGCATTTTTGTGTTTCATGGTTGTGAGAACTCTCTTCCAAATCAGCCTGGTGAGTTAAAGGAAAACTTTGGCATGAAAAACATGATAATGCCACTTTTAGCCCTAAAAGTTTTACTGTTAGCTAAGCTCGAGAGAGACGGGAAAAGGGAAGTTTTGTCAAACTTGGTATGAATATTAAATTAAATGAGATCAGTCTTCTCATCTAAATGCCAGAAAGTAGGAAAAAAATTGAGCTGTCAGATTAAGATACATGACCTGTCTGCTTTTGACATTTACCGATTTTTATTCATTCTCCCAAATGCACTCGTCTATTTTCATATTTTTACAGTATGTTCTGACTGCAGAGTGAATAAATGTGAACTTTTAACATTTGTCTGCAAACTACTAAATAAATATATGAATTGTAAGATGTATATATTCTCTCGTTTTGCTCCGCTACAGACAAAAGCCAACAAAGAAGCTTGTTCTTCAAACATTTATTACTGGATGTTACATAATAGATGACATAAAAAGTCAGATTAAGACAACAGGCCTCGGTGAAAACAAGACCAACAGGCACTTTTTAATGAGCAGAGCTCTTCATGCTCGGAATGCAAGTTTATAGAGGTGCTACATACAGTACAATACATGGCCAGTTTATAGTATATATGAGTATATAGTAAGGTGATGGGTAAGGCAGAGTTAGTCTGTTGCAGACGATCACTTGGCCTAATAACAGAAATGATGGGCATTTCCAAACAAAATGAGCCATCTTTCTTTTTTATGGGTGTTGAGTTTTTAAGAAAAGTTAATACATTTAATCTCCCTGACGTACCCTTATACATCTGTGCCATGCTCTTGAAATTTGACCTCATAAATAATGTAACAGCAATATTCAAGTCAGTTCAATCAGCTAAATATGGATGGTATTTTTGTTTAGTGCGCTATAAATAAGGCATTTGAACATGATCATTAATAAAACGGTAGCATTATGGTTTGTAATGCTTCTAAAATGCTTACACAAAAAGCAAATGGATGCAAATACAGTCTTTAAGGTTAAATCAGTCCATGTCAAAACATGTGACTGAACAGTAAGCCACGATGGCAACCCCTCCCAATCTGTCCTAGTCATGTTTGAGTAGAGGACACTGAATAAATAAAGACCAGACTGCTGTTGCTGTCCACACTGTCTGACCTCAAAGTCCTCGTGCTCCAGTCCAGCCAGCTTCACTAGGACGCAGTGCTGCTCGGTAACCGTTTCACAATCGCAGGGGCTCTGCTTGTTAAGACAACTCTGGTTTCCTTTTGGTCCTTTTCCCACCCGTGGCACAGGTTTGATCCAGCCCATCCCGGTCTGGAGAGTCTATCTGAATAGGTTAGGAGATGGTGCAGATGGTGCTGCTGTTTGGACTCGTCATGGCCCTCTTTCTCAGCTCTCTGGCGGTCATCCTCCTCCTGATACCCTCCAAATACAAGCTCCGATCAAACAGCCCTCCACACAGGGGAATACTAAAAAAACACAACCAAACACTGTAAAGAGATTGTGTTGTTTGATTATATAAAATTTCAATAAATAATTAGAGTCAAACACATTAGAAAGGTTAAAGAAAAGAGATTAGAAAATAATGGATCTTATATTTCACAGGATTGCACATTACTTTATCTCTGCATGCCATAAAAACCTGTTTCCTGAACTGGAGAGACTGTTTTCTCCCCAAGTTCATAGTTCAAACTCAAAATGCATATCAGATATCCATTTCAACACTGGACTAAACTGCAGTTAAGACAATCACTGACAAATAAGGTTTACATTAGTGGTGGGCAAGGAAAATAATGCTATCCTACCTGATCACCATGATGCGATTTAAGCCACTCTCCCTCACACAGTACATGGCTATAATAATTAACTTAAAGTATATGTTGGTCATATAAAAACCTCGGAGGATGCACAGTGTATTGTGTTGTATTGGCTGGGCCTGTGCTAGTGTGGAAAATTGTTTCTCTTTTTGAAGTAATTTGACTACTCTGATGCTTCTGTTGCTCATCTCAGCATCAATACATTCAGTCGTGTATTTAATCAGGTTACCAACATTACAATGCGTACCTGAAGAACGTGTGTTAAGAGAAACGAAGAACTCACAATCTGAAAGAGTCAACATCAGAAGGATTTGCTCAGGATCAGTGAGTGCACGTTAAACTTACTTGTCTCTTCCTGGCCTGAGTTTGACCTGAAAGACGGCGATGACAGGTCGGTGGTCTGACGTCTTGATGCTTGAGCAGCTGTTGTACTTGACCACCTTTATGTCGTTCGCCTGCCTGCTCTTGAACAGGATCCTGTCCTGTGAACACAATCAGAGGCGCTGAACTGTGCTGAGAGCATTAAAAAAAACATTACAAGACTTGAGGCACCTTGTAAGCACAGAGACAGTTATATGTTGGGTTATCTAAGCATTTAGTCATCTAAAGCCATGAGCGCTCTCCTCTTTTTTCTTACTGTGTAAGATGGAGTTCTTTGTTTTGAAGTGGTGTCGTAGTTATCGCAGCCAATGTCAAATTTGTATGTGGGGAAGAAATTTATTGGTGCTTCTTGGAAGCCTTTGAATATTGAACCTGCAGGGGAAAAAAAACACACGGTGACACAATCAGCTGAACAACAGCTGTTTTTCTAAAGATTGGAGCTTTCTTCGTGCATACCGTCTTTCATTTCCTTGGAGAGCTGATCATGCTCCAACAGAGGGCTCATATCGCCCTCTACTGTGCGTTTCATGATGGTCTCCACATCCGCCCGGTCTTTGCTCAGTCGGAAGTTAAAATCTCCAAACCAGAAGACCTGATCGAATCTTGTGGTGACATCAGCTAAAATGAAAGAATGTATAACTTTTAAAAATGTGCTTTCCTTTCAGTTAAATGCATGTTTAAGAAGCAATTTTACTTGGCAGGAGGTTAATTTGTTCAATTTTTCAGCTCTGACACACCACCCGTACAGTTATTCAGCTTTTAAATCTGTAAAATAGTTCCAAAGCCTTACATGGAGTGGAGCGGTAAGGGTTGGTGTCTGGAAGGCCTTTGGGAAGAGCTAAAGCTTCAATGATCTTGTTGTAATCCAGTATTCTCTCATAAACTTTGGCATCACCAGCTGGAAGAACAAAAGTAGCACATAAGAAACAAATGAGACTGTTTACATTTTACATCCGTTATGATCACGTAGGCCTGGGACGATAATCAATAAGTCAATTAATCGCATGATAAATGAAAATGAACTCAATCATTTTTCCAGGCCCAATATATCACCATATGCATGCGTGTATTTGTTTTCCTCGTCTCTCGCCTCCAAATACAAAGGATAACAAGAGGGTTCACTCTGTGCATCGTCCCAGCACCTGGTCGCGTTTGTGGCTCAGGAGAATGAAATGATGGGAGTGAACCATCTTGTCAGTCATTCAGGATCTTTGTATCTGTGGGAGGAGGCGGAACTGCAAGCATACATACATACAAAGACCACAGCAAGTGATCTTCGATGAGCTTGGAAACGCTTATTGCAAAGCCTGAGAGTCCTTTTTTTCATTTAATTTCTTGTGTTTTTGTTTATTTATTTAGGATATTGTAAAGTTCTGGTTCTGGACATTCCAATTTGAAATTAAAGTTTAATTGCTGCATTTGAAAGGATGCATTTGCATTAATATGATATATTTACATTACATTAGTGATTATTCTGGTCTCGGTAATGTCGACATTAATATTATCGTCAATAATATGTGGGAGAGTATACTGTCCAGCAAAATTTGTTATCGTCCGAGGCCTATGATCATGCTTGTCCTGCAGCACTCTGTTAGTGAATACCCTTCTACACCAGTGGGGACTCTTACTCACAGGTAAAGTGAGATGTGATGAACAGGAAGGAAGTTCCAAAAAACATAAAGGCAATTCCCACAGCCCCTTTGGTCTTGATCTGAGAGATGATCCTGGTTGTGACTGTGGCGTGCTCCACCTCTGTGTGAATAAACACAGCAAAATCCTTTTTCCCATTAAACTGTCAAGAGCGACCTCAGACAAAGCACTAGGTATCACTGTGCAAACTTTAGCCCTGACAAACTGAGCCAAAACTTAAAAGCAAGTCCAGCTTTGAAATAACTCATAATCCTTATACCAGGTCAAACTACTACGTACATGCACTCTGACTGAATTCCTGTTTTTATTGGCATCTCTCTGACTAAAGACAACATTTTTACATGAAGAAAAAATATTCAATTTACTCGCTTGAGAAAAAATACATATATGCACAAACACGTCCATTAATATGTACAGAGACTTTCTGAGCAATTTAAACAAAAAGTTTATGAGCAGGAAATATGAGGCAAACAGATCCTTGTGACGTCACTATATTCTCTCATTCAACAAAGTATGTTGCAACAGTATTAAAGGTTTAAATGTTGTATACTGGAACTTTAAATTGCGATAGAAATTTAGGGATTTGCAAACAACACTTTTGAACTTGCAAGTCAAACTTGGAAACAAAAGTTTTAGAGATAGATTTAAAAAAAAAAAAAAAAACTAACTTTAAGAATAGAATTGAAAGCTTTGCTTTCAAATCTAACTTTTTTTTTCTTGTTTATAGTGACTTCCATGATGATCTAGATTCTCAAACGTAACTCTAAAATATCCAGTTTTTATGATTTACGTGAAGGCAAACTGAATATTTCCTTCATTTTACACATTTATTGTTCTCAACATGGACTTAAAATAAGTATATTCTATGGTTTTCAAATGCCTGTCAATTTATTAACGTGTAATAAATTTAATCAGCTGCAACCCTCACATCCATAATTGGCCAAGATATTTTCTTGAACATTTCAGACACTCAGTAAGTAAGTTTGTAAAGTATCCTGCTCATTAAAAAGTAAGACATTATTAAAATAATCTTAAAAAACCTAAAATATAAGCCTTTTAAGACCAACTGGTACCTTCCATTTAGGCCACTGCATCTGGATTACGCATCAGCTCATCTGGAGAAAATAACTGCAATCAATGCAGCAATGTCATAAAGGAGTTTACTCCTCCAAACTGTTCTATCAAATTAAACAGGACAGACCTGAGCAGAACCACATGAGGTCTCTCCTGATGAATACAGTAAGATACAAAACACCATGTGATGCAGCATATAGCATGACATAGTGTGGTCCCAGAGTCTCCTGAAGACAGGTCTCCCACTCCCTCCTGCACAGACATACACATACAAAATGGTATAACTGAATTTGATGCAAATGCACAAAGATCAATCATAGCGGAGCTCTTTTGTTTGGACATAACCTGTCATACCTGTCTGGGCAGCCCTCCTGGACCCCGATGATATAAAAGTCTTGTGCAAATTCAGAGTCTGTTGGAAGGAGGAGATCATTCAAGTTGGCTGGAAGGAACTGTAAACGACAGAAACTTGGTTAAAACTCTGTGATAGGCTAAACCTGGAATGTGAGATGCTGGAGAGTCGTGGCTTCCTCTGACCTTTTCCCCCTGCATATTCCATGTGACCATGTAGATACCCACTCTCCTGTCAGGAAAGTAGCGGTCTAGCTCTTCTGCACCGAGCAAAGCACCGCTTCCCAGCACACTGCCTTCCAGAAAGCTCCTACAAGGCAAACATTGGAAAAGAAAATGAGCACTGGTGTATAATTTTATTTAACAACGTTGTCTTCCAAGATGCTGTGAGGGTAAAAGCAAAACTGCTGTAAACCAGAAATCTGAAGGTAAAAACTCAGCTAGCCTGCCATAAATTTTTAAAAAGCATTAAAACAAGACAACAACCTAATTTTACTCCTCATTCTGTCATAAAAAATATGCTGAATAAGTATCTACTTTGATCCCATGCTAATCCGCCTTTACACTGCTACAGTATGCTTCTCTTTCTCTTTAAGATATAAGACCATCTACACAAATAAGCAGCGGATATCTGGAGTCCAGATTTGACAGTGAAGTCAAAGCTGTCTAAACAGCATCTTGTGACTTAAAACTACTGTAAGTTCCAGATATGTTATCCAAAAGGACAAAAATAAGAAGATCCACAACTAAATATGCTTGGTTTGAAGGTGTCACTGAGCTCTGTCTACACTCTTAAAAGCAACTGGCATCTAACAGATGTCTTACACCAGAAAGAGTGCGCACCACAAAAGAGCCTTAACACTTAACCCAGGTTCATCCTCTACTTGGTCAGCTACGTCTACTGTACCTGTTTCTCACGTCCTGGGGTCTGATGGGGCTAAGGACGCTGTAGATGGACTTCATGGAGTTAACAGAGGCACTATCTGACCCCATGTTCTCCAGAAGCCGGCTGTCACTCAGGTTCCTGTGGATTCTCTCTCCAAACTTCTCTTTGGCCAGCACGGCATAATCCAAACAATCCCTGTCAATCCTATTAGCTGCCCTTAAAGTGGCTGATGCAAAGTTCTTGTCGAGAGCAGGCAGTGGCCCTGTGGCCTGCACCGGAGACAGACGCAACTTGGTGGGCCTCCCTCGTGGGTCTGCATGGTTACTCTGCTGGCTATGTGGCCTCCTATCACACTCTGACAGACTTCTTTCTCTGTCCTGGAAGACAGGAGAACTTGTCCTGACAGCAGAGAGACGTCTCACATTAGAGTACTGCTCATTGACACTGGTTGTTGGGTCTTCTTTAAGTGAGTCTGTGGAGGATCCAGTTTCAGCTCGGTCACTAAGACTCTCCTGGCTGTTTTTCAGCCTCCTGGTTCTCACCGTCTCTTCCACTGAACCACTTTTAATGAACTTTGACAGCTTAGGTAGTGAGGGGGGCTGAGGCTGGTGTGGTGTCATCTCTTCCCCTGTATTTCTTGAAAGAAGTTTGAGGTCATCATTGTGCTCCTGTGTTGCTTTGACATCTTTTGCGGACTTCTTTATTCTCCTGCCATTGGTGTCAACTATGTCCCCATCATCAGAGGGCTCGCAGGTCAGATAGAGGCTGCAGTCCTCTCCATTCTCAGTCATCTTCTCCTCATGTCTGAGGCCAGCTCTAGTCAGGTGGATAAAACGCTTCCATTGCTAATTATTAAAACACCTGCAGACAAACGCCAGAATATTCCGATTAAATGGGGGTGGGTGGCGAGTTTAGCCGAAATGTAAATACAGTCTCATTACCTTCATAAATACTTGCAACAGAAGATACAGTTGTAGCTTTATCATCTAAGCACGCGACGATAGCTTAAACCGATGCTAATGGCCAACGTAAGCTAGCGGAATTTTTTTTCCAAATGTAGCAGTTTTACTAAGCCATTGACCAAAAAAATATACTCATCAGCTTTCAGCTTATCGAACATTCATATGTAACACGATATTTTCCCCAAAAGTCACGTTAGCATAAACTGGGTTATCATTATCTAATCATTCATGCTGAGTGCTGTATTCTGTAATGCGCAAAGCTAGAATGCTAACAGCAGCAATACAGGCTAGAACAAAACGCTTACAATAAATATTTCATGACTGCACCATTAAGCAGGTCTTGCTGGTTGTTTTAGTCTTCCCAAGTGAGTACTTATTCTACAGTCATGGGCAGCAGCAGGATTACCTTTAATAAACCACTAACTACTTCAAAAGTAGCTTCGTGACTTCCCTAGCAACGTTTACCAACAAAGATGTAGTTGCCAAGAGGGTCACTTTGTGATTTAAAGATGTGTCATAGTGCCCCTATATGTTGAAAAAGTAAACTGCAGCCATACCTCAAATAAAACACATGAAGGCAACAATTTCATTCATGTTTTATTAAAGACTTTCTTTCTCTTTCTCTTTCTCTTTCTCTTTCTCTTTCTTTCTTTCTTTTTCTTTCTTTCTTTCTTTCTTTCTTTCTTTCTTTCTTTCTTTCTTTCTTTCTTTCTTTCTTTCTTTCTTTCTTTCTTTTTCTTCCTTCCTTCCTTCCTTCCTTCCTTCCTTCCTTCCTTCCTTCCTTCCTTCCTTCCTTCCTTCCTTCCTACCTACCTACCTACCTACCTACCTATCTACACATAAGTAAACAGGTCCACATATTGATGTAAACCAAACAGAACTGAGTGCAGGACTGATTTTGCATGAGGTGGACTCATCAATGGTACTAGATGAGTCGGCATAAATCTACAGAATCAAATTCCATACAGCAGCAGTTACGGACCCCAACACTTGCAAACATATGACTAGAACTACAGCTTCTTGGAGGCTTGAGCATCAACCTCATATACCAACCTGATCTCACAAAAATATGTGAAATGAGCACAAACAACACGTCATAGTGAGCCTCTGCATGCTGGGCAGTACAGAGATGTGCAATAGCCTTAAAAAGGGAAACCATTTACATCCTCTGACCACATGTTGAATTTGTGCAGCAGCATGTTTGCTTGAGCATATAGTATATTTTAGAAAGATGTACGATTCAATATTGATCTCATAATTGTCTGCACCTGATCTCAATTATATCTTAGTTGAGATGTAACTGAAATCAGGGGCAGACAGTTATGAGATCTCTTCTGTTTATCCCACTTCTCAAGTATGGCTCAAATAGTTTTGTCAACTTAACCTCCTTTGTCTCAGTGATGTCTTCTCTCTTTTTTAGCTTACCTCTTGCTTCTAAGGAACCCTTAGGTGAAGTAATTCAGAAACAAATGATCACAGAATAATACCATTATGAGAAGCTCAAACTGATCTCAAGAGATGAGATTGAGCCACAAATGAGCAGCACATTTTTTTAACACCCCAATTGCAGCCAATTACGTAAATGTTTTGACACAAAAAATTTAAAATTTAGTCACCTGTGGAACGGACAGGACTGAAAAAACCCCATCCAAAGAAATTGTAACAGCCTGTGCTTATTGATTAAATGATTATATGTCTATATAACTTAACTGCTGTTTGTCCCCCTCCCACCCTCCCCCCACACGTGAAGCGCCGTGAGCGACGTGCCGTGAGCGTTTCAGTGCACACAAACGTGGCTGCTCACTGCTATTTTCTATGCAGCTGTTTGCTCTTAAAATCCAACAGAAAAGAAAGAAACGGATGTGGATGAAGTCATGGAGGTGTTGACGTTTGTGGTGTGGATGTTTTACACTGCAGAAGTTGGAGGTGAGCCAATTATCATGTGGTTCCTCAGCTGTTTACTAGCAAGTGAACAAGCTAGCCACTCAGCTGTTCAGTTGTGTTCACCAACAATCATCGGCACACACTTTCTTGTGCTCTGGAGGCGTGGTTTCAGGTAGGTGTATTTTTTAAAATGTAGCTTGCTCGAACCGATTTTCCAGGACCCCCCTACCCTGCTTTTAAGCCTGGATAAGTTGAGATTACTAAAAAAAAAAAAAATTAGGAAACCGGTCGCCTTAAAATTTTAAGTAATGCGTGATAGAAACTTGAGTGTATTTCACTTCAACTTCTATGTTCAGTAAAATTGCACTTTCTTTTTTTTTTTTTTTTATCTGACGTGCTAACTTGTGAAATGGCTATTTTTGTTAGGTGGTACTATTTTGCATGAGCAACTGGTGTAGTACTTTTCTATGGGCATGAACACAATAATTTAAAGTGACTGAAGCAAATGCTTCCTTGACTGCTGAAAAAGTTATGTCTGTAAAAAATCTGAGGCGTTCATGCTGAACAACATGAAGGGGCGTGGTCATGACCAAAACTTAGATATGTGTGTCCATCTAACTTAAAGGTAGAGTCCGAAGCCCCTCCAGCGTTTCTGTTTGCAAACAACAGTATTCAAACTTAGCGCTCCTCCCTCTCAGGATAATGGCCGCCTCATTCTAGCTAACCTATTCAGCTTTAAGCTTCTCCTTTAGAGCTCAGAAGCGGGTACAAGCCAAACTATGATTAACCCTGGTTTTCCAAAGTGCATTATCTGAGGCTCTTACCTTTTCTTTGGCGCATCCACAGTGTTTCCTTTCTTTCTTTCTTTTTCCTTCGAGAGTTCGAGTGACTGGCATCTGCTCCAATCATGAGCTTATTTCCACACAGCGTCATGCTCTTAGCTCTGTCATTGGCTGCCGATATAAACAGAAATCTCCACCCAGAAACGTCCCGAACACAAGAAAACAAAGCTAAAGAGCAAATTACAGGCAGGGGGAGAGAGAGATGAATTCAAACGCGCCACGGCACGTGAGTAGAGGCCCAAAGGCGCAGTTTGAGACGGATTTCACTTGCAGAAGTCTAACGTATATTTTCAGGGGGCGAACGTCGGACTATACCTTTAAAATCATTCACACATTTTACTTTTTCTACAAATTTGTAGAGTCCACTCAGTATTTCTTAGTAATGAAATCAAACAAACTATTTTAGTACATTTTATCAAATAGTTAAAAGTAAAACTGAAATCCAGGCTAAGAGTGTACCATGCGACTGTAACACTCGCTTACCCAATTAGTATTAGCAACATTACAGAACCGGCTAACTGTTATAGCATGAACAAATGTTTAACTTACATGTTCAGGAGGAAAGTGGCAACCTCCATGAATAGTCATCACATACTCTACAAAGGTAGGTGTAGTGATAATACTGCAGAAATGCTGGTTTATGTTGACAGATCGAATATTGATAATATTAATACCAATGTTGGCGTTGATATCAATTTATACTTTCAATTATATGAGACTTGACAACTTTCCGAATCTTCATAAGTATGGATGATAAAGTGGTTTTTGGTGGCTTCCGTTCACCTCAGCAATAAGGCACGAGACCAAAATTAGCTTCTCCCACTGAAATACTGCAATACCAATTCTGGATTTTCACGTTATAAGTAATAACTTTGTTGTTTATGCATTAAAGAGTTTTAAAATCAACGCATAAATTCCACATATAATTTTTTTGCATTAATCTGTCCATTTTGACATGGTTATGATGAAAAACATGGAAGGGCAAATCGCATGCTGCATTCACTTGCACTCGGACATCTGAAATTTACCAAGGTAGAAGTCAGTTCATATTGAATTTGTTCATTCTGATCAGGTGGCACTGAGGGTGCGTAAGGGATGGGTTTGTCACACTTACACAAATAATCAATTGATTACCTTTATAAACATGTTTCTTTGTCCACTAAAACCCACAATGTTTACATTAGTGTTTCAGTTTTTATAGAACAGATGCTTTTTATTCTGTTTTTATTTTATCTTATTTTTTTTTAGAAAAAAACTATCATGGGCCTTTACACAAAACTACAAAAGCTTTCCGCATGGATTACAGTACGCCTAAAATCAGTCGCATTACAAACAGCACATAATGTCCGTGACAAAACAAAAACAAAAAGAAAGAGAGGAATATTGTTGCTGACAAATGTGTGTCGATTTGGATAGACAATGGTAAGGTGTGTGGCCTCTGATTGTTAACTCTTGTACCCTCTGTCATCCCTCTACATTGTACGAGAAGTGGCCTCTGAAAGGATTTGTGAGCACCCGGGCCCCTGGAATTATAGACAATCCCTCCATATTCTGTGCATTTCTATGACATTGTCGCTGGCTCAGGGGTTTGAACAAAAGGCCAGTTTGTGGGGGTCAAGTATAAAAGGAAAGGGTTAAACCAGGTAGGGCACAGTTTGGTGCAAGAGCAAGAACGGGAGCAGCTCCAGCAGCGGCAACAACAGCAGACAATATGACTTCCACTGGAATGAACATGATGAGCAGAGTAAGTCTGCATTTTTATAATGTCTATGTGATGTGATGCTTAAACAGACTGACTGGAATAAAATCCCTCAGGCCTTAAACATCTAGATATTGATTAATATTTGTATTTGTAAAAGGAGTTTTTTTTTTTAGTTCTGCTCAATTTGAATAATAAAGTTGAACTAACCCTCTAATTTAAAATTAAAATTAAAATTTATTGCTCTTAAATATATTATTCATTTATTTTATTTTATTTCTGGTTTTAGTATGTTTTTAAAAAAGAGTAAAACATGAATAAAAGCTGCTGCTTTTATGACTGAAAAGTGCTCTATCAATAAAATTTGATATGACTGTCTTTTACATGTTACAATCCATTTCCTCATTAATTTGACTTTGATAAGTTTGATTATAGCAGTCAAAAAGCTCTAAAATGTGTCAAGATCTGCACCAAACAGCAGAATCTAAGCAAAGTCGAGTATTTCAACCCTCAAAACCAAATGTCCAAAAGAGGAAGACCAAAGTTGGACTTTAACAAAAATGGAACTGAATGAAATGCAGATTTGTTCAAGCGCACTTGTTCTAACCAAATCTTCTCCTTCAGATCGTCTTCTATGAGGACAGGAACTTCCAGGGTCGTTCCTATGAGTGCATGAGCGACTGCCCAGACATGTCCTCCTACCTGAGCAGGTGCCACTCCTGCAGGGTGGAGAGAGGTTGCTTCATGGTGTACGACCGCACCAACTACATGGGCAACCAGTACTTCATGAGGAGGGGAGAGTATGCTGACTACATGAGCATGATGGGAATGAGCGACTGCATCAGGTCCTGCCGTATGATCCCCATGGTAAGTAATCACCCTTATATCGCATTATTGCTATTAACGGCAAGTGGAATATTCTAAGTTAAACTGGTTTGATGTTTGCACCACAGTACAGGGGCTCCTACAGAATGAGGATCTACGAGAGGGAGAACTTTGGAGGTATGATGCACGAGCTGATGGATGACTGCGACAACATCATGGACCGTTACCGCATGTCCAACTGCATGTCCTGCAATGTGATGGAGGGCCACTGGCTGATGTACGAGCAGCCCCGCTTCAGAGGCAGGATGATGTACATGAGGCCTGGCGAGTACAGGAACTTCATGAACATGGGCATGAGCGGCATGCACTTCATGAGCATGAGGCGCATCAATGAGTCCTTCTATTAAACTCTCTTTGCACTTAATAAAAAACTGTCATAAACTGATCTGCTGGTGTGTTTAAATGTAGTTCAATATCAGCTGACTACTCACCATCATTTTCTCACATTTTGTGTGGCAATAACTTCAAACAAAACCATTTTTCATTTCTCATTTCTCAACCACTTACAGTAATGCATGTCACCTAATAAGAACACAAAGGGAAATGACAAAGTTTGATGGTGTTTCACAATTTTTAAGAAAATTATATCCATGTTGGCTGCATGGGGGGGTCTTCTTCAAAATTTTCTGGTGCAGAGAATTCAGCACCACCCACACAGGAAGGTAAAACAAATCAAAGCTGTCTGTTATAGTTATATGTGCCAGCAAAAATCTGGCTTAAAACTTGCTGAGTTGTGAGATGCACTTTAAACACCACAAATAACCTTGAAGCGAAATTTTTATAAGCTGCTTAATTAAGCATCCTACAAAAGTAGGTGTAATCAATATAAGTAAGGCATCTGGAGGAAAAACCAGAGGGCTGGTTTATGTTAAAGTTTCATTTCATTTAATTTTTTTTTTTCATTTCATTTCCTTTATTTGCACAATATAAAAAACAAGTACTGTATAAGAACATACAACGAAAAGAAAGTAGATTGTGCAGGTGAGATAAAAACTCCTCAAAGGGTTATAAACTATCTCACCTTTATATTCAACAGAAGAATACAAAATTAAGTATTACATAAGAAATTAAACATCAAATAAAATTAATACAGTGGCTACTAAGAAGATGGACATAAAAATGATGTTCTTGTAATGGGATTATATACATCAGAACTAACTTAGTAAGGAATCCCATGTGGAAAATAAGTCTTATTAAGGAGCATTTTTTTCAGGGCTTTTTTAAATTGGATTGCGGAAAGCTCTATGAAATGAGCTGGCAAATTGTTCCATATTTTGGGTCCTCTGTAGAGAATACTGAACTGAGACTGGCTAGTTCGAGCAAAGAAGGGTGCCCTAAGAAGACAACCACTTCGGGTGGAATATTGGTGAAATTCACTGTTAAAGGAAAAAATATTGTTTAAATGTTGAGGCAATAGATTTTTAAGTGAATTGTAGACATATTGTCCAATTTGTAATTGGTTGACTATAAACACTAAGAATAGTTGCAGCATGGGACCTAAAAGAAGGAAGTGAATCAAGAAGTGCCTTCAACTTGTATTATTTCCTAGGACCACCAGGGGGCGGCAAATCTAATTGTAAAAGGAATTAATGCAAAGAAAACTTTTTTTTTTTTTTTTTTTATCTAACTTGTTTTATGATCTCAGCGGCTACTTTCAAGTATTTTTCCAATATAGCATGATTTTTTGCTTTTTTTTAAAATTTAATTTTTTTTTTTTTATTATTATTGTGGTCCCATTCAGTGCAAAGGATACACTTTCAGGTGGGGCTCTCTTGTGAAAAGTCTCCACTGTACTGGTGTGCCTCAGTGGCCATGGATCCATCCACTCTGAAAACCAAGATGGTGACAGTCAAAATGCTGAACTTAAGGCCTCAAAAAAGTTTGCAAACATGTAAAATCACAGTGTTATTGTGGTTTAGAGTAAACTTTATTTTCATGTCTGCATATTACACCTTTTCTTTGTTATCATAACTCTAGATCAGAGGGAGCAGTTAAGTGTACACCTTTACCATTCCGCAAGTAGTGGTTCGACATGGCAAGTATGTATGAAATCAAATCTGAAATAAAGAATGTATCTGAAATTGCCCAGTAATACAGTATGTGACACAACATCTTCATTGAAAACTTAAACATGAAGCTGAGCCTAGCAAAATGTAAAGAAATACAGTATTTATTGTTTTAGAAGAATACAAGAGCGCATTCAGCATAGTTTTGTGTGTATTTGACCATCTGTATCCAAAGCACCTCATACTACTCTGAAATATTTTTCCGAGTTCTGCCAACTTATTGTGTCTTGGGAATTCTTGTATAGATTTTTTTTTTTTTTCGAGAAAGGTGAAAAGTCCACAGTATTGAAAATACAACCAAACCAGTCCAGTCAAGTCCTGACCTGGAATAGACCAGGCTTTGATCATTACTGTTCTGAAGAGAAATACTGTATGTGTTCAACACACTTCAAAGTAGATTCACACTAGATGGCAGTGTTATGTGGCAAATTTGCTGAATATTGGGTCCATTGCTATGCCTACATAATAAGGAGCTGATTTTAATAAATATCGCAATAGTTAAGGAGGTGCCCAGTTCCTCTTCTGTTGATAAGATTTAAACCAGCTTTTCAAAATATTCAAGTCAAATATGTTTTGATTGGCTATATGCACCTGATTTAAGCAACTCCTCATTTAATTTAGAACAAGGAAAATAAAAGGGAAACAGCAAGGTTGAAATGACCTGGAATTCACCCTTAACTCATTAATCTTTCACACTAATAATACTACTGTATTTCATGATGTCATGAGGGATATCACAAAATTTCCCAAACACCAGCATCACTTCTGATTATGTTTAGATTTGGAGTGTTTGTGCTTTAAATTGAATGTTTTCAGTATACATACAACACCAAGGAACACCGTTCATTCAGAGGAAAGATGATGTTAAGATAAATTCAACTACTCTGGCTGTTCACCGTGTAAGCAATCTTTTGTTTTCTAGCTGAGGAGCAGAGCAGCTGCCTTCCTGTTACAATAAGACAGTCGTTGCACTGAGCTGGAGGAGGTTTAGTCTAAATCTGAGTGGAAATAAAACTGTTATGTCTATTGTCTGTCTATCATAAACTTGAAGATTGTCCAATAAATACTGGAATAACTGAGATTGTCTGGTTACATCAGTAAAACCCCTATTTGGCTGCAGAGTTGCTCACTTGTTATGAGATCTAAATATTGCTGTTGGACCACTTGAGTTTGTTTCCGAGTCTTTCCTTCGGTCCTGTTCCCAGTATAAAGCTGGATAAACCAGAGCAGACACAGGAAAGTATGAAAAAATTGATATGTAAAAACTGTGAGATTATCAAAATCAAATAAATTCAATAAAATTCATGATTTTTGTTGAATTTTCACTCATTATTGACAAAAGTAATAGCACATAAAAATTTTATGAAAATTATTACATTGATTTTGAACTGTGATTCAATAGAAATAATAAAAACAAACACACACAAAAAAAGAATAAGTAAACAAGCATGATGGGGCGCCGAAGCCAAAATTTTGTTGAGCAACACTTTGAGGCAATCACAGTAATCAGGTGTTTTCTGTAACGCTCAATAATAAGTCTTCTATACCTGTTGACAGGTATTCTGGTCCACTGTTCAGAAGAAAGGTGCTCTAATGTGTCTGGGTTTTTTAATTATCATTTTCAACCACAATCAGAAGCAATATTTCTTTTCACTAAGCTATAATTTTGTAAAAAAAAAAAAAAAAATTATTATTAGTTTCTTCAGTTTCCTGTTATTTGTACTATTATTGTAAATTTAACCTTTTATATATATATATATATATATATATATATATATATATACATATATAGTCTGAGTGTTTCCGAGTGACCACTAAGTTCATTCCTTTAGATTATTCCTTACATTTATTTCATGAGTCTGGACGGAGATGAATATAAGCAAACTTGATTGGTCAGAGCAGCAGTGCAACTATAAATCTCTGGTTTGCACAAACACACTAATGATCGTAATCCTGGCTGCATGAACTCAAACCATCATTCTATTTCATCCAAACTCATACAGTTGTCACGGATGCATGTTCTTTAATAGCAAAACCAAAATCCCTGCCACAAAAAATACACGCAGCATATCTCACGTCAAAGTTTCCACACCTTAGAGGAGCATATTATGAAGCACATCTCTCCATCGTTCCTTCTCACTCTACTTCCTCTTTTCTCTCTCCTCTTCCTCCAGAGAAAAGACAATCCAGCAGGCGAGTGGGGAATCGATGCCCTGATACAAGATTCAGCCTAATGAGGATCAGAAACATCTTAATAAAGACCCATAATCCACCACTTAATCCCTCATTACAGAATCATCTGCATTCTCTGGTCCTGCTCTGTATCGCCGCAGTGACGGCACATTCAGGTCCATTGTTCTGCCTCGTCTCATCTCTCACCCTGGGCTACGTCTTCCTTTGTCTCCCCTCAGTGTCAGTTATATTTGATCTGCTCTCATTAGACTTTCAGACGAGATGAGCAGAAGGGGCTGAAAATAGTGCTTTTGTGTGCACTTCTATGCTATCTCTTGTCTGAAATGGAAAATGAGACATATGCTTAATGAGGAGGGGATGGACTGGGACTTGGTCCGACAGCGAGATAGGAAGTGTATTGTGAGGAAGGTGCTGTGACCGATACTGTTAAAGGACACACTTTCCAGGCAACGTCTGTGTCAGTAATTATGACTTCTGAGGATGTGAAAATCGCTCTGATGTGGGACAGATGGATTAAAGTTAATGCAGAGCCGCTGAGAGATTCAGTCAGTGTTCGGTTTTGTGCAGCATTGACACAAAAGTTAGGGAAGTTTTAGTTAAGTTTCCAAAAGTGTGCACATACTTTTGGACTTTAAAAAAAAAAGAAAAAAAAAGTACCTCTGCTGCAAATTAGTAAAACTGAAAAAACAGGTTGTGTACATGTTGTCAAGGTTGTGAGGCTGTTACAAGATGACATCTAAAAAAAAGTCAATTATCAAAACCTTTCCTATTAATTTATTTTAATTCTTAAAGAAGCACTACTGGACTTTGACAGATCTCCGTGACACGCCCCCCAACGACAGCTAATTCAACATCCATCTTGCTTTCTACCTCTACTCTTAATTCTCTCCAGCCAGTGAAAGTCAGTCTGACGCTCACTCATCTCTTGCTTTCTTTTTCTTTTCTTTTCTTTCTCTGACAATGTCCTCTTGCGTTTCTGTGCTGATTTTCCCAGGATGCGCATTCAAATTTAAAACATCCGATGTGTTAATGTTCATTTGCTGGCGTGTGATGCCATAAAGTGAAATACTGCTGTAAAACAGGTGTAAAGTGCATCTTCTCAGCCTCGGACCGCTCGTGGGCAACAACACCTCCAGGAATGTGCGTTATTAATCTCACTGTGCCGTCAAAACAAGTCAGAAACACATATTTTTAAGGTCATAAAGTTACATAGTGCTCCTTTGAAATGAAAAAAAGAAATAATACAACTTAAAGCAAAATTAAGTAACTTTTTCACCTCAATAAATGCTTTTCAGAATCCCTGTGGGGCTAAACAAAGTGTTTATGGAGCGATTTGTTTCCCCCCCCCCTCCTCCCGGTGTCTCTGGTCTGTAAGCGGCACTTGCAAGTCTGCCATCAGCCCCGACACAAATCTTGCGACAACACAAACTGCTGTACGGTACTGAGGTCCCCTATCTACCAAGCTGCTTCCAGTGCTGGTTCGGACCAGAACCAGACTAAAAACCGGTTCTTTAGCTTCCCACCACCGCCTCCTGGCTCTCAAAACCAACTCTTTGCTGGACCAGAGTGAAGAACCAGTTCACGTAGCTTGTGCTGCCTGGGTGCCGGGTGAAGCAACACCGAGCCTCACGGCCAAATAGGCTCAAAAATCACTTGTCATGTCCACAAATGTCAAATAAAATTTGTATTACCTGTGACCTGCCCACACCAGAAAGAAATATAATCCACGGCATATTTACCTGCAAAACCCGGGTAAAACGTCCCGCTGCAGGAGACACAGGACTCTGCTTTGAGCAGCTGCAGAGGGAGACGAGCTGCTGCTACTAACGTAGCAAAGTAGCATCAACAAGCTAGTAAAAGCTTAGAAATATATTCAGGGATCAGAACAGAGGAAAGACAGGTAGAGAAGACGTCTGTGTGCTGTGGGGTGAAGGGGAAATTACCACCTTTACAACAGTGAAAGGAGACCAGAAGGGGGAGCCCCGAGCTGAACTTACTGAGTTCTGCTTTAAGTTTTATTTCGCATGACTAAATTTCCCAATAAATTTACAAAAAGAAGTTTATCGTTCTACTTTTTTGTTGTATTGTCTCATAATGGTTAAAAAGAGAGTTCTGTTAGAGGTCATAAGAAATATTATTATTTCAAAAAATGTAAAAAAGAAGTTTGAAGGATTACAACGGAGATCCTTAATCCCTGTTTCCATAATCTGCTCTGATGCTTCCTGGATGTGCGGCTAAACACTAGGTCTTCAAATGTTAGTGTGGGATTTCTGAAGTACCTCAGGCTGAATTTTAGAGGTTCCAACAGTTATGAAGGACGGTGGTCATTTATTTATTGTTAAATTGCTCTGGTTCAGAGGTTCCATTCATTCTGATCAGCTGTACCGTATAATAGATGTCCACGTAGTCTGATCACGATACGATACGATACAATACCCTTTTATTGTCAGATGTGTCTGAAATTTGTTTTGCACCACTTCAGTCAGATGTTTTCATTGGACAATGAACAAACAAAGGACAGTAAACAATACAGCTTCACATATAACAGCCAGACAGTACACACATGAAATCATCTCCTTTTCACCATCACTGCCTTCTTTCTGAAAGCTCACCTAGACACAAAATGGACGACTGTACACATCTTCGGCGTTCCTCAAAGTTCCAAGTTTAGTTGTACGACAGACTGATGGGTAAAAGAATTTTTCAGTTTAACTTCATTGAACTTTGGAACCCGGTATCGTCTTCCAGATGGTAGGAGCTCATACTCTGTGTGTCAGACGTGGTTTGGGTTGTAAGTTATACTTTTGGCCAGTCTCAGCATATTTTTCTGATAAGATGTTTCATAAAGTTGATGCAGAGGTTGTCCGATAATCTTGGACCATATTTTTTGTTGTAGACTCATTTACCTGCATGAGCAGTTGGCTGTTGGAAGCTGACAGCAGCATTCAGGTAGCCATTGTGAGTCACTTGATTCTCTCCATAAAAAACAGTCCAGCTTCTTCCAGAACAGGAGTGCAGATCAGTTGATAACTTTAACTGTACAGTGCATAATTAAGAAAAGCAAAAAGTAACCAACAAGCCAAACAATAAACAAATGAGGCATCATAATACAACATTGGTAACAACTGTTCATTTTCTTGTCTTCTTGCAAAGCAATGCAAAGCAAGCGGGTGAGTCCTGCAAGGTAAAATTAGCCCCATTCTCAATAATCATATGCAAGCAGACAGACACACTCCAATTTAGACTAACAAAGGAGGTTAATATAGAATTATGTGTCAAGAGAGGAGGAGAAATCTCTTTTCCTGTAGGTGAAGCTGTGAGATGATCCTCGAGAGGGTGGGATAATTAGCCCCACGAAGGTATGGAGAGGGTTGATTCTTATCCTGTACTACCCCTCCTTCATCATTACTCTGTGTGCTAAGGTGAGTAGGAGGTGGAAGGGGATAAAACAAAACAAATAAAACTCATTAAAGGTGCTCGTGTGGTTACAAATCCTCTTCTGCAGTGTTCTAGCACCACAGACATCATTAGCTGTGGCGAAGGGAGTCATCGTTATTCTGCCTGGATATGAACGCAGATCAAAGACTGCTATACTTCATTTTCTTTTAACCTGAGGCAGGATTCTCAAAATCTGAGCCGCTGTTTGGCAGGTTTCCATTTTTTTCCTTGCTGACTGTGGCTCATGGAGCCTCAGAAAATCACTTTCTACAGAAAGAGCAAATCTCAATGAAAAAAGAAAAAAAAACCTAAATGTTTTCTCCAATATTGCACCCATGGCAATTTCTTCCTGAAAGGAATTAAAAAGAAAAGACTGTGTTTTTAGTTTTATGAAAGAAACTTGCTAAATCTTGGTGTAAATTTGTTTTCATATTCAGTGACAACAATGAGAAGCCTGGTTTTCCCATGTTTCTACTCTGTTTTAGTTTTCTTAATATCCAAACAACTCTGACTGATAGATTTAGATGAAAAGTAAAAAGTTTGTGGGACAAAAAGGTTAAGCCATCATTTTTCATAAAAAAAGATGGTATTTGTTGCTATTCCACATCTAATGAATGAAGTCTCTTCATCAGGCATCATCATATAGAGTTCAGACATAGTCTTCACGTCCTAGTTCCCCATAACACGCATTTGATCATTTCTACGCCTCAGACCATCCCAAATGAACCAAATTAATACCATACACACTTAAATATTGTATAAATATATTTTCTAACTCCCTAGGGACTTGACAGGGCAAGTATTCTTCCCACCAATGCTGAGCCCCAACATGCCCCAGCATTGTCAAAACCACTCTCTCTTGCATCATTTCACTCACATTTGCATCAGTGATCTTCTGGATTTCATCCCAACGACCCCACTGATCTGACATGCCTGATAAGGGCAGTGTTTTGTTTTTTTTTTCCCCAGATGTGATGCCGGCCTCAACACATCCTGTCAACTTGATCTCTTATGTGCAAATAGTTCCTTTGGCTCCTGCACAGAGAAGCTGTTTACATTGGGCAGGTGCAGGCGTTTTCTCCTCGGGGCAGCTCACTGCTGTAACTGTTATCAGACAGTGGAACAGAGAGCGAGCATGTGCCAACAAACATACAGTTAACTAATCTCACATGATAGCATCTACAGCTAACAGACAACAAGCGCACGTTACAAGCCTGCAGGCACTCAGGCAACGGGCTGAATGAAATATAACAACACTCTCAGATTATTACAAATGAGCACAAATGGGAACAAATGTTCAAGGGTGTGTCAGCATGTGATGAAAAATAAATCATAGCTTATAACTGAATTTTTCTGCCAGAAAAAAAAAAATTACAGGTCAGCTGAAAGTTGGTGCTTTGAATCATTACAAATAAAGGTCACTCAATCTGATAATTAGTCATTATAGGTGGGAATAAATAAAAATGAAAATAAAACAAAATAAATTATCATGTTTAATGATTATTATTTACTGCAATAGTTTGAAAAATGAATGTTCATTCTACATTATATTTATTAATAATATAAATTTTCTATTACGGACTGTTTTGTGGATTAGAGATAAAGATTAAACTTGAACAAAAAAAATATTTTATCAAATTATTCTGAAATTGATCGTTTAGTATTTTCAGTCACTGAGGTAAAAGTGCCTGTCACACCTCTACAACTAATCATGTGCTCTAGCTACTTGGCCACAGGGATGTTTCTTTGGCTGAATGGTCAGCCTGCATGACTCTTATCCAGGAAACTGGGGTTCAACCCCTGCCTGGGCCCCCCTTGCGCCCTTCCCTCAAACACCTTTTGGCGTTGTCGGCAGGATGCTATAGCGCCATAGTGGGTCCATGGATTCCTAATGCGATGTGACAGTTGACAGGCCTCACCATGCCTCCAATGGAAAAGTAAATACCAGACCTGGCTACTTGACCACAGAACATGGCAGGATGCAAGGACGGACCAGGCAGGGTTTCAACCCTAGTTTCCCAGGTAAGATTAATGGCCATTCAGCAAAAGGAATATCCCTGTGGCTAAGTAACCAGGGTGGCATCTGAAGGCATAGTGACAGGACCGTCCTGTCACACACTCAAAAAATGTTTTTCAAGCAATTTGGAATATGTGGACATACTTGTCTTTTATCTTGAGCACGCCCCTGAACAAACATAAGAAACAGTGAAGTATGTTTTTATGAAACACATGGAAAGTACATAATATAACCACTTACTTCCAGTTCTGTTTTTTATGGTTCTTGCATTTAATAATGACTTTATATAAAAGTACTTTTCCATTCAAGCTTTATGGCGAGATTGTTACAGCAGCATCTACACCACGAGATGCTTAAGAATTGTTCTGCATAATAATGTAAGGAAAAAGTTAAATAATTCTGATGCTTGTTTTAGTTGAAGTGATAACTACAGTATTTAGTAATAAGCTTCTCTTCTGTATGGAAAAATATTCTAAGCATTCAAAGCTGAAGTATTCAGAGCCATGATAACATTATCAGCCAGTGATGGTTCGCTTTTAAGGCTGATCTAACTATTGGGATGGATTTTCTAAAACACTGAATAAGAATTAGTTCAATGCTATAAATCTGCCAATCATTTCACCAATGATCCAATTAATCTGCAAAAACATTTGATATGCAAAGAGTCCATGTACAATTATATGCCATTAAATAACTTATTATTAAAAGAGAAAGAAGAAAATGCTCACAAGATGCAGCTGAGGATGGCCTAAAATGTTATACTAATTCTTTTATTCATTACGAATTAATTTTCTAAACAGTTATAATAACATAAACTATGAGAAAAGCCAACTGAAAAATATAATGTCATGCACAAATGGGCGTGAAATGGGATAGATTTTCATTTAATTGAGCAAATATCACTACTGTTAACAGTGAATAAATATATTTTTTATGAAACACCTGCCTGATAAAGGCTGCTGTTGAATCATGAAAGAATGTTGTCACTTGGTTTACTTGACTTGTTTTAAATCATAATCAATTCACAATAAACTCTGCACCAGATTACAATATTACTACAAACCTGCAGAAACACCTACGTTTTGATCTTTCCGTCTTACCTTTGGTTTTGATTTTGCTCAAACTTATCTGAAGTTTTTTTTTGTCGTTGTCACAATCGCACCTCAACCGTAAATCTGCTTCCTGAGCCTCGCTGCACCACCTCCTGTGTTCCCAGCCATCACTGATAACACCTCAGCGCTGGAGGAGGAATGTGGGCTCTGGCGCTGAGTGTTTCCCTCCGTGTGTTTGTCCTTCATCCGCATGTTTGTTGCAGTTGGAAACTTTGGAAGAGAAACAAACACTGAAGTCCAAACATGTCGCAACACCAGATGCCCAGGAAGCAGTGAATGGAGAGTGGATGTGGCAGTAATGGGACAGAGCTGGGACTATTGTGTCCTATTGTGCACCCCTTCCCCCAAAACACGGACAGCATGCACTAAGGAGAGATAACGGGGTCAAATGGTGAACTCCGCTGTGACCTTTAACAGAGCTGCAGGTTGTGCACGCTCGACTCTTCATGAACAAAACTGATGGACAAACATTTTAACGGAGAAAGCTCTTTCTTTACATTGATTATTTACTTTTTGAATTTTTTTCTCGAAACCTTTTACTAAAAAATCTGTTCAGTGTTGATTTATTGGTAATCAATTTGAGCTAGAAGCATCATCTGTGAACATTTGATGATAAACTTGGATAAAAAGCTAAAAGTCAACTTGCTTTGCATGTCATACACTAATAAGTTGTTTTACTTCTTGTTTTCATTTTAATTAACTGTCAAAATTGCTAATAATGAGCTAATTAATGACAATAATGCATAGCTGTTAACTACATAATAATACATGCTAATTCTGAGTGTAATTCATGCAAATTTTAAGCTTTGTGCTTGAATATTTTCATGCTATTAAAATTACTTTACTTTGAGTGAAAGTATGAAGGGGATATTTTCCCTGAAGTTTACATTTAATGAATTTTCTTTGGGGTAGAGCACAGTGCCAACACAGTGTTGCCACAATATGATTTACTATGTATTTAGCACTCATCTTGCTCAGCAGTTCCTCCAAAGGAGCACATAGGAGTCTCCAAAGCTTTGACTGTTTAGAGTCAGTGTGATGAAAATTAAGGTCACGTCCACACAGAGATGAGTTGAGCTTAAGATTCTTATAATTTTGGTTTGGTTATATTTTGGTTTATCAAAGCCCAGGAAAGGAATCAGCCAGAAATTGATTTTTTTTTTTTTTTTATATATATAACCCATCTGTTTAGATGTTATTTAATCTTGAAACTACACATAATTAGGGGCGTGTCCTTTTGATTGACAGGCAGCAGACCGGATGCCGGCCTGCTGACCAGTGGCTCTTAGTTTGCTCCTTGTTTGCTCTTGGTAAAGTCTCAGTTTGTAGCAGAGTAGCACAACTTTAGTTTTTAGTCAGATAATAGCAAGTCTAAGTGTGTCTTACCTTTAGCCCGCCGCTTAGGGGGCTAATCTTCGTTAGCTCCTGTTAGTTTTGAGTTAGCTTGGTTAGCGTTTGGCCCAGAGTATGTCAGCTGTCAATCATTTGCCATTAGGCCACTCTTTGCCCAATTTTGTAACGACACACGTGACGCAGCGAAGATGGGACCACCCAATTGGCTTCATTTTTAGCTCTTCAGAAACCAATTGTCATGTGAGCGGAAGGTTCGTAGCCTGTTTTTACGGTCTCTGGTTTGAAAGCAAGACCAGAAGCAGGCTACACACAATGTCATCAGTCCGATTCTTGGGAAGCCACTTGGTATCTCTGTTATTTACATGGCAACAATAATTACACTGAATGACATGGTGTCAGAATCTTGTGAAATGGAAAAAATAAAGGAGTATTTTCTACTTTTATCCCTGGGGAAATTGGCATATTTGAATCAGGAAGAGTGTAACAATGCAATTGCACACACAATAACCTGGCTGGAGCATCAAACTTATCTCTACACAATTAATTTGATTGTAAATGTTAGTTACCTTTACTTAGGGTTTTGGAAAAATTTGTTTATAATGAGGAAAACAGATTATTTGCCTTAAGATATGTAATTCCTTAAAATTATCATATAATGAAAAATAAAAAAATAAAAACTCACCTGAATGTGATTTTAAAAGTTTAGTTGCGTGCCATAGTAAATTAAATAAATAAATGAATGAATGAACAGAAAACACTGCACAAATACAAAGATTTTAGCTTTATGACTGTTTCCTTTTTTACATGAACAACTGGTTGACTGTCTGGATTTAATGGTGCAAAGTGGTAAAAATGGGATGCTGAGGTAAACAGTCTTTTGTCATCTGTCAGTGCAACTTATCACAACACACCAATGAAAAGATAAAAAGAAAAAAGTCTTGGTTTTCACTTTGCTTTGCTAAAGTGAGCCCTGAGGTTCTTGAGGGAATTCATTATGACCTGGGAGTCTTCTTAAGATGATTGACCTCTGGTCCTTGCCACATTAGCCACTGGGTTAGTTGAGAAGTTTAACACTTCAAACATCACTGGCTGCATTTATTTGCTCATAAAGTCACCAGTGCAACCAGTATGCTTTTCAAAGTCCATTAGAACTGCTTCTTTTTAAAGAACAGTGATAAAATGAAAGAATAAGTCTGTTTTTGTATCTTGTTGAGTCATTTTAGAATATCATTAACGTCTTGAGTTGCCCTCTGATAGCACATGGAAGACCTTTGACATCAAGGAGTTTATTTATTGTTTCTTCTATGAAAAGCTCCACCTTAGCTAATAAATCCACAGTCAAGCTCTTTGTCAGACGTGGCTAATTTGACCTCAGGCAGTTGTGGTGCGAAGATGCTTATGTGACCTTTATGACCACAGTGACCTCTGACCTCTGTCCTCAGTCCATGTAGACCCTTTAATATAACCAGCAGATCAGTTCCATATGGTGATTTTAAAAGGAGGCCACTTAGACAAATTTAATTACAACTCCATCTTCGTCTATGCGAGTGGAGCATACCAAACCTTATGAACACCGTAATGATCAAAGGAGTTATAAACATTACTGTCTGCCATGCAGTTTATGAGTAATTTTATGATAAAGTCTCATCTTTCTTTGAAACTTTTTAACAGCATTTTTAAAATGGTGCACAGGTAATAACATATTATAAAATTTAGGAAGTTTGTGGACATTTAAAAGTTGTTTTAAGGCCATATATTTGCCCTCAGAAATACACAGACTGATTATCAGGCTCTGGCGTGGGCCATGTTGTTGACACAGCTGCCGTCTGGGTGTAAACTACTGTAACATGTCCAAGATGCTGCTTGCTGCTGCCCAACCCACAAAGTACAGCAGTTTGAAACAAGTCTTTCTCACTTACTTGGAACTGAAATGAAAAATGCCTGAGATTTTATGATGAGTGTTTGGTTAGAGGTGGAAAATGTTCATAAAATCTGGGAAACATCTTATTGTACTTCAGTTTTCAGCAGTCTTTCCATAGCTCCCTAAAATATTCCCTTTTTTCCTTCGCTAAATTAAACTGACAGCTGTAGTTAAAACTGTAGGAAAGTTTGACATTTCATGTTAAAGGAAACATCTGGACCATGATGCACTAGAAATGATTAAACCACTGATTCCAGGAGCATGTTTCTCCCTGGTCTGATCAATACCTATGATGGCCAGAAGGGGGCAGTGATGCCATGACTCGCTCTCTTAAACTGAATTCTCCAATTCTACATAACACCCTCACCAAATCCCTTACACAAAGCCAAACATCTGAAACAAACCCCGACAAATGAGTCAAACTCCGACCCTTTGTCGATATCAGATCCCAGACGCTGGTAGGGTCTTCCTCTTTGCTCTGGCATTGCATTTTCAGTACAGGGAAGGCAGAGAGGAAGGCACCCTGCTGCAGAAACTGCCCTTTGTCCGGCCCTTCACCTCCAGCTCAAGCTGTGCTTGTAGTCTCGGTCTTGTATGAGTGTGAGGGGTTAATATACTCGGGGACAATGGTGTCAGTTGGGCGCTCCACAGGGACAAGTCCTCCGAGATCTATATTTATCTCTGTATAACCCTGAGGAGTATAGAGTTGTCTGCATTGTCATGTGTAGGTCAGGGATGAGATGACATCCTCTTTGCAATGTGTAACAGGTGCTGCAGTGAAGGGGGTCCCGAAGGACCCATAGGGAAGAGCTCTCTGTGTAGTTCACGGTTTACTTGGCTGGGAGCAGAGAACATGAGAGAGGATGTTTCAAAACAATACATGTGGAACGTGAGGATGTGTAAAAGCATAAATGGGTGGTCGAAAAACATCCACCTGACGCACCTCATGTCAAGAGTAAAGTCATTTTGTATTCAATTCACCTAATTTCTCTGATGAGACCATCAGTATTGTGTGTTCTAGTGTTTCATGGATGGCCTGCACATCTACGAGGCCACCATTGATACTGAATAATACCTACAGGCTACATGCCATATAGATGATGTCTGTCATAGGAAGGGCTAAGAATATTTCAAGCATCAGTCATTTCCCCATCTCATTTCTAGATTTGATGATTAATTATTAGAATGCACGGCATTTCCAGATATTGTCCCCTCATGTGCTGTGGTTGATTCAATACCAAGCAGCAACCTCCGGTGGCTGCGGAGGAAGTCATTTTTTGTAGATCTCCCTTGATCCGCTCGGGGCTGGCTGCAAAACAGAGCAAATCCCCATAGACTCCCATGTTAAAAAGACCAACTTCACTGCAGAAAGAAACATGTTTACAGCCTGGTTCAAAAAATCATTTTAGGTTTATATGGACTTGAGGCAAGATTAAGAAATGAGACTCGCGACTGGCGCTGCAGGTAGCTGCAGCCTCGAGCCAAGCCAAGTCACGGGAGCGTGCACAAACTGAAGCTATAACATTCGCTACTACGCAACGCAACGGCAACGAAGAGAAACGTGGGTGGGCTTGTTCTTTTGGTTTGTAGTGCTTCATCACCCATTAGTTTTAAAAGTACTGGACATGCTTGTTTATACTTTCACAATTCCTGCCTCTAGTCCCTTTACTAGGTCAAGTTTTCCTTCATGTCAACTGTGAGGGGGTGAATTTTTTTATAACTCATCCATTTAGATGTTATTTAATCTTGAAATTACACATAATTAAGGGCGTGTCCTTATGATTGACATGCGTTAGACCGTAAGCCTGCCGACCGGTGGCTCCTAGTTAGCTCCTCGTTTGCTCTTGGTATGGTCTCAGTTTGTAGCAGAGTTGCACAACAGCGGTTTTTAGTCAGATAATAACAAGTCTAAGCGTGTCTTACCTTTACCCTGCCGCTTAGGGGGCTAATCTTCATTAGCTCCTGCTAGTTTCGAGTTAGCTCGGTTAGCGTTTAGCCCAGAGTACGTCAGCTGTCAATCATTTCCCCCGCGGCTCGGAGCGCCCTTGCCTTTGCCCATTTTAGTATTTTCCGGGAGTGACGAAACATGTGACACAGCAAGATGGCGACGGTGGGACACGCCCAAATAGCTTCACTTTTAGCTCTTCAGAAACCAACAGGTGACATCGCGGAAGTTTTGTCCCTTTCTATTTTTTTTTTTTTTTTTTTTTTTTTTTTTTTTTCTACTTGTCCTGTCCAGCATTGAAGCAAGCAGAATGGAAATCTGATTGCTTTATTCTGTTGAACAGTTTTGCTTTATCAAGCGGAGCTTTATGAACATAAGGCTCCACTTGATATCATGTTTATTCATTTTATTTCTTTATTTAAACATTTGTCTATTACACCATTCCATTTCATACTGCTGGGCCTGACAAGGGAGAAATGAAAGTGAATAGAGGTAATGATAGAAAGTGAAACAGAGAGAGAGGAGTAAGGAAGAGGAGAGAGAGAGAGAAGAGAAAACATGAATCCACTTACACAGTTCACTGGTACATCTGTACCGCGATCCCTAAACAACCAAGGTCTCTGTTGGAAAACAAAACAAGCAATCCCCTACAGGAGTACCTGCAGGTGGCTTAAATATCCTCAGATCATACAAACACACGCAGAACTACGCAGAGAAGAGGTACAACCTAGTCAGCGCAATGGGAAGTAGAGAAGAGGTACAACCTAGTCATCGCAATGGGAAGTAAAGAAGAGGTACGACCTAGTCATCGCAATGGGAAGCAGTGTCACAGTGTCAACATGCATAATAAAGGGTGCTCCGTGGTGATACAGTCATGCAGATGCAGCCCTCGTCTCTGCAAGGAGGGAGGAAGCCCGCAAGGCTCGCGACCCAGGCCCCCAGCAGCCACCCAGAGGCCCAGATCCCAGCTACCCCCCCCAAAGAGCGGACATGCATCCCCCGAAGGGCGGCAAAAAGCGGCCCCAGCCGGAGCCCCCCGCAGTCTGGGAGGCCCAGGCCCCAGCGGACCAAGACCAGCAGCTGCCGACCCCACCGGGCGCCGGGGCGTCCCCCGGAGCGGAGACAGCGCCGGGCCCAGGGCCCAAGCGCCCAGGAGCAGCCACCCCCCCCGGACCCGGGCGGCCCAACCGAAACCCAGGAGGACCGGACCCCCCAGACGACGCCCCCCCAGGGCAGGCCAGCCCCCCACCCCAAAGTCCCTGATACACCTGACACCAGGGCGCCACCACCTCTCCCCCCCCCCTACCCCGCCACCACGCTCACACACACACACTCCCCACACACCTACCCCAACACTGGGGCTGAAAGATATACCGTCCCCGCCCCCACATCGAGACACAGGCACCCAAGACATCAATACCGCAAGAGCAACCACATACAAGATACAGATCCCCCTGCGCCCGCCCCGCACAAAAAACCCCGGAAGCCACAAACAAAACCGCACCCCCCACCAAAGCGCCCGGCCCCCAACCAACCCGCAGCCACACCGCACCGCACCGACACCAAGATGCCCGGCACGAATACCGAGGTACGAACCTCCGCCCACACCGCCCAGCCCCTACCCAACACCTCCGTGTACCCCCCCCCACACACGCATACACCCACCCACTCCGCTCTCTGACCTTACCTACCCACACTCACTCCTCTCTCCACCCCCAACACTCTCCTCCCTCTACCGTCCACACCTACCCCCCACCCCTCCTCATACCCTCTAACACACACATGCACTCCCCCCACATAACTGCACCAACCCCCTCCCCTCCCCCCCCACACATACGCCCCCACCTCCCTATACCCCCAACACCCCATACAGTCCCCCCCTTACATGTCCAGCCCCGCCCATCCCTCTGACCTATCACACTCCCGCCCTTCCTTCCTTCAGCCCCTCACGACCATCCCTACTAGACACTCACGAGCATGCCACTCCTTCCTCCATCCCCCCTTTCCTTCAACCACTTACCCACATCTCCTCCCTCTTCCAGCCCAAGTTCCTCCCTCCCACATTTCCTCCTTCACACTCTCATTCATTATTCTCACATACCCACCTCTCTCTTGCCCCTGCCCTCGTGCCTCCTGAGTGGTAGCTCGGGCCGGGGAAGGAGCCGCGAGTTCCAAGCCCCCAACACGTTCCCCCCACCACCACCCCCCCCCATCCCCCCCCCCCCGGACGCAGCAGGCCAGGCATCCCCCAGGCCAGCAGATCCCCCGCAATGCAGCCAGCCTTAACCACTGGCGCGTGAAGTAGCCACTGTCCCCCCTCCCCCCAGTAGCGCCCGGGAGACCGGGGTATGAAAGGACCCTGTCCCTTTCTGTTAACGGTCTATGTTCAATACAGTCAGCAGTCACCACAACAATAAGCTGTTTTTATCAGCTGTGATTCCTCTTGAGTTTGACTGCTTATTTTCAACCTCGTATTAGTTTAAAAACTCTTTTAACAAGTTCGTGAGTGAATATAAAGAAGAAGTTATTTTGTATGAAGAATGAATTGAATCAATACTGACTTCATTTAAGTGCCTGCAGAAATTCCCAACACTAAAATCTATTTTCAAATGAAGCGTTTTTTACTGTCATCAATGTAGAAGTCTGGAAAGTGCTCTGCTTGTAATTCAGAGAGAAAATTACATTCATGTCTTAGAAAGACAATATCTTCGAACCTGAAAGTATCCGTTTTACAGTAAGTTCGTCACAGAGGATCTGTGGTCATTTCCTGTTTGTTATTCCCAGTGCCATCATCCTGAATGGTCTGACAGTTGTTTTCCAACCATTCAGGAAGTCCTTGCTTAATTTGTTATGCTTTCATCACCTCTTCCTCCCCAACTTTTTTTTTCTTATTCCCAGTGAAATTCTGGCACAAAGCGAGCTTATCAGCCAGGGACTTTAAACATGTTTATTTACAGATCACAAGGCCTCAAAGGAAGCCGCCTGCTGGTCTTCAAACCCAGAGATCTGGTCCCTTGGCGTGGCGTCAGAGGCCGTGCTCCCCTTGCCACGTTTGATGGGTGTCGACAGCCACTCACAGGGCTTCAAAGAGTAACGTTACAGATGTGTGACTGCTCACAGAGTCCTAATCTGTTCAGAGGAGCGGGGCATCCATTCCGGATCTTTTTCATGCAGCCGCACAGAGACAGGGCTTTTTTTCCGAGCAGCCTGCTGTAATACAGTGCATTAGTGAGATAAAGGCCTCTCTTCACAGCTGTCTCATGCTGACAGACTCTTGGAAAAACTGATCCTTTCCTTCTCCACTGCTCTATCTCCTCCTCTACAGGTCTCTGTCTCCGTCTTACACTTTCCTCGGCTTGGTCTTTGTTTTTCTTTCTTTTTAACCCACAAAACTCTTTAATCATTGGTCTCCTTGTGGTTTTGGTTCATAGCGCAATGCACTTCACTGCAAAGCCTGAGACATTTTTCCAGAATTTCTCAGATGTAAGAATTACCAAAAATGGTGAAATCTTTTTCTCTCCTTGACAGCTAGAAATCCTCATTTTGCCATGGAAAAAAAAAAAGAAAAAAAAAAGAAAAAACTTCAAATTTTACTCACGGTTCATAATTTGAAATGATTTTATCCCTAATGTATAATTTAAAAAATATCCTTAGACCATTTAAGATCAGATCAGCTCAAAAACACCTTTCTTTTAGATTATCAAATCTAATTAAAAAAAAAAAAAAGAAATAAGATAAATTTTTACTAAAGCTTTGGGATTAATTCTGAGCCCTCCAACTGAACCCTACTGGCCCCTTGTCTATTTCTGAGGCTGAATGCGGAATTTCAAAATCTGACTTATGAAAGAAACCAATTTTACAAGCTCAGGCTGATTGGCTTGCTTATTTAAAAAAAGAATAAAATGTGTTTTGTTTTGAGTATATTTCAGCATCTCCTCGTATCCAAATTATCTTAAGAGGGATAGATGCACCTTTGTATCTTGTATCAACTTTTTTTCACAATCTTGACAGAAACCTTTTTAAATGACAGTTAAAAAAAGGTCTTTATGACCTAGTGATGCAACCATGAAAGCATGCTATACAGTATCTGCATTTGTCCACACAAACTAAATGCAGCAGTTCCAGTTTCTGCATCATAAAGATGCATAAAGCTGCAGAAACTGCTAGATAGTAATGTCTGTCATAGCATCTTGATTTGCTACAGAGGCGATGCAAATCTGAAATCATGTTTTCATTATCATGAGAGGCAACACAAAGAGTTCAATCTAGAAAAAAATCTTTTTATTTGGAGCTTAATTCAGTCAACTTAATTTTCAAAGGGGAAAAACATGAAGTGTATTAGTAAATCTGCAGTGCTCGTATGTATGCATGAATGTGAACGTGGTGCATGTGAGGTATATTGTAAGTAAATGAAACTCTGCATACAATACAGTCTGTCTTGCTGAAACCATTGAGAAGTGTGTAGAGTGTCATTTTATACAGGGAACATCAGGTTCAGGTGTTGTCAATAAACAAAGAGCTGGTGCAGCAAACAGAGAGGCCCAGAGGTTTTTTTGTAGCTGAGAAACCTTTCTGATTTTGCATATTCTGAAACTTTTTTAGGAAAACTACTTTGTTCTAACCGTTACTTACACTGTCTAATGTGAGGTGTGCTGATGCCATGTTGGTCCACATCTATGATGCAGTTTTGAAAACGACTGGAAAATTGTTCAATTACTACATTTTATCATTCAAACTTCTTATTTGTTAATTTGCGATGCAGCTTATGTTATGTTGTTGACTGTCCACTCACTTTCTAGTTATGTAACAACGTGACAGCAACAGAAGGTGAAGTTCCAGTGTATATGTTTATACGGTGAAGAAGTGATGGATTAGGGCATGTCCCGTCTTCAAAACGAGTGACAGACAAACCGGGACGTTGAGTAGCGACGTCCAGACTAGGGAGGAAGGGACTCAGAGATGAAGAGAGGGAGGTTGGGCCTCAGACATCACATCTGCCACCACTACTCCCTTGGGGCCTCTAGGGCATGGGAACTTCACTCATCTCCACCCAGCACCTCCCCCCCATCCTCTGACTGGTGCCTCCGCTGGCCTGGGACCTGTACTCTTCCTGACTGGGACCCCTCTGCTCCCACTTGTTTCTCTGATTCTGACGCACTTTGCTCTTTAAACTCATCTTATCTCAGTCTTTCTCTCCATGTCTCTGCAGCATCAGCTTCACTATCCCTTCTACAGATGCTTGTAAAGTCAAAGCTTCAAGCCTGTTTGTGTCTGAAAAATTGTTTCTTTATTCAAAACTCTATTGTAAACTCAAAAGGAACTACTATGCTGCCCTGAGTCATCTAAACCAGCCCATGATCTTCCTAATCCTTTCTAATAACTCGTGGTGCCAAACTGGCCATTTTTCATGCCTAAACCTAATAAGTCAGGCACTAACGGGATGAAAAACAATGGTCTCTGGGAAGTCAAATCCAGGGCACCAAGACAAAATTGCCGTAACTTTTTCCATCATCCCCATTCCAGTCTCCTCTTGACTTTGTTGTTTGTTCAGGCTAACTTTTCTGAATGTTGCAAATATTGCCACAGCCATCTTTTCACAGAACCAACACACCCGGAAACATAACTATCTTTGACAAAATGAGAGGTTTATTTACGGAAAACCTTTTCATAAGAACACGTAGAGGTAAAATAAATGCAAAAGTGAGAATTTTAAAAGCAAACCTAGAGCTGAAAAGAGATCAAATACTCCCCAGAGCTTAGAATGAACCTCTGAATTTTTATCATGAGTCACCTGTTTCACATGAATGCCTTAAAGCTGCTGAAATCCACTTACTATGAATCATGCACACCCTTCAACCTCAGAGGTAAAAACAGCTGCACCCCCTGTAATATTCAGCCAAGTGAAGAGAATATGACCTGAAATCCACTGATACAGTCATAATGATTCAAATTCAGTCATTTTTTATCAAGAAACTTTTAAAATGATCAAAGGGTCATATTTGATTATACTATTTACACACATGTAATAGCATCTTTAGGTCTACTTTTAGGAAATTCAGTCTGTTAAAACACACTTCACGACTTCAAAAGTGTTTAAGGGTTTTTTCTTAAGCAAGAGCAGTTGCATATGAACATGCAAATGATTTTTTTTTTTTTACCTCTGAATAAAAAAGCAACAAAAAAAAAACAACAGAGAGCTCATAAGAATAGCTTTTTGCAGAAAGAAAGAAAGACAAATTTGTCTGAATTTATGAGACTATTTCTTTTAGAAAAACTTTTTCAGATTTTCTGAATGTATTAGATAAATAAAAATGAATAAATAATTATTTTTTAAATGCTTTTTAAAAATTTTTTAATTCTATAATTATGACAAGGACCTTGATGAGATGGGAATACCTGCATTACCAGAAGCTGCTGTTTGAGGGCTTCTGTATCTGAACCATTTGTTTTCACAAAAGCATAAGTGCAAATTATTCATAGTAAAAACAATAAAGACTTCACACTATGTTGTGAGAGAACGCCAACACTGAGTGACAACCCCAAAATCATCAATAAAAAAACCATTTTAAAAAAAGGGTCCTGATATGGTCCATGGTCTTCAACCTGGAGCCTCAAGTGCTTCAGAAACGTGGCTGGTGGCCATTTCTTACCATGGAGTTGAGCTTATTCTAACAGGATGAAGAGTTTAATGCAGCCAAAGCATTTTTCTGTAGGTGTTCTTTCATTTATTGTTCTGTCTCTATTTCATCAAGCTTGGTTGTAGAACCTGAACGTATCTTATTCATTACAAAGAGTTTTTGTCATCTATTATTATCTCATTTACTCAGGAAAAGAGCTTTTGTTTTCTTGCTCTTCTTTTATTCCCCTTTGCTTTTGTTTTTGTATGCATTTGTGTTTATTTAGGTGGTTGTTTCTTTGTCCCTTTGCATTGTCCGAGTTGACCTTCTAGTCTTTGCATTATTTTGTTTTAATGCTCATGGGTAATCCTGTTTTGTCAAATGTAATGTAGGCTATAGAATGGGCTGTGGTCTTCTCTGTAATGTATGTAAAGACTTTTATGTTTGTTCTTCTTGTAAAAGAATTGAAAATATTAATGATTTAAAAAAAAAAACAAAAAAAAAAAACATCTCAAAGCACAATAGAAAACATTTTTGCAAATTATTAGAGAAATTTCCAGGAGAAAATATTGGATAGTAAAACACAAGAAGTGGTAAAGTGCAGAAAATGGCAAGTCCAGTTGGAGTTTAAGAATTTTTTTGTTTGCTTTTTTTGTTTGTTTGTTTGTTTTTTTTAAGAATTATGGATTTAGCACTTTTTACATTTGCCATCATTTACCTTTTCTGTTGTTGTTGGTGGTTTTTTTTTTTTAAGTATTGTAGAAAAAAATTAGGTAAATTATCTGTTAAAATGTACCAAAATTCACCTTGCAGGTTCATATTCTTTCTTCTCCCTGTTTGATATGTATTCGATATATTTTATTTATAATATTACATATGACTTTTAGATTATCAGAAGACATTTCATGCTATATTTTCTGCAAAGCCTGAATGGCTTCTTTCCAAATAAGCTGAACAAAGTGAATAAATGTTGATTCTTTACACACAGCTACATTCACGCTTGGTATGTGTATTTTCTAACACTATTCAGTTACACTGGGATTACGCTGTTACACAAGATTTATATATATCAGGGGCAAACTAAATGGACACTTGTGCCGCTTTGTTTCATTTGCTTCATAGTTTTGACAGTCAAGGTTGCCATGCCACATTATCTCCTCTCCCTTTGCGTGCCTAAAGCAATGCAGCACTTAAACCCCTGCCAGCTGTTAACAATGGCATGCTGTGTGTAAAGAACTCTGTCCAAGGGTGTGTGGGTGCACACATGCATGCCCAACAGCTGTCGGCAGCATGTACGTCCACCAGTCAGTGGCCAGAACACAGCAGCCGGCTGCTCCCAGAGCTCACAGCAGCATGGCCATCTCACGTTTACAGCTGCCGTTCTCTTAGATTGCGTTGATTTTAATTCAACAATACACGTTCCAAGCTTTACACGTTGACCAAAAATATCTTAGAGTGTAATGTGGAGTGGATTAGCTTAGTGTGGAGAAACATTTTCCTTTTTCTTTTTTTCTTTTATCTCTCACAGGGCTCATCATCGAAAAGTTAAACAAAGCATAATGCATTTGTGAGGAGGAAAGGTACTTTCCAAAGAGAAGAAAAAGATATTTCAGGGTTTTCGTATAAAACACCACAATCAAACAATTATGAATATAATCTCTGAGCCCAGTGCTTTACTTATAAAACTTTTTAGTCCTTGGTCAAACTGCTGGGTTAAAAAGAGACCAACTAATTCCTGGGTTATTTCAACCCAGACATTTGGGTTGTTGGGTTGTTGACCCAACTTCTGGATTAGAATAACCCAACTTTGTTGTCAATATAACCCAACTTCTGGATTAAATATTCATCCCAAAAGCTGGCTCAAAAAAATAACCCAACTTTCTGGGTTGGTCCCAATTTAACCCAGCAGTGGGTTAAAAATGACCCATTACAGGTTCATTTGACCCAGGAGTTTTTAGTGTGTACAAATACTGGAGAAGAAAGACAGTCAGCTTCAAAAGCTGCTAAACATTCCCAGATTACACACTAAAAACTCCTGGTGCTGGAAAGGGACCAACCCAGAAAATTGGGTTATGTTTTTGACCCAACTGTCGGGTTTAATATCTGACCTAGAAGTTGGTTTATGTTGACTAAATATTGGGTTATTTTAACCCAGAAGTTGGGTTAGACGTTGGCTCGTAACATACTGAACAGCCAATTTGTTAGTTTTACCTTGCTTGTACTTTTTCTTTCAAAAGAGCCTTAATTGTCCACAGTATTAATTCAACAAGGTGATGGAAACATTCCTCAGAGATTTGGCTCCATATTGACATGATCGCATCACAGCTGCTGCAGATTTGTCAGCTGTACATACATGATGTGAATCTGTTCATTCACATCCTGTAGTTGTTCCACTGTGTTGAGATCTGGTGACTTAGGAGACCATTAGAGTAACAGTGAACTCATTGTAATGTTCAAGAAACCAGTTGGAGATGATTTGAGCTTTATGACATGGTGCATTATCCTGCTGGAAGGAGTAAGGTAGTTGGGTAGGCTGTGGGGTAGAAACTATGCATAATTGACACTGATGGGCTCAAAGTGAACCATTAAAATATCCTCAAAACCATTACACCGCCAACAGCAGCCGGGGGCCCAGGTAGGTGTGGTTTGAGGCTCAGCCTCCTGGGTAAGAGCCATGGGTGCTGACCATTCAGCCAAAGGGATATCCCTGTGGCCAAATAGCCAGGGCATATGATCAACTGGAGGCATAGCGACAGGACCCTCAACTGTCACACATGGTTTCATGTTGTTGACATCAAACTCTGATCCTACCATCTAAATGTAGAGCTGAAACAGAGACTCATCTCGTCAGACCAGGCAGCATTTTTCCATTTTCTATTTTCCAGTTTCGGTGAGTCTGTGTGAATTATATAAAAAAAAAATCATGCACATCCCTAAAAAACTCAAATCAGGTGTGTTCCACAAAAAAACTCAGACAAAAAGGAAAAATGGATCCGCACAAGCTGGATGTAGCTCCCATAAATATTTATTGCAGAGTAGAGTGAGTAACGTTTCGGGCGTACGCCCTTCTTCAGAAACGTTACACCCGAAACGTTACTCACTCTGTGTGAATTATAGCCTCAGTTTCCTGTTCTCAGCTGAAAGTAGAGCACCTGATGTAGTCGTCTGCTGCTGTAGTCCATCTGCTTCAAGGTTGGATGTGTTGTGTGTTCCGAAATCCAGTCTGCCCATTCATCCTTGACCTCTATTAACATTTTAAACTACTGTAAAGTCACTGTTTACAGTGTCTGTCTAATTTCATCTATATTTCAAGGATAACTTCCTTTTTTTCACCTTATTTCTAGGAGTTTACACATGCATTTACTCACAAGTAAAATGTCTCTATAAATTTGACTTCTTCAGAAAATAATATGTGATTCGCCCTTCGGCATACATTCATATAACAGGAGCAACTGGGCAGCCTCTATTTAAGGCATTATCTGCAGCAAAACTCCTTCTTTCATCAATGTTTTAAGTAGAATGAACGAACGAAAGAGTACTATTGTCCTGTGACTTCAGAATTAACTTAAGTTACCGTCAGTGTTGGGGAGTAATGGAATACATGTGTTTAAAGTACGTATTCAGAATACAATTTATGAGTAACTGTATTCTGGTAGAGTTACTATTTTAAATTTGGGTATTTAGAATGCAGTTATTTTTGTAATACTTGTGTGTTTTCCACATTTCCCCAATAAACAAACAATTTATTTGGCACAAGCCTAGTGCTGCATTGGCTATCCCACAATTTCCAGTAAACACTCTCTAGCATGCTGCTTAGTGTTTAGCATGATAGCATCACAACAGCATTCACATGTGTGGTCAGGTATGGATTCAGACAAAGGCTGGAATCACAATCACAGCCAAATCCACCTACATCAAATGATGGAAAAAAATGCATTTACGTCCTGGAAATGCAAGCAACTTGTTACATGAAAAAAAGAGTGGAATGGGCGAAACCTGACGGTGCAGTGTAATCTGTCTGCCTGTGAACAACCTAGCTGCATCCAAAGACTCAAACTCTAATCTGAAGAACCACCTTAAAGGGGAAGTTCAGGATTTTTGACATAGGGCCTCATTTTCAAGTGAGCCAGAATGCTACTTATCACTGAGGATGGTTTCAACATATTTCATTCCGTTATTCTAGTTCCAGTGGTTCGTCAATGCTAATGCTAGTGGAAGTCAATAGGAATCTGCTAGCCTGTCATTAATAACAATCTTATCCACTCCACAGAACATTCAAGGCAAATCATTTCTAACTTCAGACTATCTGTATAAATGCCGTGTTAACAGAATAATGTTACAAATAAAACTAACCTGCATTTTGATTGTTGCTGCTGAGAAACTTTACATAGTTTTACTTCCTGTATTTGGCAGCAGAGTGGTGTCATCTGTTGCTATGTGCATGAAGGAATCTGATTACACAAATATAAAGTCTAAAATATGACCACGCCTGAAAGGCATGAGGATATGTCAGGTTTTGAAGATAATTTCTAACTTTTTTCATCACACTAACAGTCACCATGTCTCTATGAACCAGAATACACTTGCAAAGGTAGTACGCTGGTAAGAAACTAGTTCTTCAATATGTAATGCAAAATTCGTCATACAAGGCTAGTTTTACTAATTTAACACACAAGTTTACTAGTTTAGCACGGCATTTACACAGATAGGCTTGCTGATTTGCCTCGGATCTTCTGTAGAGTGGACAAGATTGGTTTTAATGACAGGCTAGCAGATTCCTATTGACTTCCACTAGCATTAGCATCAGCAACCTCCTGGAACTAAAATAACGGGATGAAATATGTTGAAACTGTCTTCAGTAATAAGTAGTATTCTGGCTCACTTGTAAATGAGGCCCTATGTCAAAAATTCTGAACTTCCCCCTTTAAATGAAAGTGTTTTTATTTACTGAGTTTGTTGCCTGCACTTTTGGTTTTTTATAGCATTTTTTACAGCTAAAGGGGCCTTCACATCACAAGAAATCTGCACGGATTGTGATCTGCTTTCAAGGTGGCAAGTAGTTTGGGTACAAGCTCTTTGTCACTTTATTACAGAAATGGAAATATAATCTGTACACTGTCATAAATATCAAAATTAATTTTGAACAAATTGGTAATAGTTTAACTTTCTTCAAATAATGTTTAGCATTAATATACTTTGTTTTCCTGCAGGAGGAGCTGTCATTGCAAAATGTAGCATTTAATAGAAATAAATGCTGTTTAAAAAGAAGTACTTAAAGTATTTAGAATACACTACTAGAATTAAGAAATGTAGCAGAATACATTACGAAATACATTGTTAAGTGGGTATTCAGTATTCTCTGGTGACCTGTCCAGGGTGTACCCCGCCTCTCGCCTGATAATAGCTGGGATAGGCTCCAGCAACCCCTGCGACCCTGAACTGGATAAGCGGTACAGAAAATGACTGACTGACTGACTATTCAGTATTGTGTAACTAAATACATTTAGGAAGTATTCTCCCCAACACTGGTTACCGATAGGTACTGGGGGATTTTCTCCACACTCTACAGACCACGTGTTAAAGTGATGCAGAAATTTTACTGGTGAGTAAATGTATGTATAAACTCCTAGAAACAAGGTCCAGGTTGAAAAAAAGAGAAAGTTATCCTTTAAATCTACAATGACCACACAAAAAGGAAGTCAGAAACTACAGCAGTGGGAATGTTTTCTCCCACTGTGGATGTGAAATCAGCTAACTGGTGGTTTTGCTGTTAGTTTTAACCTCTTTCTGATCCAAGCAGAAGCAGAGAGAAATACTTCTACAGGAGTAAGACATTTTTCATGTGGCACACTACTGATAAGTGGTTGTTCTACAAGTTGTTACTCTAATCTTAAGGTACTTACAGTAAAATAAAAGATGTCTGCAAAGTCATGAAATCGTACTAATTGACAAAGTACTATATCAACAACAGCACATATCCATTCTGATTATCCATTCTGAGTATCAGATATGCCATGTTATGTGGAAAAAATAAATGGTTTTTAACATCTCTAACATCAAGTTTGGCCTGTCCCAAACCATATCAATTCCTCTGTTAGATGTTCAGATCCTCTTATGGTACAACACCTCATCCTCCAGCTGATGTCAAACATACAGTACAGACAGACCACTTTCCATCTTAGAAGACATCAAACAAATCTTCACAATTCAAACATAAAATGAGTAAAATAACTCAAGATTTGTTGTTTGCCGTATAAACAAGGTAAGGTAATCACTGTAAGATGTCACCCTCTGACCACAATGCTGCAACCCCATGTGTGTTCCACTGTTCGCCAGGCAACAACAGCTGATCATTCATAACGATATCCTATTTCTTCTTAGGCCCACAACAAATTAACATCAAACACATCAGGCACACTTGCCGTGCTCTCTGGTTTCTAAAAGCTTATGTGTCACAGTCAAGAGAATAAACAGGCAATGCCTGACATGCCAGAGTGTGTTTTGCCACAGTCAGTTAACACTAAGTCTGGCAGTATCTCCTGCTACATGCTGTCAAACTGATACCCATTTCAAATAAACTCATTGCTGATCTAGTCTCAAATTTAGGACATTTGCAGCATCAAGATGTGAATATGTCTAGTTTGTTTTTTTTTAAGCCAAGAGATATGTATTTTGGACAAGCAGCATTGGCGGACCGGGGGGGGGGGCAGCTTAGGGGGCTAAAGCCTGGAATGATTCTTCAAAAGCCCCAGATCTTTTTTGAGGTTTCTTTTTTCTGTTATTTATTATTTTAGATTTGATCATTTCTCATCAACAACAGTATATGCAAAACGTAATAAAAAGGGGACGCTGCATGTCGTTACTAGGCTCCCCCCCGCTCCAACATTGTTCTGGTCCAAACCTATGGCGTTTGTGTGCCGCGCACGCCTTGTATTGACACTTCACCTCACAAGAGCACACCAGTGCGCAGCGCAGCCCAACCTCACGTGCTCATTGATTCAGAGCATCAGAGGACGTTAATCTAACGTTCATCTGGTAGGTAGTGGTCACGCGTTATATGTAGACAAACCTGTCATGAATGACGATGGTGTGTCCATTACTTTTCCCTTGTAACTTTTATAACAGTCAGATGTCATTATGTCATTATGCAGTGAGCACAGATGCGATCGTTTCAACAAGATGAGTGAACGTAATTATTGAAATAGTAATATGCTGTGTTTAGCGTTGGTTTATGAAACAAGTACAGTAATGGGCTAAGCCCAATAAATTTCCTTAAATTTATAATTAATTTTTACTAACTTTTGAATATATATAAACATATACAGTAGGCTAATACTATTTTTTAGTGATTTGCCAACCGTGGACAACAGGTCCTTTAAAAAAAAAAAAAGAGAACAGCTCAGGTGAGAGAAAACAACTAAAGACAATTTTACAATGATATCATATGTCATAAATCTTTGGATAATAATAATTTGCTCCGCTTGATGTATGAATGAAGGAAAAAAGAGAGATGGTAGTAAGAAAGAAAAATGCCAGCATGAGCATTTTAGAACACACACACCCTAGTTTGTGTACTTTCTTTTGAAGTTGAGGTTAAATGATGTTGTCATGTTTAAATGTTGTACATATAGCAACAGCAAAAACACCTTACCTGGTGATATTGTGGTTTCAGCCCACCATAATATGCAGATAAGACATTTTACCTGCTTTAACTCAAAACAAAGTAATAACCTTATAATTGTGTGGAATATATTAGTGTGTCAATTTTTACAATAATATTTTTTGTGGTTCTTGTTGATCTTTGTGTGTTAGTACAAAGAGGGAAAGATGACAGCAAGAATGAGAACACTACAGAGGTTAAACAAAAAGAAGGAGAAGATCGGAATATATTTTAGGACATATTTACTTTGGGTGAAGTAGAATTTTTAAAAACAGTTTTTCTTTATACTTTTGTTTAGCCTAAATTTATGAATATATCCCTGACTGAGTCCAGGTTTAGGCCTGGCTTAGCATATACCTGGTTTTGTACATTCTGTCCTGAATGAGTCCTAGTTTATAACTGGTTCTGTGAATTCTGCTCAGTGAGTCCTTGTTTAGTCCTGAACTATGTATTGGTATTGTTCTTTGAGTAAGATGTGTGACACCAAGACTGAGTTTTAACTCACTACATAATGTAGTGTTATGATTATTAAAGAACATGGACAGGACATGTTAAACGTTAGATAGATAAAGGCGAATACTGAATAAATTTTGGTACCACACCATTAGATTAAGTTATTTATTACTTTTTTGGTGTACTGGATCACCCTTCTAACGATGAACCTTTTTTGGGCTAAGCCCCTGATGATGACGATGTCTAGCTCCGCCCCTGACAAGCAGTACAGAAAATGGATGTATGTAAATGTATTTATACTACAAGACAACCCGATGTGCTGTGCATAAACAAAAGAAACAGAGAAGAGTTTACACAGTGAGTTGCATATTCTGGCACATCCAAGTATTTATTTGTGTGATGGATCCACCAAGCTTTGCATGAAACTAGAGTCCCTTAAGATAGTAATAGAGTATCATTGGCATAATAAACTTAAATTTTTTTGTTTCCATGTTTCAAGCGAGTGGGAGCATGTACTGTCAATGCTGAACAATAGGGGCCCCAAAATGGAGCCCAGGGGGACTCCATATGTAATATTTTGGATTTATAATTACCAAATGGTATAAAGTATTTCCTGTCTTTCAAGTAAGAGTGAAACCAATTCAGAAGCGGACCTGAGAATTCCACCCAGTTTTCCAGTGTAGTAGGATGTTAAAAACAACACAAAGCCATAAAAATGATGTTACTCTTTTGTGTCTCCAGTTATACATCTAATGCAAAGTCCTTTTTTATCAGCTAATACTAATTTGATTTTCTTTTGTTTGTGCCTTGTTTTATGGCTCTTCCATATCTAGAATCAGTTTTTGCCACTGTGGTGTCATTTTGCATCTTTGCTCATTTAGTCTTGTTCTTGTTTTGTTTTTTAATTTCTTCTTCTTCACATCTAATCTGAATAATATTTTATGACCATAATCTATATAGTAGGAAGCACCGAGTGAAGAGTAACAGTGGGAAGGAAACCATCCTTTTAACGTGGGAAAAAAAAAAACCTCCAGCAGATCCCGGCTCAGGGAAGCTAACTTTAATGATTGCTTTAGGTCTTTTTTTGATCATTTGAGTGAGTTTGTGTCTTATTTTCTAATTCTGCATCTCTTTGTGATCATTTTGTGGATTTTTGTCTACTTTTTATCTCAGTTGTATCCCTGACACCTTGAGCTCCTGGGAATGTGTCTTATAGTAATGCTCACAATCATCTTTGAAGATCTCAGGTTATAATCAAAGGAAACTTTGTGAACCTGCTTATCTTTGCAAACCTTTTAATTCCAAAAGCACCACATGAGCATTCATATTTAGGTCTGACTCACACGACACCGTTGACTGTTGGTTTGTCAGAGGACAAACAAATGGTGTCTGGGCCCTTTTATGTCCCTCATGGCAACCATTCATGGCATTCAGTCCTAGGCAGATAGATGACGTGTTGACAGATATTAAGCCAAGTCTGAGCTCTCCAGATCTGACACCAGTTCTGGAGGTTTAAAAGAATAGCATCACAATGTCATACATACTGTACATGACTGTACATCAAAGACCCGCCACTAAAGAGAATCATGTCGTATCATCTCATGTTCTTTTCTAAAGATTAAGGATTTTATGACACAATATGAAAACTGTTTTGCGATGTCCTTCTCGGTTTCTTTTGCAATTTTATTTTTTATCAATCTATCAACATCTGTTTTTTGACAATGCTAATGTTGATAATACCAGAAATAATGCATACTAACCAGCTGTCCACATCAAAGCTGCTTTAAAATGTAGACCCTCCCAGTTTTATTTAAAGTTCCTTTGAGCTCTGATAAGAAAAATGTTTTCAAGTGTAAGAATCCTATCAATGCTCTAAAACATGACCTAGGTGATCCCAGGGTTAGACATTTTTAAATTTAGCTGATGTCCAACAAAACTTGCCAAATTTTTTTCTAAAAATTAATTTAAAAATTGAAGCTAGATTTTCTAAAAACTAACAGAGCCAACATGGTTGTTTATACAGTACGTTGCTGATGTTACACGCCACTTTGCAGGTGCACGTCTATTTATTGCAGCGTTCTGTTTTCACTTGGGATTAACGTGTTTCAAAATTGTTTCTCTTGGGTGTAAACTTCGATGAAATCATCTCCTTTTTGCACTGAGCTGTTTTCCAAACAGTTTTAGATTCACTCATACTGTATGTGGCAGCATGCTGTTACTGCACATCAGTCGAAATGCTTTGCCTCTGGGATGGCTTAATTGTCCTTATCCTTAACTTTGTGGGAGCTGAGGGTTGCGTAAACTGATAAAAACATGTAACCATAAATGGTTAAAATCTCCTGAGATATGAGTGCAACTGTAAATCTGAGGAATCTGGAGCTAACAGCATGACCCCATACAACACAAGAACTTAAAAAAAGCTGTGGCAAACGAAATTAAAGGCCTGTTCTTCACCTCAGAGAGCTTGAATTTTTCTCTTATCTAGGACATTCTGAGAGAACTGTTTGTCTTGATTACAATAATTTACACTCAGGTTTGGTAAAGAGATCTTGATCTCTTATTGACCATTTTTCATAGACTGACAAAGAACCAAATTATAATCAGATTGTTAATTCAAAGTCAACCTGCTTAAATAATGTTTCAACCTCAATTTTTTTTCCTGACAGTTATTCACTCAAAGCACATCAGGATCTTATTTGTCACAAAATGAATGCAACACCTACAGCAGTACAAGCCTGGTACTTTCCGGATGCCCTGGAAAATACCAGAAATTCTCTTCAACTGTTACCAGTATGACGGTTGAACAATATTTCCCACGCTGCAGTGGAAGCAGAGACAATCAGGAGATAAAAATTGATTGAATCTCCTATAAATTAGATTGCTTAGTTAACTGGCAACATGCTGCAGATGGGCCTGTCAGTGTTGAGTGATGCTGGAGGAAGAGTTGATGTAAGTCATGTGCTTTTGCTATTGTCCCTCACGGGAGGTAGGAGGGGGCTAATTGATAAAAAGAGATTTTAAAAAGATACACAGCAGGGGGCAAGAGGAGTTCCAGACCCAAAACAGACACAAGGAAAAAGAGAGAGGGACGAGAACATAGAGCAAAGAAAATAACAGGGACAGGGAAATTAAATAAAGGTGTATAGGCTATTTTAGCCCATTTTGGGGGCTACTGAAGCACCCCTAAACTAAATCCCAGCACCCCTGAAATTTGAGACGTTTTTTTATATCAAACCATACTGCACCATACTGCAACCCCCACCCCTCAAAAATAGTTTGATCCCGCCCATGTCGCACATTTCAGATAGCGCCGGTAATATTCTTTGTTTTTATGATAAATTTTCTGAATTCAAGTTAGGAAAACCGTCAGAATTTCCACAAATAAGGGGGGTAAATGAGGCTTTAATGGATCTGGTTCAAAGCTTAGGCACAACACCTGCATGCCCAAAATAATCTTCTCTCATTGAGATAAAACTTAATTGAGATACTTAAATAGCACAAGTTATAACTTTGTTTTGACGCTGGATCATAAAAACTTAAATCTGAGGCTTGAAAATGAACAGAAACTGTAAATAAGGAGGAAAAAGTTGGAAATCAGCTTTTATCACAGCTTTTCTCTTGATAATTAGTCACAGACTATCCCAAAAAGTATTTTGCTTATCTTCCACAAATGTAGAAATGAAACTGTGTTAAACTGTAGAAAGCAAAGTGGCCAGATATCTCTCTGGGTGCTCAACACCCCTAAACCTCTCATCCTAGAGTTGCATCTAAAGGTATACTCAGCAAACCATAGCAATGCATGTTCAGTAATCCCTGTTTTGAGCAGAGGCAGCTTGGAGATTGGCAGCTGTTCAATCTCTAATGAGCAACCATCTTCATGACCCTGTCTCCTCCGCTCAATAAAACCCTCAGTCCGAACCATCAGCCTGTCCTCACCTCACTCCAGCCAGCTCTCTACAATTAGGAGAAGGGCCCGACATAATTGCGATGAAAGGACGAGGGCTTGTGTGGTCCTCGTCACCATCGGCTTGACTGTGTCAGAGCCAGACGCCTTGTTGTTCTCAACACTGTCCGTCCGTGCACAGTGCGAGCCTTTGTTCCCAGAGGAGACCAGATACAGAAAGAGGCAGCCCTGGTTCATCCACACCAGAAGGTTGTCTGGGCTGCAGTGTCCGCATAGTTATACAGGTCTGTTTGAGGTTACACGAGGGTGCAAACATAACACTGAAATGTCAGTTTTCAGAAACTATGAATAACATAAATCTCAGGATGTGCAAATACAAGGGCAAGTTTTATCTTGACATCACTCTGAAATTACGCAACTGAAAAAAAGAAACTGTTGGACAAGTCATGAGAAAGGATGAAACATTAGACTTGTCCAGTATCTGTGGTACAAAGTTGCTGTTAACAGAAACTGCTTTAATGGTGTCAGAGTAAAGTGACAGAAAGATGGATAGAGTTGCTCCTAGAGATGAATTACTGGACCCTGAATCTGCAGCACCAGATTACACAACCAAAGGTTTTGCTGATTAAAAAGAAATCTAATAAAAGATGACAAAAGAAAATCTACTTGTTTAATCCTAATCGTTTTTCAGCTGCTGAATACAGTATAGACAATATTAGTTTTCAAATGCAACTCTGTGAAAAGGAGCTGATAAAACTCCTTTTTAGGGCAAGTAGTAGTTTGTTCATCCTCAATGAGTTGAGCGTAAAGCAGTTTACACAGAAGTCAAATAAAGAGAGGAGGAAGACTGTAGGTCAACCACTCAACGACTTCAAATTGCCCAAAATGCTGCTGCCCGAAAACTTATGTAAAAACACAAGCATGTTACTCTCATCTTCACTGATCTTCACTGGCTCCCCTTTATTTTAGGATCTAGTTTAACGTCTTAAAATCACTGCTAAACCATGTCCTCACGCTTTTAGCCAGTCATTCTCCTCTCAGCTGCATCTACAGGTTCCCCGTACTGAACGTTTCTCAGAGGGGATAGAGCCTTTTCTGTTTTTGCCCCCAAATTATGGAATGGGCTCTTTTTGTCCATCCAGTCTCCATCAGTCTCAGAGTTTAAAACTCTTCTTAAAACATTTCTTTGCACTGGGCTTTGGTTTTCTAATCAAGTTTACAACATTTGCTACATTTTTATTTGTTGAAACTTTTATTTCATCCTTTAGGTTTCTCTCTTTAAGTTTTAATCATAAAATTTTTTCCCCATGTTGCCACTTTAAAATCAAATTGTTTTATTTTTCTTATCCATTTCGGATATTTCTTATCCTGTTTTAAACTGTGCAGCATTTTTTGCTGACAATTGTTGTTTTTAAATGTGCTTTATAAATAAATTTGAGCTTGAACTTGAATTAAGTTATGATCAGGGTGCACACATCCAGTCCTTAATAGCTAATATCCTGCAACCTTTAGAGCACCCCTTCTCCAACCACCTGAATAAATGAATGGCTTGTTACCAGGACTCTGTGAGCTGAATGAATGCAGATGAGGTAATTAGCATTTGATTAGGTGTGTTGGAGAAGGGTGTCTAAGATGAGGATAGTTCTTGAGGACTGGATGTGCACTGGAAAGACACATTGTAATGTTGGTTGGACTTAGGGCTGGCCAAGTCCTGTCCTCAAGAGCTTCAATCCTGAACTTTTAGATGCATCCCTTCTCCAACACACCTGAATCAAACGAATGGCTCTAACCAGGCCTCTGCAGAGATGATTGACAGCAGGAGCTAATATGGTGTGATAGAGAAGGGATGCATCTAATGTTGTGGGGTTGTGGCTCTCGGAGACTTGTCCACCCATGGACTACATGTTTGGTAAAAAATTTTGTACCAGAAGATGTGAAATCCACTTTCATCACGGGAAGCAAATGTGTTCTGGGTGAAGGCAGGATGATGTTCAGCAGTATCTGGGACTGAAAACCCTCCCAGTCACAATTTTCTGAGCCCTTCACAGTGGGAAATCCTTCCTGACAGTGAAGTAACAAAGATCAAGGTGACAAACAAACACAGATTATGCACGATAATTTCATTAGATTATAGTGGATTATAGGCAAATCCACCATCCACATTGTCAGATTTCTTGTAAACAGGAAAAATTTTGTTGCTATGTTCTTATCAATGCCATCAGTTATCAATTTAAACCAGTGCTGATAAATATACTGCAGTGTCATTTGGTCAGACATCAGACCTACTCTGCAGCAATATTTCACCTATAGATTAATTCATTTTTTTTCTTTCCAAGTTGTAAACGTAAACTGATTTTTTACTCATGCAACAAAATTCATACAGATTTTGTGAGGACAATTGAATCCAGCTGAAAGGGTTTTCAAAACGGTCATAAGTCGAGGCCAATGCACTATTATATCAAAAACAGTGGTTTTCCTTAGCACTTGAGTTTTAGATGTCAAAGGAATTATAAATCCTTGCAGGATATTTCAGCTTCATCCTGGTGACACACATGATGAAAACAGTCATCTTTGTACGAGTTTGTTTAGAGTTGTATGGCTGACTTGTTCTATGGGATCTGGCAGATTTGAGGTTTTCTCTTTTCATGTTTTTCATCTGCTTAACTGTCTCATAGTAACCAAAATAATGTCACGGATGAACAGTTTGTTTAAATGCAGTTATGCAAAGTCACTCTCTTCTGGTGTTCTTAACGTTTAGAATAAAAACATGTTCATGCAAAGTGACACCAGCTGCTTGATGAGATCATCAACAGACTCGGTTTGCAGCCAGTAGCGGATTGTGTAAAAGCATTGTTATGGTATTTTTTTCAGTCCAATCATGAGTGAAGCATCACTGTTTGTTGTCATACAATATATATTTAAAAAATGCTTATATTGCTCGGGGAGTTTTGACTGAAAACAGTGTAATCCAAGCTTGTGTGAACACAAACAGCAATATACCTCATACTGGGTTTTTCCCAGGCTGGTTCTAAAGGAATGTTTAAAAATAAAGATTTTACAAATGATTGTGTGCAGGGGAAGAAAAAAATATGGGTTGGTTGGTAAACAATAGCTAATAACCTGCAGGCATTCCTCCTTTGTGCTGCAGGAATGAAGAGGGGAAATAAACCGTCAAATGGGATGAACCAGGATGGCAGGTGTCAGATGACTGCAGCAACAGTGTGGCAGACTGAGAATACCTATGCAGGCTGCATAAATACTCTATCACAGACAATCAGCATTTACAAAACAGCATCAAACAGAGAGGGAATGTGGTGTTCAGCAGACTCAGAGTGGGAAACTGATGGCAGGCTTGATAAGAGCTTGTAAGTGGAGGTGAGACTCCCACGGTCAGAAGTTTAAAACAATTAGGATTTCTCACAAAAGAGCTGGTCACAAAAAAGCATTTACCACAATCGTTTTCAATAGATCAGCTACATGTCCAAAAACCTGCGCTGTATGAGTTTGCAAAGCAAATTAGAATCACTGATGTTAATATTTTTGGATGAATTCTCTGGATTCATATAAATCTATCCTGGGAACAACCGGCCACTTCCTGCTGTGCGACCCACTCCAGACATCTGATTTCCACCTCCAGCCTACTGCAGATGTTGTACAGTGATGTGAATGCAATCAGCTGGGGAGTTGGGGCTATGTGTGTTCAACATACTTATGGGGACACATTAGAGGAGGATTGTTCAGTCTTGTGCGCCTGATTTGTTTATATAAGGGAAACTTATTCAATGACTTCCCCTCAATGGGTTTTTCCCCTTTACAAACATCATAAATCTGTAAAAATTTTCCTGATCTTGCATTGTTGCATTGTTTACAGTACGTGATATTCTAGCTTTTGACAGAAGTGGGATCATCCTGAAAAAACAAGGTCAACAATAGGTAGAAATCGTGGGAGTGACAAAACCATCTAAAAGCCCCTTCCATCCTGAGACAAAGAGGGAGTTGCCACACGTCAAAATTTAATTGTTGACATATCGATATTACTTTTGAATGTATAGAAAACATGGAAAATATAATTAAAAGCTTTAGAAGTAATAATTGGCCTTTTACAGTCTTGAAAACCCTTACTGTACCTTTGAAGAAGTGCATGGTACTAATTTATTAAGAAAGGTTTGCAATATACAGTCAGATACACAGAGAAATTTGTACTTAATATGGCTCAGCTACATGTATGCTCAACACTTCTGTGCTTTGTTTTCTACAGAAAAATGCTAAAATTAATGATAAAAATGAAAAAATTTTAAATAAAAAAAAAAAAAAAGGAGTTATATTTTAAAAAAATTTAGGAGAATATTAAATGAGTCATGCAAAAAATAAATAAAATAATATTAAAAAAAAACAATTATAATAAAATCTTATATAAAAAAAAAAAAAAAAACCCAAAAAAAAAAAAAAAAAAAAAAAATTTAGTGAATCAAAATACTGCTTTTGAATTATGGTTGAAAATAATAATTAAAAACAAACAAACTATCCCAGACACATTGGAGCAACCTTTTCCTATGAACAGTGGACCAAAATATCTCTCAACAGGTGCAGATGTTTTTTTGAACATTACAGAAAATACCTGATTGCAGTGATTGACTCAAAGTTACTTACAGTTTTTCTCAGGTGCAATTGTTTGGTGCAATTCTCACAACAGACTTCACATTTGCATACACTATAAGTTCAAACTCCACAACAGTTACCCATGTGTGCACATCAAAGTGTCATTTCTCATTGCACTAGTACTGTTGGGCATTTTCAGGTCTCCAAGATCTGAGTTTTTGTATTCAGGCACACTCATAGATCAGACTGTCACAATGAAAATGTGACTAAGCCATTTGAATACCTTGTTTGTACTCAGTGGTGACAGTACTTTTTATTTTGATGGCTCTGACAGTTTCAGTGGCATATGAACTCGCTTTTGTGGGATTAACTATCTATTCTTAGCAAGTGACAGTCTTTTGCTGGTTATAGGCTCTGCAGTTTGTACGAAGTGTTTTGAGAAATGTACTAACTTGTGCAAATGTTGAGTCTGTTGTGAGAATTGCACCAAAGCAACTGAGAAAAACTGTAACAAAATTTTAGCTTCAGAGCCCCATAATGTTTATTTGTTTCATTTTGTGTGTGTTTGTTTTTAATATTTCTGTTGAACCACATTTCAAAATCAGGGTCACGATTTTCAGAGAATTTTTATTATTACTTTTGTCGATTTCAACTTATTTCACTGACAGCTGATTTTTTTTCCTTCTATAATTGAAGGGAATGAATAATTTTGAGGAAGACTGCATACATTGGTGTTTATTAAAGTAAAACAAGGCATTGCTGTGTGATTACTACAAAATACTCAGCTTTGCAATAAATGGAAGTTTTATCATGTGTTGAATAATGTGCTGAATCAGATTTTTAAATATCATATAAGAATTAACTGTTGTACTTTTAGCATTTCTTTAAGGTCTTGTCCCTTTCGTGAAAGTCTTTTTCAGATAGAAAAATTAGAACAAACATTTTAAGGGAATGATTACTGACTGGACAAAGGAAAGCCTTCAAAATGCAAGAGGGGAAGGATGGGAATGCTCAGTCTGATTGAGTGTTGGGAACATACTCATCTCTTCACAATGATGCATTGTGTCCATTTTTAGTAGTTCCCATTAGTTTATAGGTGATAAACAGTTCACAGCTATTAGTTCTCATAAGGTGTAATAAACACCCGTTTTTCCTCTAAGAAATTCACACAGAAGCAGTTAAAGGATTAACGAAACACAATTATCTAGCTCAGTTGGAGAATATATTTCCCACCATTGTGAGTGTGTCTTGTCATGAGAACGACCCATGAACAATCAAGTCTGTGTAAGCAAAACACCGATTTGATAGAAAGGGCTCTAAAGTAGTTTGTGACCTGCACGAAAGCCTCAAATTCCTGTTTTCTTCTAAGAGCAGGATTATGTGCTTCAGCAAATACTTACCTGGTCTATCATTTATATAAGTTCTTCCTAATGCTGGGAAGTGAAAGGGGAATTCTGAACAAACATTAAACATATCTTTGATCCCGCACACCCATTGGTGGGACCGGGAACAGAAAACCAGTTTAAAAACAAGAAGCTTAATTGCAGAAAACAAACATTTACTTCCTCCGCAATGTGTACGTGCAGCTGGAAAAAGCAGCACAGTTGGTGATGTGACTGAGCCCCCCAGGTTTGTGCATGCTGTTGTTACACCATTTTTTAAGATGGTGCATTCACTCCATGAAATATTTTGTTTTAAAAAATTTGGTAGAAATTGCTCTAATAATAGATAATGCATGACTTTAAAATATGTCTCAAATTTTCTCCTTGATATTTCCTTTGTGTGTGTGTGTGTGTGATGACCTCTCACCGGGCTGACAACCCAGGTTTCTATCATTTATTGATGTGATATGACAATCAGGGCGCACAAGCTGCATCATATTTAAAAATGACAGTATTATCTTATAGGATTTCTACTTTTTTTTTTTTTTTTTTTGATCCGCTTGCTGTAGCCTAAGTTACATGAAAATTAGATTTTGCTTTATTATTAGTGCAGCAGAAAGCCCCTTCTGCTGTGTTCGGCATTGTCTTGAATGACCGCCCCTTAAAAATGTGCAAACGATGTAGTTTCTATAACTAACTCATTTATTTGGAGGAAACAACATGACAGCACGGATCCATCCTGCCTGATATCAACGGTTCAGGCTTGTGATGGTGGTGTAATAATGTGTGGGAAATATTCTTGGCACTCTTTGGGCCCTTTGTATCATTTAAGACGAGACACTACAGGCAAATAGGGTAAAAAAAATTAATTAACTGATATCACCATGAAACCTTCCTGGTTTATTCCTCACATTAGGGCTATCATTTTTTGTATTGCAAGTTTTCTGAAATGTTATGTTTAAATATGCAAATGAGGTGTTATATAGCCCAAATTGTGCTAATTTGCATACATTTCTAAGAAAAAAATCTAAACACTGCATTAAACCAGGTTCAAAGTTCCTTTGGAATTTTTCCAAAGGTTTTTACAGAGGGGATTTTGGATATCTCTAGTTATCATTTCACAAATTTAGAATATACTGTCAACGACCAGAAAAAAAACGAATTTTTTGGCACAATTTTGGGATGAAATGTTTTATAAATCAGGCTGTGAATGAGATATAAAAAAAAAAATCCTTCTGTAAAAACTTTAAGAATACAGTCAGGAGCAAAACTTGAAAGTTTGGTTTCTGTAAATGCTCCTAAAGTTGAGATTTTTTACCCAGAGTAAGAGAAAAAACTCATTTTGAGAAAACGGCAACTTTAGCTGCATTTTGATGGGAATTGGGTGCATATCAGACAATGTATTATGAAATAAATCCCTAAAATGTTTATTTTGGACGGGTTTTTTTACACTAGTCTTAAAGAAAACATGTTTGAGGGAAAAAAAACGAAAATCTCAAAATTGACCAGATGATGAAAAAACGGGGGTTTCCCCCTTAAACATATTAAATGCAGCCTACGAGTATTATTGTTGAGTATCATTATGTCCATCCCTTTAAGACCACAGTGTTGTATCTTCTTTTGGCTATCTCCAGCAGGATAATGAACCTTGTCATAACGCTCCTATCATCTCAGACTGGTTTCTTGGATGAGTGACCCTAATGGCCTCCCAGCCTTTTCTACTCACTGAAATTCCTCCAGATAGCTGGAATGATTCAAACCCTTTCGAGATTTCTTTGAAAGAATTGCTTATAAACATTTCACTGATTTTTTTTCCACATTATTTCTTGGCAAACTGGAAATCCTAATCTGTCCATCTTTGCTCCTCAGATTTTTCATCAAGCCTGCTTTTAGACCAAATCACCTGGTCAAACTCACATCATTATTCCTAAATTCCCCCCGTCCTAAGTTTTTTTTAATGTGTTGGGGGCCTGAAATGGAGTTGACGTAAAAAAAAAACATAAATTAAGAATCATTTTGGGTTCATAATGTCTGCAAAGTAATGAAAGTCAAAGGAACATGGCACCTCATTGTTTTACATAAAGGAGAGTTTTTGTGATTTTTATCTAAAGGTCTCAGGTGCTTGATTGTCCCACCAGACTCCTTGTTTCCCCACTCTTTGTGTGGCTGGGTCACAAGGTCCCACACTGTTCTCATGTAGACATTACACAGCAACACACACAAGTAACTAATCCTCACCCTTCCTTCTCTCACACAAGCCACAATTATGTGATTAGGTTTGCAAACAAGCAGCACACACACTCACACACATGAATGGAGTAAACTCAGAAGACATTCAATCTTATGACAATAAACCCGGAAAGCATCAAAGTCTTGTATAACCAGTTATTTTCCATCAAATATTTGTCTAATAAAGATATGCAGTGGGAAAATGATGAGAGAAAAGGGAATGAAAGTGTTTGTCTGTGTTTTGCAGAAGCAAGGAAAGAAATCCCAAATGTCCCTAATGAGGAAAAAGACAGAAAGTCCCCCTCAGCCTGAGCGGTGACCTTGCACTGGTTAAGTCCATATCAGTAACCCCGGCTCAAAAACTTGACATACAGCTATTTCATTCCCATGACTGGACTGCAGTTATTTACCCACAATCCCATCGGGTCATGGAGCCAGTCTGTCCCAGCTGCACGGTGATACTTTGTCCTCCCTCATCACATCTCCTTTATCACTGCTTCATCAGAGGAGAGCAGATATCGCATCAGATATCTTTCACTGTGCAGGCAACAGGTGCTGAGACTCATGGAAAACCTGAAAGAATGAAAAATGTACTTAAAACTACATAACACAGCAGTTATCATGGAACCTTTATATAAAAAGAGAGTAAAGCAGCTTTGTAAGTCAAAGAATTGTGGAAATAATATCCAATTATTCCAGATTATTTGCTTTGTTTGGAGGATTTGCACAGAAACCTGCAAGTGTCCTTTATCAGGAAGAACAAAAGTCTTAATATTCAAGCAATGTCAAGATAAAAATACCTCAAACAGAATATTTCTATTCACAAAGAATCTAAGGTGTGTCAGCAGGGGAAAATAACCTCATTATGCTGCCACTGATCACCTTTGCCTGTTCATACGGACCAAAGAGGCATTGTGGGGACACATGATTGGGTTTGACATCATGCACAACAGTATTCCAATATTAACTCAACTCAGATCTTCCTCTAAATAATATACTATTGTGCATTTTCTCAAACCAACAAAGGTCATTTTCAGAGTAAGCAATGGTCATACTCGACTACATGCTGTGTATGTAATAACACAAATGTACAGGAAATGGCTTGTGGTAAATGTACAGGTCATGTGTAATTGGAATAAGGTTAGTAGTCTGAATTATACCTCACTGAAGAGAGCTCAGAGGAGAAACAGGATGCAAAATGCAAAAATCTGCCAGTTTAGTGTGTTGATTTAAAAGAATAAACAATCAGCTCTGCATCATCTATACAACAACAGAGCATCAATATTTTGACAGCATAATTGTTTGTAACACAGTGTGCTGCTACTGGTAGTAGTAGTCGTAGTAGTAGTAATTTATTTGGTCAAGCACATAAGGAAATAACATTTACAATCAAATAAATTATGTCCATTAAACAACTTCAATCCTTACAATTCAGCAACCTGAGGATGTAATATCAGGGTTATATCAGATCATTTATAAGTTACCTCACATCTCTGGTTCTGTATTTGATTTATGAAAAGAACACATTGGAAGACATATGGAAGAATTTCTTATTTTTCATTTGCTATTACACATAGTAAGGCAAAACCTGTAGCCCAAACAAAGAGGCAGACAGAAATTAGGAGGAAAAAAAGCCCAAAATAAACAACAACTACAGCAAACAAAACAAGAAAAAAAAAAAGCACCTCAGTTCAGAGACATTTCAGGCTTCCACAGTCTTTCAAAGCTCTGAGCTTTTAGTTGTAGTTGCGCCGTTAATCGTGCCATTATATATAGATTGTTTGCCTGTTAAAAGGATTTCGGAGGCGACACCAGCTCATGAAAACAAAGACTTGCCACTTCGAATTTGGTTAAGCGTTTACTCCAACAGGCTGGGAAAACAATCTTTAACTGTGACATAGTCCAGGGCTTCTTTTTTTAGCTTCTGCTCAAGGCCAAAGTCAAACCCTGTTTGACAAAGTCAAACGTTTGGACTACTGTTACTCCTTGTAAGTAGACTGGGTTGGTAAGTCGGTATTGACCAGGCAGAACTTAACTGTCTGCAGCTGGTTCAAAATACAGCAGCTCGTCTCCTAACTGGAGCAAAGAAACATGAGAACACGCCAGTACGTACTTTTTTTCATCTCACTGGCGTCCGGTTAGGTTCAGGATTGATTTTAAGATTCTTTTACTTGTTTTTAAGTGTGTGAATGGGCTGGCCCCAGAATATTTACCTGATCTAGTGAAGATGCATCAGCTCCTGAGAGCCCTTAGGTCAGCTGACCAGTTGGTCCTGGATGTCAGAGATCGAGCCTTTGCAGTTGTGGCTCCCAGTATGTGGAACCCACTGCCCCTCTCTCTGGTCTACCAACAGCCCTCCTTTTTTAAAAACACACCTGAAGACCCACTTGTTGACCCTGGCCTTGGACTTTGCAGAACCTCTTTTCCACTTTTATACTTTTATTTTTATCTGTTTTATTTTTTACTATTTTCATTTGTGATGCATTTTGTTGTGTTGCTTTTATTCATTGTTGACTTTTATTCTGTAAAGCACTTTGGTTGGTCAATGGCCTTTAAAATTGTGCTATATAGATAAAGCTGGCATAATCTCCCAGAAGCAGAGTTAGACCAGTTTGGGATGAAGTTCTCACTGTAGGTTAATTTCTGACCCAGCACCAGCAACTTCATGTCATTTCTCTGCTCTCTCTTCCAATTTTCTGTCTTCTCCCCTGCTGCTTGAATCTGAGAGGCAAAAAACCTAAAAGATGGGATTAATTTTGACCCAAAGTTCCAGTCCAAAGCCATACTCCCTGATTTTCTAAACGGTAGTGCTCTCAGGTTGTACTTGTACCTCTATGCTCCAATTCCTCTTATGGTTTAATGTCTCAAAAATGCATCCAGGAGACAGGCAGGGCTCTGTAACGGCATGAGAAGAAAAGCAGAAAGGCCAAAACCGAAGAAAAATGGGCTGCGACTAGGAAAAGTGACGCACCTAACCATAATGTTGGGCGGTGGCTCTTATTCGGCAGGAAGTGATTCAGTTTTGGAGAATACGGTGCCGTTTGGTGACATCATCATGAAAATTTGGCATCACTTCATGTACTTTCAATTGTCAGACTGAAACTAGCTTCTGTGCCCTTATTTACCAGGATTAGACAAACATTAATCTCGGTTTAATTCTTTGGGGCCCCCATGCATGATTTGTTGTATATTTGACAGCACATCAGCCCTCTTGTGTGGGCCACATAGAAGACCTTTTATTGCTCATGAACTGTACCTTATTTCACGTGTAATCTGTTTTTGTGTTTGGAAGGTCTGCGTTTCATTTTAAAAGGGAAAGTGCTTTTAAACTTGCTAAAGTCGCCTTTGGGAATGAAACAACTCTGCGCTCTGATGGTTTGGAAAATGTGTCTGTGGGAGTAAAACTTTCATGTTAAAAAAGTAAAGAGAGAAAGCAGAGAAGACTGAACAACAGGAGAAGGAGTTAGGCAGGGGAGAGTCAGAGGCAGGAACAAAGGTAAAGAAGAAGCAAGAGGGAGAAACTGAGTTTGAAAGATGGAGGAAGCAATGGATGTGAAGTGGAATTGAACTCCCTGGGGAAATTCAAACAAGAGAAAGGCCACATACTTCCCAAACTCACTCACACACAGCCTTTCTTTTTTTCTTCTTCTTCTTCTTTTTTTCCTGGCTGCACTAAAGTTGGAAAGCTAACATTTTAAGTAACACATAATCCCCTTGAGAAGCATTTTTGCCCTAAAAACACAGCCTCAGATATTACTTTTTCCAAAATAGCTTTTTTTTTTTTTACATTAAGGCTGCGAGTTCACACGATGCAAACAGTGGGAAGTTTTCACAGTAGATGGAGCACGTAAAGTTAACGCGGGGAGGTATGCAGAGGGAGTGAGAGCTCTCTGCAGTAATTATCAAATATTTAGGGAACAAAGGAATGGTGTTCTTTGCCTGGGAATGGTGGCTTGGAGGTGTGTCACTCGACGTCTTAAGCCACAACCAGATGAACGGATTCCTTTCAGAGGAAAACTGCTCACAACTGAAGTGTATCGAGTGTTTGTGGAGTGAGAAAATCAGAAACTTTTTTGCACCCTGAAAGCTATTGACTGGTTTATACTTCAGGCCACTCAAACATATATAACCACACAAATTCAATACAAGACATATAAAAACAAATAAAACAACAAAGTGTTCTTTTACTTCAAATAACCTGATTCCCAGGATGAGCACCCGAGCACTCCTGCACTGACAGGAAATCAAAGAGTTTGCATATCTAAATTCCTGAACAAGTCAATGAAACATGAAATAAAATAACTTGAATTAATTAAAATGAAATAAAATAAATTGAGTCGATTAAAATAAGATAAATTATGTCAAATAAAAAATTACATTGATTAAACTAGAATACAATAAAATAAAATAAATGTGACTGGTTTAGCACAAATTAAAATTTCTTTGGATGTGCTGTTAGATACAATGTTTATACTTTTTTTTTTTTTTTGCCAACAAACAGAATATATCCTACAGACAGGCATGTTTTTAGTTTTCGTAAACACTAATCTGAGCCCTGGTACAGCAGAAAACAGTAGTATTTTTCCACATGTGGAAAATGTGGTAGTGTTACAAATAAGGGTTAAAACTTGTGAGATGGCAGAATATTGCCAGGTTTGTTTCACTTCTTGTTAGATGCAGCAGTGTTAACAGCATTACATTTCGTTCTTAGTTGAACACCAGCCACCCACAACCTGATGGCCATTTTGTATTAAAATCTTCTTTTTCCTCATCTCGACCATCATCATCATCCCCTTTTTTCTTGTATCCAGCATTGTTCTTTACACCGTCCAACCACCACCGCATTTAGTTTTTCCTACAGTACATGTCACCTAGTTCATTTTAAATTTGCCTCTTATTCATGTTATTATTCATTATTAATGTTCATGGGAAATTATAACTGCCAGGACAAATAACTGAAATGATTTGTTTCATTTGTAATCTAAACAAGCCTGTAATTTTCTATTTATATTTTTCAAAATTCATTTTAATTCACATTTAACTGGTTAACGGCTGTTTATATAGAACCCTAGCTGTGTCACATAAAGAGCCCCATGAGTTGACAATATAAAGCTTAAAATCTGTTAGATCTGCAAATGTGTGCTTCCAAAACTTTAACCACAGTAAACATACATAATTAAACTGTAACCATACCATCTTCTTGCCACTTATCAGGGGTTGGATCGTGGGGGCAGCTGCCATAAGCTAGGAAATCACAGCCACCAGCTTATCCAGCAGGATCCCAAGGTGTTGGGCCCATTGGGACACTGTCAGGGAACACCTCGTCAGAGAGGCATCGAGGAGGAATTCTAAGATGCCCGAGCTGCCTCACCTGGCTTGTCTTGATGTGGAGGAGCAGCGGCTCTACTTTGAGCTCCTAAGGCAGTGTTTCTCAGTTCCAGTCCTCAGGACCCACTGCCCTGCATAACTTCTCGGCAACCCTGCTTTTACACACCTGAATCAAATGAATGGCTCATTAACACACTGCAAAGAATTTGATGAGGAAGTTCATTCATCTGAATCAGGTGTGTTGAAGTAGGAACACATCGAAGTTATGCAGGGCAGGGGTCCTGAGGACCGGAATTGAGAAACCCTGTCCTAAGGGATGACCGAGCTTCTCACTCTTTCTGCAGGGAGAGCCCAGCCCAGTTCTTTTGGTCACTTCCCACAGCTCGTGGCCATAAATGAGGGTAGACACATAGATCAACCGGGAAATCGAGAGTTTTGCCTTTTGGCTCAGCTCTTTCTTCATCATGACACACCAGTGCAGAGTCTGCATCACTGCACACGCCACACTGATCCACCTATCAATCTCCTGCTACATCCTTCCCTCACTCGTGAACAAGACCCCGAATACTTGAACTCTTCCACGTGGAGCAGGACCTCATTCCTGACCCAGAGAGTACACTCCACCTTTTTCCAGGTGAGGACTATGGTCTTGGATTTGGAGGCACTGATTCTCATCCCAGCCGCTTCACACTCACCTGCCAGTTACCCCAGCGAGAGTTGAAGCTCACGGCCTGATGATGCCAACAGAATCACATCATCTGCAAAGAGCAGAGACCCAATCCTGTGGCCACCAAAATGGATCTCCTCAACAGATAACGGTTCTGCCTAGAAATTCAATCCATAAAGTGAACAGAATCAGTGACAACGGGCAGCCTCGGCAGAGTCCAACCCTCACCAGAAATGGATACAACCTACAGCCAGAAAAGCAGACCTAGCTTTGGCACCAGTCGAACAAGGACCAAACATCTAGTGCAAGAGGGTCCCGTACTCCCGGAGCATACCTCCACAGATGCTCCTGGTGAACCGGGTTGAATACCTTTTCCAAGTCCACAAAGTACTTGTAGACTGGTTGGGTAAACTCCTATGCCCCCTTTACAACCCTGAAAAGGGGTCATGGGGCCTCAGTCTGAGAAACCTTAATCATGTACTTTTAAATTCTAATCTTAATCATTTACAGCTAAGAGCAAATCAAAATGTACAAAATCAGGAGAGGATGAGAGGTCAAAGGATTGTGAAAGTCATGCAGGACGGGGTTTGAACTAGCACTTTTTTGTATTCCTGTAAAGTCCAGTGATACTATAACATGTTTTTGTCAAGTTTACTCTCTCCACAAGAGTTCACATTATCCTGTTGCTCTATCAACATCTTTGTGATCTATTGTGATGAGAAACCTGCATCACTTTTATTGTTAAGCTGTAATATTTTGCAGTTTTTTATTATTGATGTTTTGGTGGTGATGGCAGTTTAGAAACATTTTTTGTGTGCGTGTTTGTTGTAATCCAAACTCCTCCACTCTGACTTGTGGCAGTTGGGCATGTTAAGGTATACAATCTGTACACTGAAGTTCAGAGCAAATGAACTTCCACATTTTCTTCCATTGAATAAATTACTTTCCAGATTCCTCATTACTCTGGTTTTCCATGAAACTGTGACTACTTGACAGGCTTCAAGTCAGGTTTCACTTTCAGTTTTTGTTCTATTTGTTTTCAACTGAGAATTTCAGGCATCCTTAGTATTTCTCAAGGTCTCACACTGCAGCTTTACAAAAGCGCATTCTGTAGGAAGCTTCAAGTCACATTTTTATTGCAGATTAAATTCAGTCTAACAATCTTTCAGTGTTACAAACAGCTCTGTTTGCTATAAATCCAAGTGGATGAGAAAGTTTTCACCTGTATTTCCTGGAGTTTTGCAGATAACATTAATTATATTAAAAGCACCTCAGAAAGTAAAGAACATGATCCTGAAAGTGTTGTCTGATTCGTCCAGATGTGAATGAGCTGGCTGAAGTATGGAATCTTCAACTCTTAAGTCTATTATTTAACAGACATCAGTCATGACTTTTACACTTTGTTATACATTACGTCTTAGCTTTTTCCTTTTTTTTTTAAAGAAAGAACAATTTTCAACATTAAAAAAAAGACTGTTCTAGTGATAGTTATGTGCAAGTCAACAGGGGTTAATGTATCACTGTCAAACAGAAATTAGGCTCGAAAACAGACAAATCTCAATAACAAGTCAAATGGAGCAGTACACTAGTACAACTTTGTCTATGGAAGTTTAATTCAACCCCCCCTTGTAAACAAAGGGAGGAAGCGGCACTGTGTGACTGCTTTGCAGGGACTTCCTGTTTGTGATTATGTGTCCAAAAACAGAACCAGGGTCTCTGGACCTCCCACGACTCTCTACTTGGGCCAGGGAACCACTGACCCACTCTGGCTGTCCACACATTGTGCCTGTGAATCCAGGGCGCCACAATACTGGGAAGCAGCTGCAGCAGACATAAAAGTGACAAATGCATATTGTTGATGGCATTCAACAGCTACCATTAGTGTAATTAGTTTAATGGAAGGAAACGGTATCGATGACATTTTAACTTGCAGGGTCATAGGCTTTAATAGCCTCATCGTTGGAAACATTGAGATCACTATCAAAAATCACAATTTTAATCATTATATTTCTATTGAAAGAATATTTTAGCTACATTTAGGACATTAAAAAAGAAAGTGTTGGGAGCATCATGAGGAATATTGATGTATGATATATGATAGTTTCAATTTAAAGGAAAGTAAGAAAAAATTATAAACAGCAGTTGTTTTGTGGGGGGGGGTGGTGGAAGAGAGGAGTAAATAAAGTAAATAATAAAAATTCTTTTTCCTTTCCTTGCTTCGAAAGGGAGTTTAATTAAAAAGGAAAGTACTGACAAGAAGAAGTGGAGGTAGAAAAGCTAGTATAGTTAGCAAGCTAAATAGCTAGATTCTGTCTGTGCTGTCTAGCTATCTAAATAGCTAGACAAACAAACAAACAAACAAAGATAGATAGATAGATAGATAGATAGATAGATAGATAGATAGATAGATAGATAGATAGATAGATAGATAGATAGATAGATAGATAGATAGATAGATAGATAGATAGATAGATAGATAGGTATGGAGAGTGTGGTCCTTACTATGGAGAGATATGTGGGGTTGTGGGGAAGGGTTTGGTGAAAGGAAAGGGAGTGTTTATTGGGGGGGGGTATGGACAAAACCTCCTCCGTTCGTACCGAAAAAAAAAAGAAAGGATAGGGTATGGAAAGTATTCAGAACCCTTTAAATTTTTTACTCTTTGTTTCATTGCACCCATTAGGTAAAATCAAATAGGTTCATTTTATTTTTCATTAATGTACACTCAGCACCCCATCTTGACAGAAAAAACAGAAATGTAGAAACTTTTGCAAATTTATTAAAAATGAAAACTGAAATATATGGTCATAAGTATTCAGACGCTTTGCAATGACACTCATGTTTAACACACACGCTGTCCATTTCTTTTGATCCTCCTTGAGATGGTTCTACTCCTTCATTGGAGTCCAGCTGTGTTTGATTAAACTGATTGGACTTTATTAGGAAAGGCACACACCTGTCTATATAAGACCTTACAGCTCACTGTGCATGTCAGAGCAAATGAGAATCATGAGACGGAAGGAACTGTCCAAGAAGCTCAGAGACAGAATTGTGGTGAGGCACAGATCTGGACAAGGTTACAAAAGAATTTCTGCAGCAGTAAAGGTTCCTAAGAGCACGGTGGCCTCCGTAGTCCTTAAATGGAAGAAGTTTGGGACGACCAGAACTCTTCCTAGACCCGGCTGTCCAGCCAAACTGAGCAATCATGAGAGAAGAGCCTTGGTGAGAGAGGTGAAGAAGAAGCCAAAGATCACTGTGGCTGAGCTCCAGAGATGCAGCAGGGAGATGGAGAAAGTTCCACAATGTCAACTATCACTGCAGCCTCCACCAGTCGGAGCTTTATGTTAGAGCGGCCCAATGGAATCCTCTCCTCAGAGCAAGACATATGAAAGCCTGTATACAGTTTGCCAAAAAACACATGGAGTCCCAGAGTGTGAGAAATAAGATTCTCTGGTCTGATGAGACCAAGATTGAACTTTTTGGAGTTAATTCTAAGCGGTATGTGTGGAGAAAACCAGGCACTGCTCATCACCTGCCCAATACAATCCCAACAGTGAAACATGACAGTGGCAGCATCATGCTATGGGGGTATTTTTCAGCTGCAGGGACAGGACGACTGGTTGCAATTGAAGGAAAGATGAATGCAGCCAAGTACAGAGATCCTGGAAGAAAACCTCTTCCAGAGTCTCAGAACCTCAGACTGGGCCGAAGGTTCACCTTCCATCAAGACAATGACCCTCAGCACACAGCTAAAATAACAAAGGAGTGGCTTAAGAACAACTCTGCGACCATTCTTGACTGGCCCAGCCAGAGCTCTGACTTAAACCCAATTGAGCATCTCTGGAGAGACCTAAAAATGGCTGTCCACCACCGTTCACCATCCAACCTGACAAAACTGGAGAGGATCTGCAAGGAAGAATGGCAGAAGATCAAAAATCCAGATGTGAAACCATAGACTGTATATAATTACTGGACGTAGCTTCCGGTCTCTTCTGAATAGAGAAATGTGAAGCCAGTTGGGCGTGTCTTACCGTCGCCATCTTGCCGTGTCACGTACGTCGTCACTCCAGGAAAATACTAAAATGGGCACAGCGCGGCCGCGGGGCAAATGATTGACAGCTGACGTACTGTGGGCTAAACGCTAACTGAGCTAACACGAAACTAAGAGGAGCTAACAAAGATAAGCCCCCTAAGCAGCATGGTTAAGGTAAGACATGCTTAGACTTGCAATTCGCTGACTAAACACCGCCGTTGTGCGACTCTGTAACAAACTGAGACCTTATTAAGAGCAAAGAAGGAGCTAACTAGGAGCCTCCGGTCGGCAGGCGGAGCTTCCGGTCTGCCGCATGTCAATCATAAGGACACGCCCTTAATTATGTGTAATTTGAAGAATAAATAACATCTAAACGAATGAGTTATAAAAAAATTCACCCCCTCACAGTTGACATGAAGGTAAACTTGACCTAATAAACCTAAAATGATTTTTTTTGAACCAGGCTGTAAACCTGTTTATTTCTGCTGTGAAGTTGGCGTTTTTAACATGGGAGTCTATGGGGATTTGCTCGCTCTTGGAGCCAGCCCCTAGCGGATGAAGGGGAGGATTACACTATTTACAACAAGGAAGCAAGCTTCACTGTTCTGAGGCGGAGTTTGCCCCTTGTGTGAAACACTTGTTGCATCATTCCTATGAAGACTCATGACTGTACTAGCTTAAAAGGGTGTTTCTACGCAGCACTGAGCAAAGGGTCTGAATACTTATGACTGTGATATATCAGTTTTTCTTCTTTAACAACTTTGCAAAAGTTTCTACATTTCTGTTTTTTTCCCTGTCAAGATGGGGTACTGAGTGTACATTAATGAGAAATAAAATTAACTTTTTTGATTTTGACAAATGGCTGCAATGAAACAAAGAGTGAAAAGTTTAAAGGGGTCTGAACACTTTCCGTACCCAATGTAGCTATTACGCTTGTTTTTTTGTTTCATTGATAAAGTGCAACATACTGTATTAACGGATATGAGGTTGTTCCCAAGAGTTCACTTAAGACTTTGATCTAGACATTACAGATACTGTTAACAACACACAATAATCACACAGGGGTTAAAGATGAAAAATATCAAATTTCTCCCCTTCTTGTCTTGCATCTCAATAAATCCCCCAGAGATGAGATGAAGACGGACAGGAGAAAGGAAATGAAGACGGATGTGGTGATAATTTTGCAGAATACAGGTTGCATTTTATAGATTTTATTCCTGCAATAGATCCCTCTTGCACAGAGCCATGTAGTCTAGCGCATCATTTTTACACAGAGATAAGGAGAATCGACTCATTTATTGGCCCAATCTGAAGGGCAGAAAGTAAAAAGAACTTAGACACAGGAATTAAATTTTCATGGCACAGGTACACTCAGCAATCGTGCAACAACAGCACAGAGTCAAGGACAGAAAACAGAAAAATCACACCTTCTCATAACAGGTATAAAAACAAATCAAGACATCTTTGCATTGGAGCCATCATTCTATACTTGCATCAACAACTCGCTAATTTCATTAACTTTGTCAAATAAGCATTTAATCTCTTTGTAACTAAGAAAATATTTACTTTTAATTCAGTTTTCGATGTGGAATTAACACATCAGGCCCCTTTCAGATGCCAAAAACGCCCCCAAAAAACATTCAAGCTTGGGGCCCCATAGAGGCTTTGGTCAGTGTAGTGTAGGTGGACATACCTCAGTCATTTAACTGATTAGCTTTCAATACTCAGATAAGGAATGTATTCAAATTAAATGGTGCTCCACCATTTAACATCACACCCTGTAAATTTAGGTTTACCCTCAACAAGAGATGTTTATTTTAAGGCACTCCTGTATTCAGCTGCTAAATCAGATACAAAGGTGACTTAACCATAGAGTAACTTTGTCTTTACATTGTAATTTTGACACTGTACACATACAAACAGCCTTCATGAGATCATTTTGAAGGTCAAGAGTGACCTTGAAATACCTGTAGGAAGCCAGACAGTTGGTCCAACAATATATTTTTTTCAACTAGACCCTCAGTTTCCCATAACCTTGCTACTGCAGGAAGACAGGAGCCAAACACCCTGGTCTGCATTTCCTCACTTTGGGAAACATAATCTACAAGTCAGCTTTAAAACCATCTACCCCTCCACCCTGATAAGAACAATACAGCAGCACCAGGATACATTAATCCATGTTTGAAACACTAAGGAAATAATACGACTGCAATACAATGGTCCATTTTCCTTCCCCCAGGTATGCTTTGGACTCGATACTCACAAGAACTGTCCAAGCTGGCTGTGAAGTAGACTTTCTTATAGGTATGGCCGGGAACACAGCCCGTTTTATTTAGTGGGAAAGAGGAAATACTGACAAAAGAGCTGATCAAGTTTCTGTGTAGAATTCTTCTCTTAACCACGTGATCTTCAACAAGAAGGATGAAAAAGCTGAAACCAAATCGTCTTCTCACACAGTGCTGCATATAGAAAAATTTGTGTTTCAATCATTTGTGTTTCTTATAGTCAGGATTATCATGGAAATTAGTGTTTCATATTCACTATTTTACCAGAAGATGAAAATAAAGAGTAAAATGATTAATAAGAGCCACAAATAATAGAGCATTCAAACTGCTTTTGGTTAATTCAATTATTTTCACAGCAGGTTATTTTAAAATGAACATTATAAATTTGAATTAGCACTGTAACTGCTGTGCACCACATTGTTAATGTCTTTTATGTGGCTTTTATAGACTTTACGCTCAACAAGACAAAAGCATGCCGGTCCAGCTGGTGAGAATCCCCGAGGGAAGCCGAGGCGGAAAGGGTCAATTCTTTCCACAGCAGTAGAGCTTTTTTACAGGCCTGTGAATGTGTAAGTAGTAAACAAGACTGTATAATTAGACAAGCTTGGTTATAGTAATACTTTGGAAAAGAAACAAGCCCACAAGGCTCCAAAAAAGCAACAAACGACCCGCCTTGGACAGCTTGGATCCTTCAGGATGCTCAGTGAACGCTGGTGAAGGCAGCTGAGTGTGGGAGAGTTTTAAGTTTGGAAGTCATCTTTTTTGAGCTTCGCCCATTTTCGGATTCCAATAAGCACAGAATCCCACAAACTTAAAAGAGTGAAGAAAAAGATAGGAAGGCAGAAAAGCTGCAATGACATAATCAGCACTGCAGGGACCAAACAGAAGAGAGCAGAATAGGTAGCGGTCAGGTGAAAAAAGAGGAAGACCTTCTGTTAATACGCTGATTTGCATTTATTATTGCAGTAATAAGCCCTAATCACAGTTTAAGAGGTGTCATTCGAGCTTTGTAGCATGACAGAAGCTTTTTAACCACCCATTAAAAAGGAAAAATAAACAAACAAACAAACTGAAATTATGAAATCCATAATATGACTATTAATTTGATGATTGAAACAACGAGATGAAAAAAAAAACTTTTGCTATCCAATAGTTGATGGAACCCCAACTGTTTACTGTAATTCCAAGACTGTGAGTTGCATGAGCATGCCCAGACTTGGTCCCTATACACTCCACATCTGCCACTGCAATCAGCAAGGCGCCCACCCACACTCCTCTCAAACAGAAGACCTTTTATGCAAAGCAATTTTAACATTTTACACTCTTGGCTTCGAGCACTTATTCATGTGTACAGTGAGCCCAGCAAGTAAAAATTATGTCACCACCAGCTGTCAGGAGGTAAATATTCCCATCAAAGCTGAAACCTCCCTTTCCAAAGAGTATTAAGCCAAGATGCGAGCGCTTTGTGAGGCCGCACTGTTACCATCAGCAGGCTAACACCAGAACGGTTGATAAGACAGATTAGATTTAGATTGGATGATAAACTAGAATAAGCTGAAAACAGATTTGATCTAAAAGAAAAAAAAAAAACAAAAAACTGTACAGTCATGGCCAAAAATTTTCAGAATGACACAAACATCAGTTTTCACAGTCTGCTGCTTCAGTTTTTATGGCAGCAATTTGCGTGTGCATTTCATTTAATTGACCTATGGCTAAACCACGCCCCCAAACGTGATGAGCCAATCACAATGCGCACAGCTAACCCACTCGGACATTCTCTGCGTGAACGTCCCTTGAAGTGCATTGAAGTTAGTCTGTTTTTGTTCGTTTTTGTGTCTTAACGTGAGGTTTTTTTTGTTTAAAATGGTCAAACGGTGTGCATGGCGTACATGCAACTCCGACACTAGGTACTATCCTGAGAGACTGGGCGACGGGGTGTATTTTTTGCCCTTTCCCAAGCCACATCTCAAACGAGAAAAGTGTCTGCTTTGGATAAAGTTATGCAGCAGGTCTCCGGGTAGAGCTGCATATCATTACGGCACCCAACTCTTTTACTGAGGAAAGGAGGTCTAGTGTGCATAAACAATCCCCCGCTGTAAAAAGTGCCATTTTTTTCTTTGGAATATTTACATATGCAGTAATGTCAACTACATGAACTAGTTTTTACTGCTATGTCATCACTCCTTTAACATCCCTAATGTTAGTTTAAGTTAGCTAACGCTAGCCAAGCACGCTAGTTTTTGTACTTTGGTAATGGTACATAAGAGGTCAGCTATAGCTGTCGTGTAGTATAGGTGTTGTGTAGTTACGTCGGTAACGACACGCCTCTGGCTTCCAAGCTGCAGCTAGACTCTACTCCGCTCCCTTGGCTGTTTCATCGGTTTTTGGCAGACGGTCACATTTTGGCACAGCAACGGCAGCCGTGCAGTAGTTTGTGCAAGAAACTAGTTGCATTCCAGAGACTTCACAGGCTTGATTTTGACTTGTAGTTTCAGACTTGTGAGCAATGTTTGAGTTTTTTGTTTGTTTTTTTTTTTATGTTTTTTCATTTATCTTGTCATGGTCTCTCTGTCTGATCCTGCATTTGCTGTCTGTGTTGACAGCTGTCATCTCCCGAGACGTCACATAGCACCGAATGTTGTTTGTCTGAGTGAGTGGAGGGGGCGTGGCTTAGCCATAGGTTAACTGCAAAGTCCCTCTTTACCATGAAAATGAAAGTAATCCCAAAGAAACATTTTCACTGCAAGGATCAACTAATATCATTTCAGGGGTTTTCCCTTTAACATAGACGTGAGTGATGAGGACAAAGTGTAAGATCAATCTGTCCTTCTGGTTGTGGTAGAATAATAGACTGGATGTTTTAAAAAAAGATGGTGGAGCCTGATATCATTGACCGTTTGGCAACTTTTGGAAAAAGGCCTTGTGTCAAGGAGGGAAGCAAAGAAGCCACTTTTATCCAAGAAAACCATCAGGGACTGACTGATATTCTACCAAAGGTACAGGGATTAGACTTTTCTCAGATAAATCTCCTCTCCGATTGTTTGGGGCTTCTGGAAAAAGCTTGCTTGGAAAAGAAAAGGTATGCTCCACCATCAGTCCTGTGTCACACCAACACTACAGCATGCCAAGACCATTCATGAGTGGGGTTGCTTCTGAGTCAAGGGGGTGGGCGCAATAACAATTTTCCCTAAGAACACACCATGATCAAAGAATAGCACCAGAACATCCCCCGAGGACAACTTCTCCCACCCATCCAAGAAAAAGACTGTTTGGTGACAAACAATGTAATAAATAATGTAATGCCTTTTACAGCATGATGGAGCACCTTTGTCATGAAATTAGTGCTAACTGAATAGCACAGGGTACAGTACAAAACATGAAAATTTTGGGTCCATGGCCAGAAACTCTTCAGACTTTAAACCCACTGAGAACTTGCGGTTAAAACTCAAGAAGGTGGACAAACAAACACCTACAAATCTGACAAATTCCAAGTATTGATTATGCAAAAATGGGCTGCCATCAGTCAGGATTTAGCCCAGAAGTTGATTGAAAGATGTCAATCATGGTGGGTCATGGTGAATTGAGGCAGATGGCCGCCCTCCCCTGAGCCAGGCTCTGCCAAAGGTTTTTCCTCCCTGTTAAAAGGGAGCACTCTGCGCTTGCTCAGGATGGGGGATTGGACTGGGTCAAGCCAAGATTCGATCCAATCTGTTGGATTCCTTAGCTAGGCTTTTATGAATCTCACTTGAATTTTTCTGTCTGTTAAGCGCCCTGAAGTGACATTGTCATGAATCGACGCTATACAAATAAAGTTGAATTAAATTGAATTGAATTGCAGAAATCTTAAAAAAGAAGGGTAAACACTGTAAATACTGACATGTTGTATGAAATTTATGTAATTGTTAATAAAAGTCTCTCATACTCATGAAACGCTTGTAATTATATTTCAGTTACCACAGTAACATCTGATAAAAAGATCTGAAAACAATGAAGTCGCATACTTTGTGAAAATTCATGTTTGTGTCATTCTCAAACTTTTGGCCAGGGCTGTATGTTGGACACTTATGACAGTAGGAGGTGACAGATTTTTATCAACAGAAACAGTAACAGGCTGTTGAATCAGTAACCTGATCAACTTCACATAATTTTTGTTGATATATTTGTTGCCAGAGTTATGATTGAATAAATAAAACCTGTATGTGACCTATGTGTGTTTCAATCAGAACCAAAGCCTTAAAAATATATCAGAAATGAACACCATGACTTTTCCACTACCCATCTGACTTTTTGCAAGTCTCTGTAATGTGATTTGATTGGACTGTTTGGTGAAAAAGAGTGTGCCTTTTTCAAATTTTAACATATTTCTAAGTGGGATATAATGAATAAGCATTATGTTCTCATCAGGTCTTACAGTTATGAAGATTCGACCATAGTTGGACCAGAATATATACAGATACAGATGCTGTCTGTATCTCTGCCTCTCTCATCTAGCTGTGAAATGCTTGTGTAAACAGGGGTTGCAGGAAAAAGACCAGACCAAATTGTCCGCACGTTCTCCTGACAAACTGGAGTTTGTGTGAAAAATATTTTATGGCTCCCCCAGAGGTTTATAACAACAATTCAGATCAATTTGGAGTCCATCACTCTGCAGGAAGTTGGATTATTCATAAGTAGAAAATATTCAATTTAGCTGCCAATCCCTCCAGAAGTAGATGTCCTAGCAAGTTTATGCATACATTGCTACCCCCCCCGCTTTTTTTTGGTTTTTCTGTTTCTTAATTGGGTCCTGATGAGAAACCCCAAGAACTGACATAAGATGCACTCCATTTTTCACAAGTTTGTATAAAAATTAGGATGTCCGATATTATGGGCCTACTGATATCATCGGCCCATATCGACATTTAGATGTGATATCTGAAAATATTGGTATCTTTTTTTTTCTTTTTTTTTTTTTTTTCTCAGACCAATATTTTTACGGACAAAATCTTGTGAGATCTTGTTCCATTAGGAGCAGTCCAGCATGTAGAAACATCCATGTTATTCTGGAAGAACTTCATATCCCAGCATTCCTGTCAGAGTCATGTGACAGTGCAGCTGCTGCTGCTACAGACTGACTTTCTTTGAAGCTGCTTATAATATGTCTGGTTTTACAGTTTTTCTCAATTGCTAAAACACTTTTTTTAAAATGACCCCTCACTTTTTCATAACTTTAAACATGAATCCCATAACTCAAACTACTTTCCCCAAACCTCTTCTTCTTGCTGCAGAAGGAAGTTATTGACTAAAAGCATCACCTGGCCTCAAAAAGCGACACTATTGTCTAATCATGCCCCAAGAACAGCAAAATGTTGAACACAACAGAGCTATCAGGAAACACGAGAAGGAAAAAAGGAAAATATATTTCTCAGAACATCATGCTGTCTAAAGTTTTTTTTTTTTTTTACATTAAGTTGTTGGTTAAGTTACCAAGTTGTCAGAAACATTATAAGCCACATGTTGGCTAACATCCGCTAGTATCTGAGATATGACAACCGGATGTCCAAAATGACCTCTGGCTGAGTTAAAGCTGTTTTGGAATCTTTGTTCTCGGAGCAGAGTATAGTTGTTTTTCTCAAAATATGAGAGGTACAACCTCACAGTTGTCTGCATATATCGGTATCGGTTTATATCGGATATCGGAAATTAAGAGTTGGACAATATCGGATATCAGATATTGGTTAAAATAAAAACAATATCTAAAATCTCTAATAAAAATCTTTCTTTTATGATTACTTCTACACATGGATAAGAGGCAGAATGTGGGCCACTGTATTACTGTTGCGGTCGGACTGTGATAGAGGTTTTTGTGATTTGATCCAGTCCTGAGCAGCTGTTTCTGTTTTTGTGAGGATGATAAAGTAGAACAGGTCCTTCCATCTGTGCTGTGCCAGTCTGGGCGGACAGACCTTAACCCCCAGATCAACACAATGAGGAGGAAACTAACACAAATCCTGTTTATTCTCCACCTTACAAAGTGATACAATAAACACATTTCCCCCCGCCACTTCTCCCACAATGAACAGCAGCACAATTGTGAGACAATTCAGAAAAATTACACGTGTAATCATGCCAGAAACCTACATGATATATATAGTTGTACAATTTGTTTATATATTTCAAACTGAGGAATATCACCGAATGACCCTAATAAACAGCCCACTTCGGGATCAGGTCAAACTCTGACCCAGCTAGTGTGAAAGTCCAGTGTTAACCACACACCATCTGTCCATTTCTGCAGTGCGACACAGAAACTGGGCACATCAAGGTTGAGAACAAAGAGAATAATGACACCAAACAGCAATCCCCAAAATGCAAAGCTATCCTTTCCAGTGCTTTAATTTAATCAACAAAAGCTGATTATGAGCTTAATGTGGAAAAGATGGTCAGATTCTTATATTTGCATTACAATACCCCGATAATATTGCAGTAATCAGATTATAATTGAGTTATCGTGTGCGTGTAAACAGATTGGTTTAGACATAGGCTGCCTGCATTTCATTCAGCCATATTTAACGTTTTATTTCTCATCCTCGTCTCTTCCAGCACTCCGCCTGCCCTCAGGGTGTCAACGACTCCACTTTGTCCTTTTTCTCACTCTGACAGATGTTTTACCTGTTTCCTCTTGGCAGAGTCACAACATGCCACTCAGTGGCTCTTTTAAGAAAAGAGGGCCTGGGAGTGTTGAAAGAGACAGTTACCACCCACATGATTAATGATCCTGAACATTTGCTACGAGAAGGTTTTTTTTTTCTTATCACAGTCACATCAGTTTCAGAACATCTGGATTAAGGAAAGGTCAATGTGATGACTATCACTGATATCGTACCCATTAAAATAAGAGCGAGTCGCCCTGAGTTGGTGCTTTTTGTGCTTTGTTCACCTTTTCACGGTGGATCTTACTGTAAATGGTTTTTACTCCATTTGTCATCAGAAGAAAACCACACCAAATGTATGAAGGGGGAGAAGGTGGGGATAAGAAAGTGATGACCAGAATAAAACAAACAAATGGAGCTTTCCTCTAAATATGGATTCATGTTCTGTTCCCCACAAACAACAAATAATGTGCATCATATGTCTATTGTTATATGAAGGCTGTAAGCTAGCAAAATTAACTAATTCTATATTTATTTATTTATTTATTTATTTACTACACATCTATTGGTTCATTATTAGATGTTTATCTGATTATTTAGTCATTTAAAGTTTCATTGTCTAACATTAGATATAGTATAACCTATAGGCAGCAATTGATATTGATATTTATAATATATTTTCCTCATTACAGACTAAAGTATTTTTTGGCTTTAATCAACAACCTTATCTCAAACTGCCAAGAGGAAATCTTCCTCATTCCTACTGCAGTCATGAGAGCTGTAACCCAGATGCTAATTAAAACATGAAAACTTGAACATGTTTTTTTTTTTTTTTTTTTTTTTTTTTGTGGTGTTCTCTGTCATTTTTCCAATAAACTTCTTTTTTTACTTAATTTAGGGCTCCTTGCATAACAAGAAAATGATAGATTAGGTTTATCTAGCTCTTTTTAAGGCCCCCAATGCACTTTACATTGACTTTATTATTGGCTCACATCACATTGTTACTTGCTGGTGATTAGCCACAGCAGTTCTGGGGTCAGACTGATGAAAAAATGGCAGCCAGTCCACACCTAAGACCTCTCCAATGACAACTGAACGTTCATACGTGTTCATACACCAGTGATGCTGACACTGGAGGCAAAGAGGGTGACGTGTCTATAGATGGAGTGACATTCACCAACCTTCTGGTTATTGGATGACCTGTTCCACTTGAGCCACTGAGCTCTGACTGCACTCAGTCTTACATCAAACACATGAAAACAAGAGGTGAAAAAACGTCTTAAACACCACAAAGGACCCTGGAACCGTTTCCAAAATCATTGGTTTTCTACACTTGTAAAAGGTGTCTGATGGTGTCAGAAACGTACAAAGATGGTTGCAGTTTGCCATTTACATTTGTCCTCAAAATCACCCTCCAATTAAAGAAGGAAAAAAAATAAGCTGTCAGTGAAATAAGTTGAAATTGACAAAAGTAATAATAAAATTATATGAAAATCATGACACTGATTTCGAATAGTTGTTCAACAGAAATATTAGAAATAAACAAACAAAAAATAAAAGTTAACAAGCATGATGGGGCTCCGAAACTAAAATTTTGTCAAGCAACACTTTGAGGCAATCACTGCAACCAGGTGTTTTCTCTAATGTTCAAAAAGACCTCTAAACCTGTTGACAGGTATGCTGGTCCACTGTTCATGGGAAAGATGCTCGAATGTGTCTGGGACAGGTTTTTCTGTTTTTCATTTTCAACCACAGTTCAAAAGCAATATTTTACTTCACAAAATTATGATTTTGAATTTTTTTTTTTTATTATTAGTTTCTTTAGTTTCCAGTTTCTTGAATTACTATTGTAAGTTTAGCCTTTCTTTAATCGGAGAATATGAATAATATTGAGGATGACTGTTGATAAGCCACTACGTCCTTAACAGTGGAGCTTTGAAATATGAGTTACTTGTTTTTACCATTAATCACGAAACGCATCCACCGTCTCATCCATCATCCTAAAAGCATGAAAAATTACTGTGATTCACAGTGGAAAATGTCATAGTCTGGCTAAACAAGCTGTAAAACTGACACACGGTTATTTTTGGGTGGTGGGGGGGGGGTGCTGCTCCAGCAGCATATGAAAAAGCAGGGGACAAAAGTTTTTCACTTTTTTTTGTGATCAGTTTCAACTATTTTTTACTGATGTAGTTTTGGTTCAGAAACCTTTCACTTCTTCTCAAACCGATGACTGGTCAACAGCACAGCGCATGGTTTATTATTAAACTGTAATTGCGTATATATTAGGTTGTCCCCTGACCAGAAGGAACATGAACTTAACATGTAAAAACATGTTTGCCTTCTAAGCACGGAGTAGTCTGGCCCAGCTACACATAGCTTATCACTCCTAGCAGACGTAAAAGCAAGGTAACATTTTTATATTTGTCCTCTTGTCATCATCAAAGTCTCTGCAGCACCCTCCACTTGACCTCACTTGGAGTGTAAAACTACATGAAGAGTGTGTTATCAGTTTGTCTCATCTAACAGTTCATGACATCTGTTACCTGTGTGAAGATACTCAGACTCTGTTCACAAACCACCTGATGGGAATCTGCTCCTGCTGACTCTGCAGACTGGTTGAGTTAAAACTTGTTTGAGTCACTGTCAGCATTTATTTATCAGTGTCAAAGATCCCAACTGCGATGTTCCCAGGCTTTTTCGGTTTTGAAGACCAGGATGCATAAGTGGAGGAACAATAAGGGTGTGTAAAAATCTTTGATGGATTTAAGCCAAAACTTCCAACATTTCTATCTGTTTGCAACATTTTCTTTTGATGCTCTGCATTAAAGAAACGTCCAACAGCTCATAAGGACTGAGTTTTCCTTCAATACGTCTTTAAAATCCGCCTTAGTGTTGTAGAAAATTCTTCCTTAAGTCTCCTTCCCCCCGGAGGTTTCTGATGAGACCAGAATTAACATAATGCTTAGATTATTACCTAAATGTTTTTAATCTTCGTGCATTCATGTGTAATTGTTATTCACCTGTTTGTGCTTAGTTGGACTGACAGGTGCACAGCTTCATGGCTTGTTGGCTTCCACTCAATAACAGGAGAAAATCAGAAAATAATTGCAGCTGCATTACTGGCTAAATGTTTGTAAAAAAAAAAAAATTAATTAGTACTTATAAAAACAAAAGGTTCAAGAACAATGAAAAAAAAAGTTTTCTAAAATTTGTACTCTTATGAAATAGAAAAATGATGCATTCATAGAGGTATTTGGTAGCAGTAGCAGTACCAAGTTCAAATTAAGCTGTTTTGTAAAGCTTGTGGTAGTTTGTACATCATATTTGACCAAACTGCCAGTTTTGCATATAAACAATTTTGCATATATTTGCACAAAATTGAAACTGAACATGTGCAAAGCAGCTAGAAATTAAATGAATCCCAAAAAGTGGAATAAAATCATGTTTCACTTGAAGCTCAAAAATGGAAAGGGCTAAATTTAACATTTGACTATATTCTAAATATATCATAGTTCAGTTACTCAATAAATATGTAAGCTGTGGCATTTAATATGCTATGGTAGTAAGAGGCTCAAAGTGGGTCAAGAAAGTATTTCCCACACCATTACACCTCCATCCTCCACTTGAGGTTTTGATATAAGGCAGGATGGACCCTTTCATGCTGTTCCTGACCTTCTGACATGGAGGCTCCTCAAACCAGGCAACATTTTCCCAGTCAACTGTTGTCCTTTGGTGACTGTGTGAATTTTCGACTGAAGTTTTCTCTGTTTTTTTGTCTGCACTGACTTTGTGTGTTGTTCCGCTGCTGCTTCAAGGTTCAAAATTAATACCTTGATTATAAGGAGTTACTGTTCAAATTAAATCAAATAAAACTTTATTTAGGCTACAAAACACTTTTACTCCCACATGCAACACAAAGTGCTTGACATAATAAAAACAAATGCATATCAAAATAAAAACAAACCTTCAAATACCCAAGCATATAACACAGAACACACATGCACACCTACACACAGATAGAGAGAGCTGCATTCATCTCTAACCAGTCTACCATTTCTCCTCTGACCTCAACATGAAATTTTCATGTAGTCAACTCCTCTTCACTGGTTACGTTTTCCTTCTTACCTTTTTCAGACCATTGTCTTTAAGTTAATCCTTGAGATGGTTGTGCATAAAAATCCAACTGGATCAGCAGTCTCTGACGAACCAGGATTTGTTAATCAATCAATTTCAGGAACAACCACACCAGTTCAAAGTCAAATAAATCCTCTTTCTTCCCCATTTACATGTTTGGTTTAAACTTAACCAAATACGCGGAGTCAATGCCATGTGATTGGCTGATTAGCTACAGGTGTGCCTAATAAAGTGGCGAGCTATAAAAAAAAAAGAAGTTTGCTGTAGAATGAAGTAGCTAACCTTTACCAAGCAGAAAACTTGCTCTCAATGTGGTGTTTAATACGTTTTCCGGGCTTTAGAATTAATCTCAGATGCTTATTTATTTATCTACAGGTATTTATTTATTTTTATTCTAACTTATTTTTCACTAATCTAACCATATAATGTTCGGCAAAGCTAACATCTTAAGGAAGGTAATGGCTAACTAATGTACGTTAAATATTTGAGTGCTGGGATGATCCAGAGGTGTTAATTAACCCCTCACTACGTGGGAAAACCGCTCTGGGACTCAAAAACAAACTTGCCCGCTATCTCTTCATCAACTTGCACAGCTTGTGGCTGTCTGGGGAGCAACTATGTGATTGTTAGTGTGTCTGCGGAAGAATAACGCCCCTCGGTGCGGGGCAGCGGATGGAGACTTGCGTCCCTCAGATCATTTCCAACTCGGGACCTGAAGTGACAACATCTCATGCCCGGAGCTTGCTTCACTTTTACTCTCTGTGGATCTACTCTAGGATGAACTGAAGGGACTTTTGTTTTGTTTTTTGTTTTTTTTCACCAGTCGAAGAAGGGGAACATAATATCGGATCTATGAAAAAACCCATGTGGATTTGTATAATCTTTTTTAACCAGAAGGAATGCATATTTTATTCGTGAAACTAACTTTCCTGTTTTCGCTAATAGGAATTGCACGAGGTGAGTGATGACACTGCATGCAGTTTCCCTCCAGAGTATTTAAAGGAGATTTGTATACTGTAAAAAGTATGATTTAAACGCGTTTTGCCAACTTTCCCCCCCAAACTGCGGAAATTCACCAAGTTATTTGACGCATCTTGCAGATTTCCTAAGCTCTCTGCAAAATGACACATTAATCATACTCTTGATGTTTTGCACCTGCAGTTATTATTTAAAAAATGTATTTTCACAGCCACACGACTGTCCTGAATCAGTTTGGACTGCTCAGACAGCTGTTGCGCGCGTACCCGGCAAGCAGCAGAAACTTTTTCCCACTACTGTGCAGACGCAAGCCTCTGCAGTTTGGATTCAATGCTCCACATCCCCCCACCCCCTTTTTTTAAGTAGAATTGCAAAGGTGTGTTACCTTCCAAATGGCTCATACATTTTTATGTATGAGCAAACTTTTGTCAAGCCAATGTCAAGTCCTATTTTAACCTCAAAAACTCAAAAATTGCGCTTTAAAGTGGCTAGAGTCAGAGATTTCACATCTGTGCCACTTATGATGCCCATGAGAGACAAAGTTTTGGAGGCTGGGTCTGATGCGTCCCTCATGAGATTGCTACATTTCTCCTCAAAGAGTTTTAGCAAAGCACACATGTATTAAAATCTGTATTTGCAGGTCTAAGATGCTCCATGCCCACGGAGTCATGTTTGAACCAGGGGAGGTGTGAAGCAACTCCAGATGGCAATGGAGAGTGCAAGTAAGTTTAACATCTGCTTTTGCCTTCCTATCCAATAAATCATGAGGAATACCTGCCCAGAAGAGCTGGAATGTGGGATTGTGGAATCTGAAATGAGTCTGAGATTTTTGGTTGGCATGTGAAGGCTGTGACGGGGTGAGTGCTCACACCGCTGGTGCTATTTCTGGGAGGCAAATGGTCAGAGAAGTGAGACAGAACTGAGTGGACATTGATGAGGACAGGGGTCACTATGAGATACTGTGTGTGTTTGTGTATGTGTGTCGCTGCCATCGCACTCCACTTTCCAGCCAAACTCTCGTAGCCCTAAATCTTGTTTTTCTTTTCTCTCGTGGAGCGACAGCTGGGTTTGCCAGAAGCTCGGCGACCATTGTTCTGCACTGCGATTAATTCTGTGTGACTAATCTGGGTGAGGCTTCCCAGAGAGACCCTCAAACCCCGTCCTCTTACCGCCCCCTCCTCTCTCCTGGGATTGTGTCCCCTCCTCAATGGCCCTCAGTACTCACTCTCTCTGATTGCCCCTGACAGATGGCTGAGGCTAGATGATTTTAAACCCTGCTAAAAGAAAAAACTGAAACAGGTTCTTGCAGATTTTGTACAGATAAGTGCAGTTTAAGTGTAAACAAGCTCCATATAACTTCCATCCTGGCCTGAGCAGCAGCCAGTGTCACCTTACAGCTGCACAGCCCGGTGGGTCGGATGATTGGGCCGGCCAGGTCAAAGCTTTGGGACTGCAACAAGTGGGCAGCCATCTTGGCCCCTTGCCACATCTTAATTTGGTCTGGTCTTGTATTCACCCCTCATTCTCATTCTCTCTCTCTCTCTCTCTCTCTCTCTCTCTCACACACACACACACACACACCCCTCCTCACTGGGCTACAAAGCCATCATTGTGCCGCTGCGCTGTCCTCCTCAGACGTCTCCAATTAAACGTGGAGATGGGCACCGCTGCAGTTTTGAAAAGGTTTGAGCGGGCACACAAGGCATAGTGTGTGTGTTTGTGTGTTTCGGCGTTTCTCTCTAATTGTGCAAGTTGTTACTGTGGCGTTAGCAGGCCAGAAAAAAAGTTCAGAGGTTGCCAAAGACTTGGCAGACCATCAAAAAAAGGGGTCATTTGGATCATTTTAGGCTCGAGTGTCCAGATAAAGCCATTTTCAAATGCTTTAGATTTCATTTCTTTCCATTTATGAGCCTAATCTTTCATGAAATTCGCTGTAAGATTTACTGGAGGTTTGTTGTGTTTGGAATTAAGATGTGAAATCCTCTCTCTGGTGTACAAATACAACTTCAAGTAATAAAAGCAATGGCAGTTTAGTTTTTATTTCTTTTTCATTTTACTAAGCTGTGGATTCATGCTTTGCTTAATGCAGACAGATGGGTTTTTTCTTGCCTTCACACTCCAAGAACACCAGATGTTTTTCTCCAACCATCGTTTTCAAGTACTTTCTGAAGAATTAGGCACATATAAATTAATCTACCAGGAAACGGTGCATCAAAGTGAATCAGCCGAGATTTCCAACCTGCTTAAAGTATCTCTCTTTACTTCAGTCTCTACATAAACTTCCTGCGAGTATTCTCCAAGATCAATGACTTCTATGGTTACTCTTGTGAAGCAGTGCAGCTGTTTGGACCAGAATAACTGCAAGCAGGTGGATCCTGTTTAAAGTGTCAGTGTTTTTTTATTTGACGTATAATTTTTTTATTTTTTATCTATTAACTGGTTTACTTTTTGTGCACAATCTTTATTGTTCCCTAACGAAAGCATGCAGAGGGCAATTTTGCTTTTTCTTTAGCGCTATTCGGTCCTTGCAGATGTTTTGGTTTTACCTCAACCAAACATCTGATGCGCAAGTGTTATGTTGAGGTTAAGTAAGTGGCGTTGGATTTTTTTGGTTTTTTTATATCGTCTGTCAAAGATGCCTACTTGACATACCATAAATACCATCTGCTCCTCATATCTGGTTTGGCTCGATGACATCCTGACTGAAGTTTATCTTCAGAAAGCCTTGAGGAAGCCTCTCATTTGCTCTGGAGGCTTGGCAGCGGCAGGACGCAGTGACAGAGCTGAAAAACCAGGCCCAGGAAAAACAACGAGTGGATTCCAGTGCCATAATGGACAGACAGAATCGCAGCAGCCCGGCCCAGAAATTCTCTCTGCCCAGAGGGATGAGAGATGTCGGGTCCAGTGAGGGAGGATGCTGCTGAGAGATCACATACCTCCTTCTGACAGCTCGATGAAAGCATGGTGGTGCGACGTTAGCATCTAAGCATTCACTGTAGATGTAGGATGCAAACATGCTGTATAACTGGAGAAAGTCAGATGAGGTGGTTCCAGTCTGGCTCAGTGAAAACTTGAGCTGCATTGTGTTTTTAATCAACTTGGTTGTTAAGATTGGTTTGAATTAATCTTTGAAGCTGTTATAGATTAAAAAAATGCTTTTAGTATTGTGGATAAATGATAGTGTTCATATTAGAGCTGCTCAACTATGGAAAAAATCATTATCATGATTGTTTTGGTCAATATTGCACGTTGCATTTATTTAGCATTTCTTTCCCTGTCAAAAAACACCTCAATGAAAATTTAGGCAAAATGTTAAAATTGAAAATATAGGCCACAAATATGTACATTACAGCTGTTTTGCAATGTATAAAATTTAATGAATGAAAAACATAAATGTTTCCAAAATTAATTGTCTCCTGCTGTTCTGGAATTTCTGTATATTTGAAGAATAAGATAAATGCACTTATTTAGGGGGTGCAAGTATTCTTATCGAACTGAACTGTACAGCTTGTAGCGAATCATGAGAACTGCACACTAAAAACTCATGGGTCAAACTGCTGGGTTTAAAAGGGACCAACTAATTTCTGGGTTATTTTAACCCAGACATTTGGGTTGTTGATTTAACTTCTGGGTTAAAATAGACCAACATTGTAGTCAATAGAACCCAACTTTTGGGTCAAATATTAAACCTAATTTTGTGGATCAAAGTAACCCAGAAATTAGTTGATCCCTTTTTAACCCAGCAGTGGGTTTGACCCAGGAATTTTTAGTGTGCATGTATTTAATATCGAACAATACAGAGTTTTTCATTCTATCAAATTGTCTTCTGATGATGAGCTCTGTGTTGAAAACTCAGTGGGTCTCCGTTCAACTACAATCAGATCTGGCATTTGGAGCTACTTTGGTTTCCGATCCTAAGTTGTTGTGGACAAAAGGACATTGGGTTAAAAAAGGTATGAAAATGTATTTTTTGTATAAAAAAAAAAATTCGAACCATGACACTAAAGTATAGAACCGAACTGTGAACTTTTTGTATCGCTGCACCCCTATTTTAACTTTCAGAAATTGTGTAAAGAAAAATGGCAAATAAATCGTAGACCTGGGTGAAAAATTGATTGGATTAATTCACATTTTCTGTTGCGAGCAATTGAAAAAATAAATAGAGTTTTTGTTTAACTGTGTATTTTAAGCTCCCTGGAGCTTCTGTTGAATTATTTTCACATTGCAGTATGGCAAGCGACAACAACAAAACGAATCAGCAACAGCAAGCGACAACATGGCTACCAGTGAGAGTACAAAGTGTGACTTAAAACACAGCTGGGACTTTGATGCCAAGAGGGTGTTCCTTTATTTATCATTCATCCCAGAAATGGGGGTTACATTTAGAGATGCACCGATCCAGTTTTTCCAATCCAATCCGTTACCGATACCTGGGCTGAGCATATCGGCCGATACCTGATACTGATCAGATACTACTGATGAATGAATAAAGTAGGGGTGCACGATATAATCGGCCCCCTATTGGTACCGACCTATATCGGCCTTAAAACTGAGTATTGGACATTGGTTAAATATCGGTGGGGGGGCCAATCAGCCTGCTGTTTCTAAAGTCTAAAAAAAACAAAAAAAGCTTCTTCTTCTTCAAAAACTTCTTTTTTACAGACTTGGGGTGGGAAAAATATCGATGCACTGAAATATCGCAATATTTTCATATGCAGATATCATATTGACATTTTAAAATGTGGTATTGATCTATTTTCCTGACGAAATCTCATATTTCATCGTTCTGTTACAAAATCTCGCCAGAATTCACAAAATATTGTGAGATTTTATAACAGAACGATGAAATCTCGCGAGATTTGGTAAGTAAAAGAGATCGATATCGCATTTTTAAATATCGATTTGATATTGGCATGTGAAAATATCACAATATTTCAGTGTATTGATATTTCTTCACACCCCTATTTTTCAAAGTGTCGGAAATGGATAACAAAACTGCCATTTGCAATAACTGCTAATTTTTTCAGCTTTGATATCGGTATCGATATCTGTTATCAACCACATGAGTTTTAAGATATTGGCCAAAATTTCACTATCGTGCATCCCTAGAATGAAGTGTATACCTTGCCATATGAGTGAAGGCATCAAGCTTCACATACACGTTTGGCATTGTTTTTTAAAAAAGGTAACAAATTAACAGAGATGTAATGTACCTAATTTAATGTATTAACAAATAAAAAAAGTGTACATTTATTATAATATTAATAAAAACAGAAATGACTGGACTGGAATGCTGGATCGGCCACATTCTTCTGATATCTGATCCAGTTATCGGATCAGTGCATCTCTAGTTAAATAAGTCTTATAATCTGAGATTTTATCTTTTTAGGCCATATCGCCCAGCCCCAATAAATCATTTCAACTCAGTTATGAGTTTGGAGATCATTTGACATGAGATTTGAAATCGCACAGCCCTACTCTACACTAAGCTTTCATTTCAAAATCCTTATATTTGTTTTTACTTCATTAAAACTGCAGACTTCCCTGGTTATCATTAGAAAAGCAGCAGTTTAAGTGGCCATATCTGCTTATGTGTGTGCCTTCAAACAGGCATTTAGTATCTGTTAATGTGAGAACTTGAATCCTGCAGGTAGCTTCAGATGGTTGGTTAGATTTGGACCAAACGATAGTTCAGATAAGAAGCAGAGCCATTAATTCCCCGCTGGTATGTGTCCCTGCTACAGTATACATCCACCTCAATGAAAGTGAGCCCTTGTTTCTCCAGTTCTGGGCATTCTTCAATGGCACCTCTGTCTGCCCCCGGTCAGATGAGTCTATCTTAACTCCCCTGTATGCTCTTCCCCCCCTCCTCTTACATTTCTATTCAGAGTCAGGAAGCGGCCTCGGAGCGGCCCGAGGGAAGAAAAGGTGCCGTATCTGATCATATCATCACACAACGAGGAGCACATAGTGCAAGTCTTTTATATGGCCGCTGCCGCCAGTGTTGGGTTCCCTTTGGCGAGAGTCCACCTGGTGAGAGGAGAGTTCTGGCTGAAAGACGCGACTTGGTGGTGGGGAACCTCAGCGCTGGGGATTAGTGATATTTGAGCCTCCCCATATGGCATATGCCAAGACAAATCACATAAACTTTGATCGCAGTCACTGACATTCAGTGTGTGTGTGTGTGCGTGGGTGTGTGTGTGTGTGTGAAACAAAGGTGCTGAGCAGGCTGCAAACCACACTTCCTCATTTCTTTTATTTTGCTCCAGCCAGACCACCTGCCTGTGGGTTCAAGTGGAACAACCATGAAGGACACGCACTCACCCACACAGCAGCATGCTTCATAATACCCATGATTACTTGTGGTTTTTTGGTCATTCAGCTCCACAGCGAAACCGATCCGCCAGGTGTGCTTTTAGCTTTCACTCATATTCTCGGGATGAACGAGCGTGAAGGTGTTGCAGGGAGGTTGTTGCAAAAGTTTGTTCAGTTACTGTAAACAGAAATTTAGAGTGTAACACTGATAACGAGAAATGTTTCTGGTACACAAGGAGGAAAAAATGATACTTTCCTCAGTGGGGTAGAGCTGAAGTTTGAGTCATTATTGTCTGGGAGCAATTAGTGAGCCACTAATTGTTTTAGTCTCAAGTTTGGAGGCATGTTAAGCTACAATAATATGACAAGAAAATTTATAGACTTATCTTTAGTGTTGCTTTTGCTGACACCATGGCATGATTGTCTGACTGCGGAGGCAGAATAGAGCTGATGTGTGCAGGAAAAAGATGCCCAGAGAGGTCAAAGATCCCAAACGTAGATTTGCTATTTTTCTTTATTAGATACAGTCATGGATTTGCTACATCCAAAAGTAAATCAGTTAATAAATGTAGAGAGATAATAGGAAAGAATGATCAGATTAGAACTTATACAGTGATTTTACTGTATAGTGCTAAAATCTGAGCAAAGAAAATCTATCAGGACTCTGTTTCATTGTCTGACTTTCAAAACCCCTCAATATATGTTGGCATTTTTCTTGCACTAATTTAAGTTATTCTGATGACAGAACTTCATATGTTAACGAAGCACCACTAAACTTTGAGGTATCCCTAACAATGGCTAATTTGGCATCCATCTCTGCATCCATTCTGAGCTCTCTCCAGACTGTATAACTCAGTCCGATGTTGACTCTTTTCTTATGTCTTGCTTGCACTTTGCACATTAAAAACAACCAATGTGTTAATATCTAGTTGTTAGCATGCGAGCGAAACTTAGTGTTAAAGGATAACTTTCTTTTTTTTTTTTCAACCTCAACCTTATTTCTAGGAGTATATACGCGCATTTACTCACCGGTAAAGTTTCGGCATCACTTTGACTTCTTGGGAAGATATTACTTTAAGTAGCCCTTCGATGTACATCCAGTAAAATGGCCGAGACGGGGCAGCCACTATGTAAGACATTATCTCCAGTAAAACTCCTTCATTTCATCAATGCTTTAAGTAGACTGAACAAACAAGTACTATCGTCCTGTGAGTTCAGAGTTTTGCAAATTGTGTTTTTGTTGTCTTCCAATGCACTGTTCTGTAAACTGTTCTGTTTATACATGCTTTTCTCTGATCTTCTGTTAGAAGCGTGTGATTGTGAGAATAGCTTCTGTTATTTTCTGATCCTCCTTGTGGGAATAAAAAACATTGAATCTTTTAACATCTTATAATGCGTTTATTGTTTACTCTAAATTTTGTTGTAGTATCGATAAATATCAGTACCGATATTAGTATTGGTATCAATAAAATCATATATATGTGGGGTAGAGCAGGTATACATCCCTGCTCCGGGCACTGCTAGGTGATTGACGGCTCCAGGAATGTACATGATAAATGTCACTGTGCTTTTGAAACCAAGTCAGAAACACATTTTTTTATGGTCAGAGAGTTACATAGTGCTACTTTAATAACTGAGCTTCACGCGCACACACACACTCACAATAGGGAAATTAGGCCAATGCTGGACTGCTAAGTGATCAAAGGATTTATCACCCCGTTCATCTTTCTGAGCAACAGACTGAAACAATGGAGTGACAGCTCACTTATTACATCTCTTAGCAGCAAACTTATAAAGAATGTAAGTTGACAAACTGTAAAAGAGTCATTTGTCAGAGGCAGGGTGTAACGATGGGGCATTTTTCATGTTTTGGCTCAGACCCTGAAGTCGACACGTACATTAACAACCTGAGGGTCCGGTGTCAGCTACACCTTCAGACACCCGGAAAGCCTTTAAGTGGTTCCCAGCCTCATAAAGTTGGCGGTGGCAGAAGTCATTAGAGCTGAGCTGACTCTCATGAAACACACACTCACACACACCGAGTGTTTGGTCCCTTGGGGAGCTAGTTCTTTCCCATGAGCTGTGTCCATATTGCTCTCAAATACATGGGGTCTCTAATGAAGGCAGCCAGATGTGGGATGGTCAGGTCAGCTCCCCTGTACGATTAGAGAGGAAGGAAAAGAAGGATGAGGATAAGGAGAGGGTGAGAGGTGGAGAGTTCCCCCTGTAATTTGTGCAGCCAGTTGTGGTAGCTGTGGTGACTTTGGCTTCAGTTCCACAACAAACAACCAAAGTTTTTGTGCCAGATTTGGTTTCACTGAAGGTTATTTTTATTTTAATACATTTGATTTTATGTGATTAAAGCTAAATTTAAGTGTGTTTATTTTGTCCTCTGGTGGTGGCAGAGTTGTCACTGTGGTTAGCCACAATACAGGGTGCTGGGAAAGCACAAGAGAAAGGGAAGTACAGAGGAAAGGAGGGAAGAGAGGCCCCCCCCTCGCCCCTTAGGCAACACTTTTAAAAGCGATCAGACAAGACTAAAGGGGGACTTAGTTGAGGCACAGGAGCCAACAGCCAGGAAATGAGAAGTGGTGGAGGGGAGACGGGAGGGATGAGGGGAGGGGGAGTCAGAGGGACAAACATTGCTCCGCTGGCACCGTTTGACTCCTGGCTGGAAGCACCTGAGACATGACATAAAACCCCTTTTTATTAAATACCGTCCATTCTGACATTTTGGCAGCATGGCTAAAATCATGAGGCATTATTTAAAGCAACAGGCACATTCACCCACTTTACACGAATCCCAGTCTGCTTCCATGGATCGCCGTAAGAAAACAGCTCAGGGCGCATTCGCTCCAAGATGGTCTGGGGACTCGGTGGGGATTTCAGAAAATTTTCACACATTTCTTTGCTTCAGTTTGCGTTCAAACTGCACGTTACCAAAGTGGTTCACACTGCCTGGTTAAACCACCGCTGCTAAAACAACTACCCACTAGGGGGCGACGCTCCCCAATACACCCACTGAACAATGATGAAAAAGCAGGAAGAAGAAAAAACCCAGACTCCGAGATTAAAGTGGAAATCTTTCTGCTTCTTATTATTACTCCATCTCTATATGACATTTTCCTTCTTTTTTTCCTTTTTTTTGTTGTTGTTTTGACCTTGGCTTCTTACAACACGCGCTGTTTGTTTTGTTTTTCCTCCTACCCAAACGACAATCTACCCCACTTTGGTCCACTTCTTCTTGATGCTTTATTGCAGTTGGTAAATGTCACTTCCATTAGGCCCATTTGATAGTCTGATAGTCTGTTTGTTAGTGAACTGAGACCCCCGACTTTCAGGCAGACCAGAGTCCACTTCTTTGGTGCGCACCAGGATGCGGTTGGTGTTCACACTGCACCAAACGAAGCGGACCATCCGTGGAAGCGGACCACGGTCTGTTTAAAGCAGAACAGTCTTGTTGAACGCACCCTTAGTTTCCTTAGCTGTAAGAAGGTGTTTGCCCCTCACGTTGTCCACCGTTTGATTTTTTTTCTAAAGTCAAATTAAGGATGCCAGCCATCTAAAAATGCATCCTCACCAGACACTAAATTTATAAAAGAGAAGAAATGTTCTAGTGTTTTCTTTTCTCGTCCATCCCGAGTTTGCTTTGTCTTTTTGTGCTTTGGCTTCTCTAATCAGACTCAGTCATACACAGTAGCATTAGAAACTATGCTGAATTTCTCAAATCTGTACCCTTAAAAAGAAAAAAAAGGACCTGCTGAACAAATAAGTTGTTTATTTTAAAGTTATAAAAGTAAAGCTAACAAAGCAATCAGCTTACCTAATTATATTGTATTTGAAAATGATTATTTTTCATAGAATTTGGATTGTTTGCAAGGCTAAGGGTTAGCTTCACATGGTGTGATGGTCTTGTAGGGTTCCCAGATCATATTAGTTACTGCAGTGATGACAACATGATTGTAATCAGTAGATTTGAGGGCCATGTAAAGACCTAAATTGTCATTTTTCCTCATGTAGGAGTCTAGAGTCTATATTTTGCTACGTGTTGATATAATCTGTAAAGAACAAGAATAACTAATATTGCATGAATATTACTGTTAATGTTGTTTACAGAAACTATACCAGACACTGACTTTGTCCCACAGAGCTTTATATGATACCATAATTCAGTAAATGCACAACCTAATTCACTAAGCTTCTTAAAAAGCATTCAAAGTGAGCTCCACGCAGCTGCCTGAATCTGTGTACTCATTCGAGGTTTTTATTTGTATACACTGCACATGTGTAGCCCACATATTACATCTCCCCATCTGCGCGCGACCTCAGAAAGATGGCAGATGGCAGATTGGCTCGACAGTGAGGAAAACCCCTTCAGAGTGACGCCTGGCCCAGGGTCAGATGTCACCGCAACATCTGCTGCAGGCTCGAGCCGCCGCCCCGGCCCTGTTTTGCGTCCCAACAGTGGCGCAGACCTGTTGCCACGGGCTACAGCGGCAGCCATTGAAGAAGAGATGCGGCAGAAGTGAGCACCAAGGAGAACAATGGAGGCTACTGGGTCGGGATGACAGAAAAGATAATAACAGTATCGGCCTCACCGCAGAGATAATTCCACTGCTGTCCTGCAGTTATACGATGCCTCCCAAACACCTGATATTTGCTCAGCTTCTGATTTGTGTGCTCCTTTCATGTCTTCTTTATTTACCTTACCAGCAGCCCAGTTTACCTGCTGCTGTTGAAATGATCTCGCTCACCAGGCTGGCAGATTTCTCTTGTTGAAGCAGCTGCTTTGCTCTGTTTGCTTTGAACACAGAAAAGACTCAATAAAGGAGTTGCTGAATATCTTTTGTCTTACCCCACCTATCTTGTACGTCTTCACTCTTATCCAGTCAGTTAATTTGATGCCTGTAAAAGCTGTTTTTGTGCTGAGTGTGTATTTGACAGGGTCTCGCCAAGTTAAAGAGCAAACTGTTAGCATTCTTTGCCCAGCGTGTGCTACAGTTGACTTACTGCTCGCACCTCAGCCGGCGTGTGTTTGGACAGAGCGTCCACGTGCTCCGAGGTAAGGGTGCAGGGCCTCTATCTGTTTGTCTTTTAGGCCTTGGTGTGAGACACTAAGGCTGTTTTGGTACCAGTTTCAAAGCTGGTGATAGTTTCTTCAGGGAACCATAAAGTGCGGCTGGAAGCGAGCGTCTACTGGGGTTAAAAATCAGGCCAGAGGACTCTTTAGAGTAAACAGCAAAATTCCTTCTGAACCAGTTACCCCTTTCTGCCTGTGACAGCTGAACGGAGCCAGTTCCAGTTTCCTTTCTTTCAGACTTCTTTGTGTCACTGCTTGTGTGTGTTTTGTATTTCAAGCTTTACTCCTAACATTGAAGACCACTAAAAAAGCTGCAGTTCCACTCAGAGTAGCTTGGGAGAAAGTTGTGGTGGAGATGTAAAAATCTGGAGAGGTCGGGGGGGGGGGGGGGAGTTTTGGAGGGAAAGAAGGGTGAAGTGGATGCCAGCAACTGGAGGCTTTTGAATAGAGGAAGTGAAACCAGTAATGAGAAAAAAAAAAAACAGGACAGTTCAGGAATGAAGATCTGGAGAAAGATTTTTTTTTTTTTTTGGGGGGGGGGGGGGGTGAGGAGAAAGAGAGGAGAGAGGGAGTTGGAAGGATAGGAAAGAGGAGGTGTAACAGTTGAATACGCCTGGCCTGTGGTCAGCCCTGAATGGGGGGGAACAATGGGCCCACTCATCCTTCGCTCTCCGTCCTTCGTCTTTCTCCTCCTGTCTCGCTCCTCATTTCTCTGCTAAGTACACAGAGCAGAGAGGGGGTGGGGGGGTGGGGGGGGGGGCATTCAGACTGCAAAAAAAGATTTGACTCAAGATGAATATTTAGAGAAAAATGTCAGTTTTGAGCATTAACTGCCTTCATTTGTTAATCAAGCTTTTTTTTTGCTTTTGTTTTTACAGAATGTTCCTTTACAAACACCAAAAATTAAAGAAATAATTAAAAAAAAGGAAAAACTGCTGAATATTTTTTGCAGTGTGCAGCTCCTTCCTGTCTCCAGGCTTTTAGGACAGTAGAGGGATGAGTTGCCTTGAATGGAGGAAGGAGGCAGAGGGGAGGGTTATGGGAGACGATGGGAGTAAAAGGGACGGGGGGGGGGCTGAGGGGGGGTGACTGGCCGGGGCAGCAGCTGCTGTCTCCTCATTAACATGCGCACCTGCTCCTGGCTGCCTTCTTCCAGCGAGCTCGTGTGGCGCCTCACGACCTCCGCGCCCGCCACCGCTGGGGCTTAACCGGACTGGCCTTCTAGCAGCCAGATCTGCTGCTTCTTTAAAGACCCCCCCCCCACTCAGACACCCCACCCCCATCGCCATGCAGCACACACATACCTCTACAGTCATCCACATTACTGGATAAAGATAATCAGAATTTATGTGGAATAATTGGCATTACTTGAAGTGATTAAATTAGAAAGTGGACAGACGACGTCTGAATGACCACTAAGTGCTGGAATGTGAGCGAATCTATCCAACCTCAATGCAACAGTTCATGACAAGTTCATACTGTTTCTGTGCAGTTTCAGCATTGCACAAAAAAATACAAATCATGGAATCCTGTCTGCAGATGCAGTTCAACAGATGAAATCATTCTGACTATTTTTCAAGTTTTGCTGCAACATCAGTCATTAAAAACCTCATTTTTATAAGTCTCTAGTCTAGAGTGGACTTAACTCAGAGATATTGAAGTCTCAGTGTGGGGCTGCGGGATTTAGTCCTCAGCAGATGTCAAAGTGTCTGAACAACAAAGTTTTTGTGTATATGACAGAAAAAATGCAGCATGCTGTATCTTTCTGAAAGTGCACGACATGCACAGGCCCCTTTCTTCTCTGGCACATTGATGACTGTCTCTTTTTTTCAAATGCCTTACAGCCCATAATCAAAGCTTTTTACAATGTTTTGACAGATTTAAAGGCCTCAATTGGATTCTCTCTATCTGTAAAATTTTTGCTTAAGAATATTTAGGGAGACTTTACTTCGTCTAAGTGATGGGTAAGGAGCTGCAGATGTGTTGGCACTTGTTAAACATGTTAGAAATTTTGCTATTTTATTTTGTTATTGAACAAGTGTAAGAGATTTTGCAGCAGATTTTTTATTCTCTAACATTCTTGTTTGACTTTGTTGCACCAAATATCAGAGGCTAAAGGACACAAAGTTGAGGTACCGCTCGTTGCTACTGTTTATGCAGCAGGCGGACTAGCATGTGATGTTTTCTTTTCCTTGCGACAGTCCTAAGGCTGCGTAATCCCCTGAGAGGGAGACCCTGTCTAAACACATGCCTGCCCCAACAGAGGGGCCACCAATTGGCCCCTCCACACACACACACACACACACACACACATTGGAGACCCTGGGAATGTTTGGGGACATGGTCCTGCCAGCCCCTCAGGGCTAACAGACTCACTGACTCTGGTCAGGTATTTTAGGTTTTTAATGTGGCTCAGTCCACCTCAACGTGGGCAGGATGTTTAATTAATGATAAAATTAAAACTAAATATTCAACAAAAATTTGAATTTGACAGATTTTTGAAAAAAAACCCAAAAACTGAAGACATCTGGATTTCTACTGATAGGCAATATGTTATCGTGTGCGATATATCGTCAAAGAAATTTCCCATGGTAGTAATTTGTCATCTCATGATAAAAAAGATAAATTCAATTTATCAGGTTGTATCTTACAGTTATTGATAGTTATTTTTTCTGTTTGCACCATTTAAATAAATGTCAAATTTGTATCATATTTCAAACTTGTTTGTTTAGTGTCACTACAGTTTTGTGATACAGGGGTACCACTTGAACTTAATTGATGTAGTTTAGTGGCTTCTAGTATTATTTTAGAGCTCTCAAGACAGAACGTAGTGATAGATTTATAATACAAATGATTAAGCTGATATTTTTTTTATCGTCACTTATCGTTACCGTGATAAAAACCAGAAATTATTGGGGTACATTTTTTGTTCCATATCGCCCATCCCTAATTTCTAGGCATTCTCTGTATTTTTCCTCTGCACGGGAATTCACTTTTCTTTCATGTTTCATGACCAGTGTTGCACCACTGTCCCTCCGTTTTATCCCTTTTCTGATGCTCGAGTAAATCTCCTCCAGAGAGGAAAGAATAATGAGCGCTGAGGTGGTGGCACAGTGCTTTGAAGTTTCCATAATGTTGGCTTGCAGCTCAAACGCCGTGGCATAGACGCTGCCTTGTCCTCAGGATGAATGACTGCTGACAAGAGGGTCAGACAAGCCCAGAGACCTGATAAAGGTGCCATGATGGCCTCTTTTCTCATATCTCAACATTTGGAAAGGATGGATTAGGGAGAGGAATTTCAAATATGGCAGATTTTTTTTTCTTCCTCTTATCTTTGTTGCTGTTGAGGAGATGCTTTGTTTGTGATGACCGAGCCTTGCCGGCCGCATGAATATCTCCAGGTGATGGCAGCAAGGCAAGTCTGGTGTTGCAACTTTTTTTTTTTTTTTTGTAAAACTGATAAATGAACTGTTGGAGTGCATTTCTCCTTAAAAGTTTGCAAACCTTCCAGGCAAACACATCAAACATTGCACATTCAACTGTTACATTAACATGCATGCAACTGTGCAAAGTTCCTGTGTGTGTGGCCCTTTTGTTGAGCCGTGTGCATCCTCCTGGGATAACCCCTCCGCTCCTCTCAATGTAATTGTAAATGTGTGAATGTGTCTGTGTGATCTGAGGCTCTTCTTTCTGCGGGCATTTGTTCGCTGGGGTCCAGGCAGCGTTTATGACTCACACACAACCTGTGAGAAACATCACAGGAGTTTTGTCCCTCTCTCCCCTCCTCCTCTCTCTGCTCAGACCACTCTGTTTTACAGCCCCAAACACATTGTTCACAGGGGTGATGGTAGAAAGACAAATGTGCCTTTTAAAGCCAAGTTTCTCATGGCCGTGCTGCTCAGTAGTAAAACTGCAAGTAGGAACCTCTTTGCCAAAATAGCTGATTTATCATCACATACGTGCACAAAGGAGGAATCTCTGCCTCTTTATTATGTTGTTTTAGTCCTCTGAAAGCTTGACAGGATGGATGAAGATAATGCTTGAAAATAGCTTTTGACTGTTCAAAAATCTCTTTAATGAGACAAATAAAGGATAGAAATTTATTAGGTGACCTGTGAATCCAGATGACTGGAGAAATAAATAGTTCAACTTCCAGTCTCTTATAAGAATGGATAAAATAAATAGAATATTTCTTGAACATGTACAGCTGTAAATGTATAAATAAGCTTTTTCCTGCCAATGTGTTTTTGTTTTACATCTTTATGAAGACAAAACTGTTGATGGAGCGCATACAAGGATTACTTTTAAACATGAGAACCAAACTGTGGGCCAACAAGTTTAAAGTAGTGCTTTTCTTTGGTTTCAGGGTTAAAGATATAGTTTGTATTTAGGATTGATTTGATTTGATTTGATTCTTTAATGAACATAAGACATTTAAAAACAAACAAGAAACCAAAAAAAAGAAGAGGTCCAAAAAAAAAAAAAAAAAAAAAAAAAAAAAGTTTAAAAGGGGGGGGAAGGGGTAAATAAAACCCCCCAAAAAAAAAAAAAAAAAAAAAAAAAAAAAAAATATAAAAAAAAAAAAAAAAAAAAAACAAAAAAAAAAAAAAAAAAAAAAAAGAAAAAAAAAAAAAAATATCTATATCAATAAACAAATAAAAAATAAATAACAAAAAATAAAAAAAAAAAAAAAAACAAAAAAAAACAAAAATACAAATACCAAAAATACACCCAAAACCACCCCCAACACTACCACTACAACCATATATAAAAAAATCATTTTAAACATTTAGTCCTGATGAGGCAGATGCCTGAATTGTGTCAGATGGACATCGTTTGTGCAGTTTAATGCCTACTCTCAAGTAGAGATGTAACGATATGAAAATTTCATATCACGGTTATTGTGACCAAAATGATCACGGTTATCATTTTTATCCCCAGCATCTTTAAAAATATCCAAAATGGGTCTAGACGTCTACTTTGTTCTTTTTAAAGGGAGAAAAATCTTAAGAGAACTGTCTGTGGCTAACTGTATGTGGGTGCCTTTGTTGCCTTACGCCATGTTTTCATAAATTAAACATTGCAAACTGTGACTACTACTGCTCTTCCAGCCAATGAACAGCATTACTACGAGTTTTTCAAAGTGTTATAATCAGGCACGGTTTTAACGATAATTAAAATTTGAAACCGTATTACTAATAGTTTGGAATTTTATCACTTTTAACCATTATAACGGTTATCGTTACATCCCTACTCTCAAGTTGTTTTATTGAGACAAGATGGCAGCAGCATCTCAGCACCTCTGATTAAATATTCAGTTTAAGATTATTTTTTAGTCTACCGATAATATCGGGCGATATCGAAAAATATTGTTATTGGTTTTTCGGACCAATATTTTTTCCTAACACAATCTTGCAAGATCTTGTTCCATAAGCATTGGTCCAGCATGTATAAAAACCTACCTTTTATACCTGCCTCATTCCTTTGAGTCCTATGTCTGTTTTTGGGGCCTCTGCTAGGAAACTGCATGAATCCATTGATGAAATTAGTAAATTTCTGCAACCACAAGGCATATTTGAATACTTTTGTTGTGAAAGTAAAGGGAGATTTGTTAAAGGATTAGTTTTTTTTTTTAACCTGGACCTTATTTCTAGGAGTATATATGTGCATTTACTCACCAGTAAAGTTTCTGCATCACTTTGAGTCCTTGGGGAGATATCACGTTGAGTCGCCTTTCGGTGAACGTCCAGCGTCATGGCAGAGACAGGGCAGCCACTATATTAGACATTTTCTGCAGTAAAACTACTTCATTTCATCAATGCTTCAAGTAGAGTGAACGAACGAATGAGTACTATTGTCCCGTGAGTTCAGAGTTTCGCAAATTGTGTTTTTGTTGTTGTCTGGGCAGCAAGTTGCTCGTCTCAGCTGCACTATGGAAGTGTGCTTCTTGAACACGCAGCTCCGAAAAGTGTGTAGTACACCCTGATAACTAATGGAAAGCTAAATCTGGACTCACAGGACAATAGTACTCGTTCGTTCGTTTATTCAACTTAAAGTATTGGGAAAAATCAAATAGTTTTGCTGCAGAAAATGTCTAATATAGTGGCTGCCCCGTCTCCGCCATGATACTGGAAGTTCACCGAAAAGCGACTCAACGTGATATCTTCCCAAGGACTCAAAGTGATGCAGAAACTTTACTGGTGAGTAAATGCACATATATACTCCTAGAAATAAGGTCCAGGTTGGAAAAAAAGAAACTTGTCCTTAAAGATGGCACATAGCACAAAGAAAAAAAGTTTCAGGCTCACTTATGAGAAAACAATATTTTTAGGATAAACATGATTTTCTCTTTGACATGACTAAACTTACAATATTAGAGAGGTGATAGTTCAAGTAAGGTCTCCAAAATGGCTATTGAGGCTATCGTCTCAATTTCCATCTGTTTTAAAAAGTACTGTTGACCAACCCCTCCTCCCCTTCTTACTTCCTCCAGGTGTCCAGATGGATACCTTGGGAACAGGTGCCAGTTTCATGACCCCTGTAAGAACTTACCATGCATGTACGGTGGCACGTGCCGTTCCTTCTCCAAGGGGAACACGGTAGACTTCAACTGCACCTGCAAAGTGGGCTACACAGACCGGCGTTGCACGACTCCCATCAACATCGCCTGTCTCAGCTCACCGTGCCGCAACGGAGGCACCTGCGAGCCGGACGGTCTCCAGGCATACAGGTGCCGCTGCCCACTTGGATGGACAGGTAACAAGATGTTATTTACAAGACTTTTGTCATCACTGTAAGATTAGACCCTGTGAAAAAACTTTTTGCATCCTCAGGTAAAGACTGCACAAAAGCTGACGCCTGTGCCTCAAATCCATGTGCAAACGGTGGGCATTGCTCGTCCTTGGAGTCCATCTTCATCTGCACCTGCACAGACTTCTTCTCTGGGCAAACCTGCAAACAGGACATTAACGAGTGCGACACAAAACCACCGCTCTGCAAAAATGGCGGGCTGTGCATCAACGAGGTCGGAGGCTACCGATGCCAGTGCCCACTAGAGTACACGGGGAAGCACTGTGAGAGCCGTTACCTGCCCTGCAACCCGTCGCCCTGCCAGAACGGAGGCACCTGCATCCAGAAGGGAGAAACCAGCTATGAGTGCTCCTGCGTGCCAGGTAACGCACCTCAAATCAGTGTCAGGGAGCCACATTAGAAAAGATCTCAACTGATAAGATGATCTGTTGTAACATCAGTTGAAGGGTGAAGTACGAGAAATCATTTAGATCAGAGGTAGGCAACTCCAGTCCTCAAAGGCCGCCCGGCACCCATAGCAAAGCAAAATTGAAGATGAGATCTCTTTTATTTCACATTTGCATCTCCTAGATATAAATGAGCACCAATTGAGACTAAAGTGTTTTTTTCTTTCTTTTCAGTTGTCTCTCCTAGCTCTCTAGCTCTCTCTAAATTCTCTCACTTCTCTCTTTTCCTGATCTCAGCTGAGAGAAAAATGAGACATACTGTATTATGCTGCTCTCAAGTATGTCTCAATTTGATTTCCTTCCTTCGAACCCAGATACATCTCAGTGAGACATACATGGTTCTGTCTCTCACTGCTCACTATTTGAGTTCTCAGATTTGTCTCATAAATGTCTCAGATTCATTTCATGCTATTCTTTTATTCTCCCTCAAAATAACAGACAAAATTGAGATATGGGGCAGACAATTATGAGATCTCTTCTGTTTATCCCACTTCTCAAGTATGGCTCAAATAGTTATCTCAACCTCTTTTGTGTCAGTGATGTCTTCTCTCTTTTTAGCTCACCTCTTGCTCCTAAGCAACCCTTAGAGAAGTAATTAAGAAACAAATTATCACAGAATGATACCATTATGGGAAGCTAAAGCTAATATCAAGAGCAGCACATTTTTGATGGTCATCCATGCTGATGCCAAGCTCTGCACAAGTTTGCTAATTACCATTGACATGGTTCAGGTGTGTTGCAGCAGGGAAACTCCTAATACCTGCAGGACCCTCAGTGATTCTGCAGTTTAAGTAAGTCAAAAGTAGCAAAACACTTAGGGGGCCGTTCACATGAGGACAATTGTGGGTAAAAATGGCAAAATATTTCATGGGAAGTGCCTTTTGTTCACACGGCAACGCATTATTCTGGGTTGAAGATGCAAAAATCTGAACACAAGAACGTCTTCACGGTCCAAAACGCATAAATGACAGTAGACCTGCTCTCGCCATGCTCATGTCGCATGCGCGTTGACGTCACACACAAACAGGAAAAACAACAATGTACATAATGTGTGTAAACCCAGCAGATCTAAGGTAGATTTTACACTTGAGTGCGGACGTGGTGGAGTTCCACCACTTACGGCCTGGCGTGCATATCCAATCAAATCTCACACACTCTTGTGTCCTCGTCTCGCACACAGATTTCTTCATGACGACGCTCGTGTAAACGTGGATGAAAAAATGAAGACGAGATGCCACTTTTGCATCTTCTCTTCTGATCGCCGCTGTGTGAACGTAGTCTTAGAAATTCACCCAACGTAGGAAGGTTGTCTTCTTAAATAATTAGAAAAGGTCCTCGGTTTCCAAACTTACTGCACATGCAGTTTCTAACTTAAAGACATAAAGATGAAAAATAGATCAAACCGAGGAGATATTTTTACAGGTAAGCTGACATGAATTGTTTGACCCTCTTGGATTAAGGTCAGTTTATTAGTTTCTGAGCACAATTGAATGACTTAAACTATCAGAGCTCCTTGTTGCTGGTTAAGCAATGATGTCATCTAAGGCAGGGCTGTTCCTGCTTATGTTGTGTCCTCTGCGTGTGTACATATGTGCGTATTTCTGCTTTTGGTTTGTACTGTGTGTGAAAACCTGGGCAGGAAGGCAACAGGTCTTATCATGAGGAAATGGTCATAGGACAACATCCGTTTCACATGCTGGAGTGAAGGAAAGCTCGCTGAGACTCCAGTTCTGCCCCGCCACCCGTCACCTCCACACATACTGACTTCTCAGTGTCTGTTTCCACTGACTTCAGAGATTTATGTAGTGAATTTGTTTGGCTGCCTTCCACCCCATCTCACTGCCAGCCTCCTCTATTCCTTGAAAAACATGAAGGTCAAATAATTATTATGATGCAGTGTTTTTAGTGGACCCCATTTTTAGATAAAGATAAGAGGAAGGTGCATTACTACCCCCTAGGATATTTTCCAACTAGATTTAACTTATTCCAGTAAGTGTGTCTGTGTGTACTTTTCCCCACTATTTGCAGGGAGCCTCTCCTGTAGCAGAATTAATGTATTGCCATATAAACTGTAAAAATAATACAGAAACATAAGTCATTTATACTGCTTTCAGGATGACATCATTTGTCGAGACATTCATGCATTTTTTTTCCTCCAACAATAAAATTCAGACTTGCATTTTGCACATATTCAGAAGGCATTGCTGAGGAAGAAGAGGGTACCACTACTGGACTGGTTCTGATCCGTCCTCAGAAAAGAATGTTGAAGTTTGTAATGAAGCATGAGATTAAAACCACTTACTGCTGCACATCTCAAGACCTATTTTCAGCATGAATGGAAGAAAATAACCTCAAAAAGGCATTATCTCTAAGTGTCGTGAGAAGGAATGATGATATCAGAGAAAACTTCACTGTCACAACTTTTTTAAGAATATGTTGCAGATCTGAAATATAAAAATGGATTTCTATGAACAAAAGAGACATAACATGACATCATCATCTCTGGGTCATACTGTCTGCACAGACATAAAAGTCAAAGTAGATGCAGGAATCAGTGCTGCCAGTACTATTCCAACTATTTATGATTCTGTATTGTATTAAACCTGCTCTTACTGTATTGTTATGCACATGTAGATAAAGACATTAAATGCAATGCTTTTCAGATGTCCATATATACTGGAAAAAAATCAATGCAAATTGATAAGAAGTCATATTTTTTAAACATGTCAGGTTCATTTTAATGTACTACAAATAAACAAGAAACTTCATGTTGCTTGAACAACTTTGGATACCTTTCTGTCTGAGAAACAAATGAGTAAATTTGATCTTTTCTCCTTGTGACCTTTAGTTTTGCTGATATTTCATTTTATTCTGCTGTCAGTGACTTTGCAAGTCAGTATTTCTCACTACTCCAGTCATCGAAGCTGATGATTGAATGCAAAGATTCGCATAAGTAGAAAAATGCAAACTCATATTTTAACGCTACCCTGCAGAATTGTCTGCAAGTTTCATTATTTTGTGATGCTAATAATAAAATGATCTTTCTTGCGAGTCATATACATCATACTTACCAAATGATAGGCTTCAACTACTAGTTTTTTTGGTTTTTTTTCCTGAATTTGAATATAATTTGGACACGATAAGAATTGACAGGTCATACAATATAAAGCAGCAAAAGCTGATGTAATGGAGAAACTAGTGAAGATGAAAGTAAAGTATAGTTAAAGGATATTAGTTCGTATTTCATATTCGACATCAAAGTTTAAATTTCCCTTTTAACTTAAGCAGTATTTTTTCATAAGCTGTTGCTCCTTTTTTTTTTTTAAAGAACCACTTTAAAGATTTTCAGGAAAAGACTGTAAGAAAGTGTCTGTTATGGCTGGTGCTGGTTTTGCTTTGTGTTTTGCGTAACCCAGCATCAGCACAGTCCGCTGGTTGGCTCTTGTGTAACTGTTATTCACAGTGGATGTTGTTTCATGGCAAGCTTGCCACAGACCTCAAAAGGGTACAGCTGCCTTTTTCCCTGGGGAGGAAAAGACCGTTGACCACATTTAACTGAAGTGTAACCATCTTTGTTGTTTTTAAGCCAGCAGGAGTGAGAAATGTGAAAAAGACACAATGAACCCTCGCTGAAGTAAATAAGCTGGGTTATGTGGCTGATATTTGTCCTGGTTTTCTCAGGTTTCACAGGAAAAACTTGCAACAACAACATAAATGACTGTCCAGGTCACGAGTGCCAGAATGGGGGAACCTGTGTTGACGGTGTTAACACCTACAACTGCCAGTGTAAACCAGAGTTCACAGGTCTGTGCAGCAAACTGCTGCTTAGTTAAGAACGGAAAAGATTTCCTCTTTATTTGTTTTTCATTTATCTAAAAAAGATTATTTTTGTCCCCTCAGGTCAGCTCTGCACAGATGATGTCGACGAGTGTCAGCTCATGCCAAACGCGTGCCAGAATGGCGGCACGTGCCACAACACGTACGGCAGCTACCAGTGTGTGTGTGTGAACGGATGGACCGGAGACGACTGCAGCGAGAACATCGACGACTGTGCCAGCGCCGCCTGCCACCACGGCTCCACCTGCCACGACCGCGTAGCGTCTTTCTACTGCGAATGTCCTCACGGTCGCACAGGTTTGTAGATGCGTTCTGTTTTTCTTTTCCCATTATCCATAACTCCAAAAACATAAGAAGTGTATAAAGTTAAGTGATCTTTAGGTTCTCCTAATCTCCTAACTAGTTGTTTTTTGCAGATTACAAATGACAGCTTCAATAAAAGGAACTACCATGAGACAATTACGTTAATGGATTTTGTAAACCTTTTTTTGAGCAGAATAAGGTTTTTAATTCACTTAAAACTGACTTATAAATTATTCAAGCAGAAAATAAGGCACCTAACTTAAGGAGTCAACCATAACAGACTAATTTATCTAATTTAACTCTTATATCTTGACAATATTTAGAGAAATGGACTTATGTGCAGTGCTATAAGGATAATTAAATGTTTTGAAATATAATTAAGTTCCCATTTTCATGCAGCAGTTGAGCACAAATCTCTACTTAATCAATACCTCCAAGTTTTTTTCCCCCTGTGTGACTGTTTATTTTTATAAACATGAAGCTTTTGTGGGTTATAATGCCATCAGGCTTTATTTGCAAGACTATTTGAATACATTAATGTGCAGCCACAAATAAGTACATCTTTTTCTCATTTGGAAAATAATTTATTAAATGTGTAAAAACACACATTTCTGTTTTCATTTATCAAAGGAACCTTAAATATAGAATTGAATATATTCTGAAAGTGGACTATTTTTTTAGAGCGCCGCTTTAGTTTCTCAGTTAAGTATCTTCAGGAGAATCGAGCTTCTTTCACTTCCCCCTTATAAATATAAACCCTGTCTAGGACTGTAACTGTTAATTAATTGTATGACTACAGTTATTTGACATCTTTTTTTTTTATGTGCAGCACTTTGGAAACATGTTCTAACTTAAATGCGCTTTAAAAATGAAGTGGATTGAATTTGAGATAATCATCATTTAGGTTGTGCCAGCCCTAAAGCCATTACAGACGTTATTAGTGATCTAACTTCCAAATACCTAAGATTTGTTTAAAGTTACACAGGTTCCAGTTTCACTGAATTAGGTATCATGGTGCAGACAACCAGAAATGTGACGCCCAAGTATGAGGAACCCACATCTTATATGATCTTATATACTAAATGCTAAATTACCACCTTAACTGGTAATTTCATTTCATCTTCCTGTAAGAGAATATAGAATAAAAAAAATGGGTTAAAAGAAAAGGTCTAAAAGTCTCGAGTTTGTAATGCAATCATAAAAACTTGAAGCAACTTTTACACTTCAGAGGTGCATGTCAAAGTTCCACGGTAAAGAAATAATTTGAACTCTTGTAGAGATGAAAGTGAGACTGATGTTCAGTTCTCGTACTCTCTGCACCAGGTCTGCTCTGCCAGCTGGACGACGCCTGCATCAGTAACCCGTGTCAAAAAGGCTCCAACTGTGACACCAACCCTGTCAGCGGAAACCATTTTTGCACCTGTCCATCGGGATACTTCGGTGCTTCTTGCGATCAGGACGTTGATGAGTGCTCATTGGGTAAAACTCACCAACATTTTTTTCTCCTGTATAGTTTCTGCAGACTAGCTGTCTTCAGCTCCCACACATGCTCTCATAATGTTTTTGAACAGGCCAAAAATGCCGCCTCATTCCTTCCTGTTATTATGGGTACTTTGCTACCCGTAATTTTACCTATAATTATAGTAAATAACACTCTGGAGAATTATTGCTGTAATCACACAAGTGAGATATAGCTTGGCTTTGTTAAACAGCGTTAAGCCACCCAAAATTATCTCATCTTAAAGACATTGTCATGTCTTAGTGTTAAAATTGCAGCTTGTTAGGACTGTATGAACACAAGGATCAGCATAGAGAAGTGAAATTAAAGCACCGGTCTGTTTTAACAGGTTCTAACCCATGTGAGCATGCAGGGAAGTGCATAAACACCAAAGGTTCGTTCCAGTGTAAGTGCCAGCGTGGGTATGTGGGGCCACGCTGCGAGCTGGACATCAACGAGTGCTCGTCGAACCCGTGTCAGAACGAAGCCACCTGCCTGGACCAAATAGGAGATTTCCACTGCATCTGCATGCCAGGTGAGAAGCTTGACTCTGAGGAAAGTTTGAACTCAATAATGAAAGGTGTACACTTTATTTCTACGTTTATTTTTGACAGGACAGTTAAAAGAAAAAAAAAAGATTTTTGTAGACTGCATTCCTTTAGCATTTCCTTCCTTTAGCTGAATCAATGCTTAAGCAAAGAATCTGTACTTTTAAGTAGGATTTACCTACTTTGCTGTTATAATACAAGTAAGGATGTATATCGTTATGATTTAATCGATATCGATACCAAAATCGATTCTCCTTATCTATACCAATATGTATCGATACTCTAATTGATACTATAACATAATTGAGAGTAAACAATATAGACATTACAAAATGTTAAAAGATCTGGTGGTGGAGATCACTTGCTCAGGCGGTGTTGAAGAGCCCGGGATGTAAAGGTAGGTGAAGGACAGCTGTGAGAATAAGGGAAGTGTGTCTGTCCTACTCCATCACTGTGATTGCGTGACAGTGTCATGATTACGCAACGGTTGGGTAGATGTTCAAAAATAATCAGTATCATTAGGATTAGGAACTGGTACCAAACGATACGGGTACTCGGTACAGACTATTCCGACGAGCGTTTTGTGTGTTGCGCCATCTTGCGGCGCCGCAATTGCAAGGGGAATGAGTCCCAATTACCTCGTATTTACCAACATGGAAAGCAGCGTGAATATCTGGATTGGAGTGTCAGATTAATGAGTGTTCACCGTAATTTACTGTATTTTTGTTGTTGGGGATTAAATCCAGTGTTTTTTTAGCCGTGGCAGCAAGTTATTCCTCCTCTGCTCTGTGTGTCCGATATTCCTCCCGATAAGAACACACTGACATCAGTGGACTGAGCAGCACCGTCCAGTTTTGTCACAGACGGCAGAAATCTTCATGAAATAAATGTTCGTAATCTTCTTATTCACTTATTACCACCATTAAATTTGTCCTCTGATGTTCCAACAACCAGGAATGCAACAGTCCTTCCAGATTTCCTCCATATTGTTAAGAGTCTGATTCTCATCTGTTCTAATTACACATGTACAGAAGCGCTCCCCCGGCAATGGCACATGGTCTAGTTGTGGTGTTTGGCCAGATTAGTCTATACATCCCTAAATGCGAGTACAGATGAGATTTTCTGATGTGGAAAAAAGCAACTCAAAAATGCAAAAAGTTGAGCCAAATCGTCAATAAGTTGGATTTTGAATAAATAGTGTTACTTGCAAATTGAACGTTTTTTGTCCTTTCCATTAATCAGTTTGTTTTTAAGACTATACTTAGTGCTCCGATTACTTAAAGTCTCTCGATGTGAACATCAGGAACTTATCTTGGATATTTCATAGGTTTTATCTCCAAAGTTTGCATCATACTCCTTGTTGTTGTAATCTATTCAGTCACTGTTCTTTTGTCACTTAATTTTATTTGGATTTTTGGACATAGTGCAACTGCCTGGCACGTGGCGTTTGGTACATTTAAGAATTATACACTATGTTATAGACAAAGGTCTGTATACAGCTTAGTATGAAAAGACATTCCTTTACAACATGAGTTTTCAGAGGTGGAGTGATTGGCAATCTTTGATATTTCAAATTAAGTTTTAGGGCCTATTTAGTCACTGTTGATGTGATCACTTCCCATTCAACTCCACAAAACCAGTCATCGCAAGAATTCACGAAATATCGTGAGATTTTGTAACAGAACGATGAAATCTCGTCAGATTTTGTAGGTGAATTAGATTGCCGTGTTTTTGAATATTGATTTGATATCCGCATATGAAAATATCGCAATATTTCAGTGTATCGATATTTTTTCCCCACCCCTATTTTTCAAAGTGTTGGAAACGGATAACAAAACTGCTATTTGCAATGACTGCTTTAATATCGGTGTTGATATCGGTTATCAGCCACATGAGTTTTAAAATATTGGCATATTGGATATCGTCCAAAATTCCAATATTGTCCATCCCTAATTTTATTTATTTTAAATGCTGCATGAACTTTAAAAAAACACAAGAGTCCGTTAATATCTGCATAGTCTTTTGAAAAATGGACATATAGATGATTTTAGAGCAAAAATGATGATTTTTCAAACTTTTCTTCAGAAACATGATGACAAATTTTAATCTTAATTCATTTTTTCTTCATCTAGTGATGCTAATTTTAGTACATTCCCAGTTTATATAAGCACTTTGTCTGATAGTATATTAGTATTTTTTAGTAGTGTGAAAATGCTTCTCACTTTGTGTCTCTGTCTAACCAATCCATCTCCCTCCCGGTCCTCTCCTGCTAATTGGCCAGGCTACGAGGGGGAGTTCTGCGAGATCGATACGGACGATTGCGCCAGCAGCCCCTGTCTGAACAACGGCAAGTGTATTGACAAGATCAACGGCTTCTACTGCGAGTGCCCCACAGGTGAGGCCGCCGAACCGCCGCATAGGGAGGGGAGGCGGAGGAGGGAGAGGGCGTGGGGCCAGGGGGCACGGAGGTCGATCTTTTTCTCTCTCCGTCTCTGCCTCCTTTCTGCTCTCAAACACAAACACACACACACACACAAACACCTATCCGGACGGGCACTAATCCCAGCCCTCAGGCAGGCTTACGCAGGCCCGGGCAGCCCAGCGCAAACGCTGCTGCTAAGGAAGAGAGCTAAAAAAAAAAAAAATCTATAGGGAAAGGCTTGAGGAAGTTTGAACTTTTTGAACAAGTTTCTTATCCTTTTATCAAGTCTGATGATTGAGCAGAAACTTGTGGATCTAAGCTAGATTTTTCTCTGCGACTGGGAATAAGAAAGAGCCGGCAGAGCTGCTACTACACTCCAGGAAAAAAGGGATTTTCTGTGTTGTGAATGAGGGAGCTGTTTTGTCTGTTTTTAATGCGGCTTGTTTCAGAAATTTCATTCATGTTAGACTATTTGGAGAAGAGGCACTAAAGCTTTGTTAAGAAGGGAAGGAATGCAGCTAGTGAATATTAGATGCAAAGAAAAGGAGAATGAGAAAGGAGAGGAAGGTGTTTTTTTTACTTTTTTGTTTTCCATTCTTTCACTGGGATCACTGAGGTGGAAGTGATTCTTTTTTTTTTTTATTTGGAAAAGGAAAATAGCAAAGTTGGGTGGATCAAAGGCAGCGCCGGTGGAGAGAGGCTGGATTCCTCCAGTCGAGAGAAAAAGAAAGGAAGAGGGAAAGACAGAAAGGAAGGAAAAAAGACATCCCAACAAGAAGGCTTTAGAATTAAAAGAGAAGAGTGAACACAAGAGCTTAACGCCTAAGAGAACTCTATAGGTGTGACACTGGTGAGGGTTTTTGTGAGGAAGCAGCTCAAAGTGGCGGTGAAAGTGGGGTTTTTGGGGAAGATGAGTGTGTATGTTTGTGTGTGTTGAGACACACAGACCGTTATGCTGTAGCAGGAAGGGTACCGCGGGGGAGGGGGGGTTAACCGCCTTGCTTGAGATGTAAATTTGTCCCCGTTGCGAGGCCCGAGGCGAGGTCCCCCCTTTTCATTTCTGTACATGGAATAGCCATGGAAACCCCACTGAGAGCCATTGAAATGTCTGATTCCAGCAGTCGGGATAAATCCCTCTGTGGCTGTGGAGGTGTGTGATGTGCATGCTTGTGTTTTTGCTCCAGCTTTTTATTTGTGTGCATCTGAGTAAGAAGCTCAGTCAGGAATGCATTTTTCTTCACAGCAGCTGAAGATGAGCTGCAAGTGGAAAGAAACTCTGATATGTTGGACTGAGGGGTTTTTTGAAACCATAAACTTTTTTCAGGCTGCAAATTAGTTTTCTTGCTTTCTGATATTGGCTGTTTTCTTTCATGTTTACATCTTAATTCCCATGCAGGAAATCTATGAGCAAAGCTTTCAGAAGTCAGACAGAAGGAGGCCGAGTGTACAAAAAAAAACATGGCGAACTACAAGAATGTGAAAATCTGACCTTTAGTTCAGACCAGTTTTCTGTTTCATGAATACGAGTCAGAGCTTTAAATCTAATCAGCCGAAACTGGTTAAAAGTTCAGTGTGTTCCAGCGACTGAATAGACACGTTGCTTTCAGAGACAAGGCTGCACTGCATCTGCAAGCAAACCAAGCGCAAGTCACTCAGCTTAAAGTGACATATCAGTTCTATAGCTAACTGTTATAAAGTGGCTAATTACTGAAGCCAGGCTGCATCTGGCAGACTGACAGCTGTGCGAGGAGGCTGACGGTGAACCAAACCACCGAGATGCAAAGGAAGGAGATCCTCACTTTCCTCCTAACTGTGGACACCACACACACCTGGCCTGCCTTTCACAATTTCCACCTCTGCATTAAAAAAAAGAAAAAAAATCTGACAAAATGAATGTTTTTCTGCAGCTCTTGGTCCCCAGTTTTCTGATACATCACGATGAAATGTTTAAAGATAAAGGCATACAGCAATTGAGAAAAATGGTGAACGTGAACCCGAGTTTATGATGGAGGTAAATTGTCCCTTTTGCACATTGAATGATAATTTTCTAATAATAGAGAGTACTCCATCAACCACCGGTAAAAAAAAGAAAAAAAAAAGTGTTTTATGTGTCTTTTCTCTATTATATCTATAAGCTCAGTATCACTGGCAATAAGTGAATCCTCATCAGTTCACTACAGCATCTTTCAAACTTAATTTTTGGGGAAAAGTGTAAATATTTAAGATGCATGTCTCTGCTGTCTCTGGAGCTACAGTACAGTTTGTTTTAATCGGTTATCTTGCTTGTGTAATTTTCCTACCCTAGCACTTAGGGGGTTAATATTTCATAAAATGTAGCTTGAATCATGGCTACACATTGTGTTTTTCCCAAGTTAAAATCTCTTTTTCATCTCTAATAGGAAAACATTTTTGTTGGCCATGCATTAGCACGACCACAGGGGTGGTCTGAAGGGGCACTCCAAAGGATTTGCCCCGATTTCAGACAGTTGAATCCAAACAAATATCAAATGTAAACCATTATTTACTCGAGCTACCCTCAGATGGTCCATGTACAAGTGAATGCGGCACATGATGTTCTCAGAGAACTAAGCACCCCCTCCACCCTCACCCCTGTAATGTCAACTTGTTTGCACAAGCAGGAGCTGCTGTTGCTAGATGCATCACATATGGTACATTCACTGCAGAAGAATGAGTAAAATTAAGATAAGCAAAATTTATTTTGGCTTATTCATATAACCTTGATGAAATGGAATATCACCACATTCTAAGATGCCCCCAAATAACTGCTGCAGCTATAAATCATGACATGGAGAACAGCACTCGAGTGGTTAACATCAAAAAGCTCAAGTTAGCAAATGCTTGCGGTTGAGGTCATACCTGCAAGTCAAGAAGAGCTGCTGTGAGTACTAGGGATGCACGATATAATCGGCCTCCTATCGGTATCGGCCTATATCGGCCTTCAAACTGAGTATCGGACATATTTAACTGATATTTAACCGATCAGGCCGCTGTTTCTAAAGTCTAAAAGACCCAAAAAACTTTTTCAAAAACTTCCTTTTCACAGACTTTAAAACTTATAAAGACAGTGTCTATTAGGATGTTGTGTATGAACAGAGTTTATACACGCTCATTTGTGGAAATAACCAAATATCCCCTGTTTTTGGTATTGTTTTTTTTTTTTCCTCAGGTAGAAGAAAATCCAGGTGGTTCTAGGTTATGATGCGCATATCCTATTAGTTTTGTTTGAACAACAGTCATTAAATTATTCCTGTTATTAGGGGTGGGAAAAAATATCACTGCAGTGAAATATCGTGATATTTTCATATGCCAATATCATATAGACATTTAAAAATGCAGTTTTGACCCATTTTACTAACAAAATCTCACAGGATTTGGTAACAGAATGATGAAATCTCGTGTGATTTTGTAATAGAACGATAAAATAGATCGATACCAATAATATCAATATGATATCAACATATGAAAAATATTGCGATATTTCAGTGTATCGCTATTTTTTCCCATCCCTACAAGTTGAGGTATTTTTCTAGTTATGCACAAGGATTGAATATTAAATCATTTATTTTTCAGCTTTAGAATCTGTATCGATATCGGTTATCGGCCACATGAGTTTTAAAATGTCGGCATATGAGATATCAGCCTAAATTCCAATATTGTGCATCCCTAGTGAGTACAGTCACATCAACATCATTTTACATTTAATACAGCAGGCGCAAGCACAATGTGCTTCAACAACGTAGCACAGCATTACACAAACAATACAATTAACACAATATAAGTAAAAAAAAAAAAAACACAAGACATAAAAGGCAATGCTGCAGATGAGTTGCATTGTTGCAAGTGGAATTGGAAATTAAGGAGCTGCACATTTAGCTGCAAGTGATCACACTGTGTCAGTGTTGCCTTATGCCACTTCATTGTTCATCTGGAGAGTTTTGTGTTATTTCTACATCAGTACCACCACGTTTTAACACACCTGTCATACAGCGAGCATCCATCAAGAGTGTTTGGATTTTATGTAGAGGAGAGAAACTCATAATACCTCAAGATGTAATGGCTGTGCCAAAGTAATCTGCTCAGAGGGTTGGATAAACACTGATAAAACCCTCTGACTCAGCTCAATACAGCTGTTTTTATTCCCATTATCAAAGTGTAATGAGACTTGAAACTAAAGATTAAAACTTCATTCTCATAATGGTTAAATACTCATTGAACAATAATGGATAAAGAAAACGCAAACAAAAGAAAACAATGGCCATGTGCTTGGATAATTTGTACTTTACATAAAAAACTTGAGATGCACTGTTCGTTACTGACTAAAATCTAAGTGCTTTTGTAGGTTTTACAGGTCATTCCCATGTGTCGCCCTTTCTGCACCGTGCCTCTTCAAGTTGGAAAAACTCCAGTCACTCTTCGGTTTGCATAGCTTGCAGGGCATGTGTTCATCTGTCACAACTGTGTCTATATTTTGTTGTGACTTCATGCATCTCCTCGCAGCCAGTTCATAGTCCACAGGGAGAAATAAGCCTGCAGTCCGCCACACAAATACTTCCTCGCCGGATTAGCCACAACTGAGTCTTTTTAGCTTGACACACCTGCGTGCCGCGGTGCTGAAGGGGAAGTACAAGTTATTATCTCTTCATCAGACAACATCCTACTAGTCCTTGGGACTGTGACAGAGGGGAGACAAGAATATCCAAGATGAGAATAACTCCAGGAAAAAAGGAGGAAGCCTGCTGATAGATTTTTGAATGAATAAGAGTGTGAATAGTACAGTGTCAAAGGTCAAGCTGGCTCTTTTTGGAGGCGGGTGGGGGAGTGGGAGGGGTTAGTGGGGAAGGGGTGAAAGCAAGACGGGAGAATGCACATTGTGATGGAAAAGTTTCGGGGGACAAAGGAGGCAACAGGCTCAGTTTGGCGCTGCGTCGAGCACACAGGACCTCCTTTGTCTCTCCCCCATTGGGCAGGAGGCCTCACAACTTTTATTCTTTCCTTAACCCCCCCGTTTTAAACCAACTGATTCCCCCCATTCTCGCCTCTCTCTTTTCGAGTTGTGATGAAAAGAAGTGAAAGGGAAAATGGTTCGCTCGCAGTGTTGCGCAGTTGTTAATTAATATGCAGATTTTGGGATTTGTTGAGAGCTCTCATAGGATGGGTCTGGGATTATGACTGAAACCAGTTTGAAATGGTGTGAAAAAGTAGCCACACATGCACAGATGCACACTCCTTCACGCACACATAAACACAATAACAGTCTCTTGTTGTTTTTCCAGGCTTCACAGGGAGCCTTTGCCACATAGACATTGACGAGTGTGCCAGCACGCCGTGCAAAAATGGCGCCAAGTGCACAGACGGACCCAACAAGTACACCTGCGAGTGTACTGAAGGTATAAAAGGAAATCACAGTAAAGACTTTCTACCGGGGTCAAAACGAGGCCGAAAGAGAATAAATAAACATAACACTGGTGAAAGAATCACCTCAAAGAATCCAACTTTATTCATAGGTTACACTGGGAGGCACTGTGAGACTGACATCAATGAGTGCTACTCCGACCCGTGTCACTACGGCACCTGCATCGACGGGCTGGCATCCTTCAGCTGCCAGTGCTTGCCCGGATTCACCGGCCGGCTGTGTGAGACCAACATCAATGAGTGTCTGAGCCAGCCGTGCAGGAACGGAGGCACCTGCCAGGACCGAGAGAACAGCTACATCTGCAGCTGCCTCAAGGGCACCACAGGTAAGTCAGAGATTAAGCTTTATTATTCTTTTTTGCTGTCATATAAAAACGTATTTTGACAAAAAATAAATTTTCCCCAGGAACCAACTGTGAGATAAACATTGACGACTGCAAGAACAATTCCTGTGACTCCGGGACCTGCATCGATAAGATCAATGGCTACGAGTGTGCCTGTGAACCTGGATACACAGGTAAAAAAAATAATAATTAAGAAATAGTGTTCATCAATTGCCTGATCTTTAACATGTAGTTGTTACATGTAGAAGATTACGGCCAATTACTTCACCCAGTGCAAAAGAATGCAAACTTTTATCTGCCTCCAGAGGAGAAAAGAAGAGGAACAGGAAGTTGATTATAAGGAGGAAAACCTGTAGAATACCAGCTATGATGACTTCTGCACTTAAAATCAAATTAATTAAATTAAGCCTTACAGGAAAATGACATCATTGAATAAGCTTGACAAGATAAATCAGAACAAATTGGAGTTTATTTAACATGACTATTACTAATCATTCTGATGTGTATGGGTATGTAAAGAAAGTACTGTAAAATGCATGACTGGAGGGTTGGAAGTACAGAAAGAGTCATGAGGACCTGAAGGAAGGCAGGGGTGACAGATGGCGAGCGAGCACGCTCCTTTGAGGCTTGAGCTGTGTCACTTTCCAGCTCCACCCTGTCCCCAACTCGCTGCTGTTAGGACACACGAGCTGCCCTCCCTCACAAAGGGAGGACACACACACACACACTCTGGCACACAGAGACACCGGGGATTTGAACAGGAGAAAAGATTCCCTGAAAGATTCCTGAAAGTTGAGCTTTTAAAAGGTTGGAAGCCGGTCCCTGCTTTAAAGCTAAATGGGCTGCCTTTATGCTATGCATGGCACCGGCCTGAATGGCGTCCATGCTTCAAGTGGCCGACAAAGACGGACTTTAAATCCCTCGTGTTTTCTGAAAATTGAGACGTTCATTGCAGCGCTATATAAGCAACATTGTTTGCAGGCTTTAACGCAGACAAATGCATTGCTGGTGTGCATTTTAAAGTAATGCATCACGTGTTTGTGTCTTGTTCCCCACATTTTAGGGAAGATTAGTCACATGTCAGTAATTGTTGGATATTCGATATTGACTTTTTTAGCGATATCCGATATTGTCCAACTCTTAAATTCCTATATCTACCGATAAATGCAGACAACTGTGAGGTTGTATCTCTCATATTTTGAGAAATACAACTATATTCTGCTCCGAGATCCCAAAATAGGCTTAACTCAGCCAGAGGAGTTCAGGTGTTAGCCAACATGTGGCTAATTATGTTTCTGACAACTTGGTAACTTAACCAACAACTTAAAACCAGACATATTTTAAGCAGCTTCAAAGCAAGTCAGTTAGTCGCATGACTCTTAAAGGAATGCTGGGATATGAAGTCCTTCCAGAAAAGCAGGGACTTTTCTACATGCTGGACTGCTGCTAATGGAACAAGATCTGGCAAGATTTTGTTAGTAAAAATATTGGTCTGAAAAAAATGATACTGTTATTTTCTATCACATTTTAATGCCAATATCGGCTGATAACATTGGACATCCCTCGTTGGAAAATTTCAAATACTTGGATGTAAATCATGTAGTTTACTCTTTTTATTTTAGGTACAATGTGTAACATCAACATCGACGAGTGCGCCATCAATCCATGCCACAACGGAGGCACCTGCATCGATGGGATCAACGGGTTCACCTGCAGGTGTCCGGATGGTTACCACGATCCCACCTGCTTCTCTCAAGTCAATGAATGCCTCAGCAATCCCTGCATCCATGGTCACTGTGAGGACAAGATTAATGGGTAAGATGTTGGTTCAAGATATGTAAATGAACGATTAAAGAAATAAGCATTTCCACCTAAACTGCTCTGGATCATTCTGACTTCATAACTGTCCTCCTGTTAGGTATAAATGCCTGTGCAACTCTGGCTGGAGCGGTAAAAACTGCGACATCAACAACAATGAGTGTGAATCCAACCCGTGCATGAATGGTGGCACCTGCAAGGACATGACCAGCGGATACGTTTGCACCTGTCGGATGGGTTTCACCGGTCAGTATCTGTGTGTTTGTGCATGGACTGTTGTTAAACCTTCTCTTAACTGATGCACATCTGATATGTCCGCTTTAACTTCAGGGCCAAATTGCCAGACCAACATCAACGAGTGCGCCTCCAACCCCTGCCTCAACCAGGGGACCTGCATCGATGACGTCGCAGGGTACAAGTGCAACTGTATCCTGCCATACACGGGTGAGAAAATATTATTGAAAGTATTTGATACTACGCCCATTTATTAGCCTGGATTTCTGGCATTTCCTTGCAAGGGGGTCATTTTTCCACAGGCTGTGTACTTTAAGTTTCTGGGCAGAGAGGAAAAACGTGCAGCTGATGAAATAACTGTCGAGTAAAGTTCAGCCGCAAGACTTCCTCCGTCCTCAAAGACACCAAACCTCTGACTCCCTCTGCTCCTCTGTGACACACAAGCATCCCCAACGAGAGCTGGGAAAATGTTTTCAAGTCATCCCTCTTATTATTTAACCAAACAGATACAGATGGAAAGCTGTGTCGTATAAATCTGCTGGACTTTAAATAATAAAAAGCCTCTTGCTGGTGTCGGGGTGGGAACAGGGCGCTTGACACATTTCCTGTTTGCCTGCTTCCTGTCTCACAGAACAGCAAATGGCTTCACAATGGCCGGAAACTGGAGCCGGCTTCCTGTACGAGCCGTGCGTTGTGGAAACAGATAGAGACACGTCTCCGCAGGCCTCGAGCACTGACAGAACCTGGCTAAAATCTTCTGATAGCACTGATTGAAAGATGATTCTGTGTCCATTTGGGTTGGGTTATCTCCAAGTTCACGACTCCCTCGTGTTATCGCACAGTGAAGTAAACGATATAAACATCTTGTAATATGTTTGATTAACGGGCGTATTTTGTGTGTGTTACAGGAGAGAACTGTGAAACCTTAATGGCCCCCTGTAGCTCCAAACCCTGCAAGAATGGGGGAGTGTGCCAAGAGTCAGAGGACTACATGAGCTTCACTTGTATCTGCCCTGAAGGATGGCAAGGTAATCTTTAGGGCTGCTTAAGTATGGAAAAAGTCATTATCACGATTATTTGGTTAATACTGAAATCACGATTATTTTTTAGTTACACATCGCATTTATTTAGCATTTCTCTCTCCGTCAAAAAAACTGTTTATTGATAATATACGCAAAACGTCGAAACTGAAAAAACTATAGGCTTTTAAATAAACTGCCCAGCTGTTCTACAAATTCTCGATATTTGAAAAATAAAATAAATATACTTATTTTTATTTAAAAAAAAAAAAAAAGTAAATAAATAAGAATCCCAAACTGAACTTTAAGCTTTAGTGCAATGCTACAACATTCCAAATCTAACATTTTTGTAAATGACACCCAACAAATTGTTCATGTGAGGAGCCACTAAAATTAATTTTAATTGCAGAATAACTTTAAAGTTATACCGTGTAACTTTTGGCCACTAGGAGCGCTAAACCTGCAACAGCGCCAACGTCTAACAGGCCTCACGGCAATGACGCAAATTTAAATCTCCTCTCCCGTGTTTGGATATTGAAACAAACGAGTCCATCAGATTCAAGAATTTCCTAAAGGAATTTTCACTATTGGAGGATCTGCCCCTGGCGCAGATATGCGCCTCTAACTGTTTCCAATTACATGTTTACATAGCTGAAACATCACACACACAAACGCACAATGCAAAGATAAATGCGCAATCAAAACCGGCCACAAAACCAAGTTGTAGTTTTGAGCACTGAATGAAGTCGTAACTTTGGCAAAACTCATGTTTGTTATGAAAACGTCTGGATTAGCTCAGCTTACGGGACATCACAGTGGCTCTGCTTCCTTCTGAACAGCGTATGAAAACCATACAACTAAACCAAGCAAACTGCAGATCGCTCCGTTACTGCTTTGATATTTATATGAATTACAGAGACGCATTTATTGCTGCAAACCAGCCACAATTGCACAAAATGTTTAGGGAGTCACATTAGCTTTGGTCTATAGTAATTCCAGCCGTGTTTCGCTAACAGGAAACTATCGGCAGCTCATACGGCTCTGATTGACGTTGTTTTGGATAAACGCTGAGTGAAAAAAAAAAGAAAAGCATCACATTCTCGTATGTTTACACAACAGACAAACTTACTTACCAGTCTAATGATACGGTGGCAAACAGAGATGGGGTTTAGCTTCCACACTTATATCTCCAACGACTGAATTCTTTTCCAACGTCCACTCGTGTTTTTGATCTGACCTGCTCAGACATCACTTTCATCTTTTTACTTTGTTCCGCCATGACTAAACTTCGAGCAATGAGAGAAAGTAGCACAAGTACAGCTTTCTGTGTTTATCTCATAGGCTGTATGGTTTATCTATGAGGAGCCGTAAAGCAACTTGTTTTACGGCACTTTCATCGACGGCCCGCCTCTCCAAAGTTACGATGTCTGGTTTCTGCCGAGGGCAGCCCGCTCAGAGTGCTGACACGCGTCAGTCACTGTATATTGGCCCGAAAAATCATCTAATACTGCTCATTTTAGGCTTAATGTCAGAGTCAAAAGTTACACGGTATAACTTTAAGAAATTGTGTAAAGAAAAATGGCAAATGTATCGTTCCAACTCAATTATATGAGTTTGGAGATTGTTTGACATAAAAATTGAAATCACGATCAAAATTTGATTAATTGCACAGCCCTAGTAATCTTTTATGCCTGCATAGCCATGGGTAGTGCAGCATCATTTCCTACAAAGCAAAGTCCTTTTAAAATGCAGAACTCTGGCCTGTAAATTCTGTTTTAAAAGCAAAGATTGAGTTTCAGATCTAAACTGGAACTCAGGATTTACTTTACTTTTGTGCCACTTATACTATTTTATAATTAAAGCGTTCATATTTTGCTTAATTTTCAAATTTTTACCTGTTTGCTGATAGATTTACTTTTATTTGGTTTGGTATGTAGGCATAGGAATGAAAAAGTTGAGCTTACTCTCATACTTGATTTAATATTCTTGACTGCATCTACTCTTTATTCCTCTTTTAACCCTTTAAAGGGCAAACATGTGAAGTAGACATCACGGAGTGTGTGAAGAATCCTTGTCTCAATGGAGCAACCTGCCAGGACACTTTGGGCAGCTACCACTGCGGCTGCAAACCAGGCTTCACCGGACGCAACTGTGAGACTAATATCGATGACTGCAAACCCAGTAAGTTTGTGTCTTTCCTCAGTCCTGCTCGCACCTGTCGGCTCGGCGCTAAATGCATGGCTGTGCTCCCTCCCACAGACCCCTGCAGCAACGGAGGCCTCTGTAAGGACGAGGTCAACAACTTCCTGTGCACCTGCCTGCCCGGCTTTTGGGGAACAAAGTGCGAGGAGGACATCAACGAGTGCGAGAGCAACCCGTGCAAAAACGGAGCGAACTGCACAGACTGCGTCAACAGCTACACCTGCACCTGCCCGCCTGGATTCAGCGGGATCCACTGTGAAAATAACACACCTGACTGCACAGAGAGGTAGGAAGCTCACACAAGTTTCACAGCTCAGACTGTCAGATTTACTCCTCTGTATGTAAATGATAAAACAGAGAGATGAGCTGTGGTAAAAGCTTGTTTCTGATCAACAGGTTCTTTATCAGACTTTAGTAAATCTCGTTTTTCTTGTCCACTGCTGCCCCCTCTGGAGTATCGACTCACAGCAGCTGACTTTCAGAATTGCAGCATTTACAGTTGAAGTTAGGCCGTATATTCGGTGAATGCATGGTTTTGGAGTTGCCTGCAAAATACCAAAATGCCATCTGAGTGTGAAGTAGGGCATTGCTGTAAAAACAAAAGTGTTTGTTCTCTGTGAACTCTCTGTGGAAACATCAGGTGTGAGTTTGCCTGTAGCTCAGATGATGTTTTATTGATTTCCTCTGCTTTTCTTAAAAAGCTGCACAATAGTTTTCAACCAGATTTTGTCTGTTTTTTCTAATTGTTCAGCTTGGTTTCTTTTTTAATGTTTTTTATTATTCACAGCTCCTGCTTTAATGGCGGCACCTGCGTGGACGGCATCAACACCTTCACCTGCTTATGCCCACCAGGCTTCACCGGCAGTTACTGCCAGCATGATATCAATGAGTGCGACTCCAAACCGTGCCTGAACGGCGGTACCTGCCAGGACAGCTACGGCACCTACAAGTGCACCTGCCCGCATGGCTACACTGGAATCAACTGTCAGGTAGCAGGAAGGAGATTAAGCACAGCTACCCTGATTCTCTTTTTCATAGTTTGAAACTCAAGTGATGATAATAAAATGATGATATCCAGACATTTTGCTTTAATGAGCAGGTCTGAATCTGTTTTCAGAACTTGGTTCGTTGGTGTGACTCCTCGCCCTGTAAAAACGGGGGAACCTGCTGGCAGAGAGGGACCACCTACAGCTGCGAGTGCCAGACGGGCTGGACGGGCCTCTATTGTGACGTCCCGAGTGTTTCCTGTGAGGTTGCTGCTAAACAGAGAGGTAAGATAGAGCTGAAATTCTCATCACTGTTTAACCCTCTTTATCTCCTCAATTTGTTTTCAGTTGAAAAAAAAGAAAAACAGGAAAAGATAAGGAAAAATTAACAAAATATATATATATAATTACATATTAGATAATGAATTAATGAAAAAGATAATGCATACATTTTATTAGAAATAAATTCATAAATGAAATTAAATGAAATTAATAAAGAAATCAAATAAATTGATTGGATAAAACATAAGATTTTAAAAAGGTCAAAAGTGGTTTGTAGCAATTTAGGCATTAAGGGATTAAAGTGAGAATTAATGCCATGGTGAGATGTATGAATGAGTGAAATTTAAACATTTCCATGTTAACTTTACCTTCACTTCTCAGGAGTTGATGTTTCCCAGTTGTGCCAGAACTCGGGTCAGTGTCTGGATGCAGGAAATGTTCACTACTGCCACTGTCAGGTGGGATACACCGGGAGCTACTGCGAGGAGCAGGTGGACGAATGCACGCCCAACCCCTGCCAGAACGGAGCCACCTGCACTGACTTTCTGGGCGGATACTCCTGCAAGGTAACAACTCTAAAGAAACCTACAATAAATTATATAATAATTTGCTTTTTATATAGAAATTGTATAATATTTTGTTGTATTTGTGTAGTTCCATGCGGCAGTTAAAGTGCAGTTTTTTGGTATATATTATAGGTCTCATTATGTGGCATTGTAATGATCTTAAACTTTCACTTTCTTTTTTTCACGTTTTTTTTTAAGTGATTTTTTTTTCACCAGTAACACCGTCAAACAACAGTAAAAAAAAAAAAAAACTAATTTAAAAAACAAAACAATAGCAAAAATGCTTATAACCATCATAATAATGGTGTTGATAGTAGAATAATAATAGTGATAATTATAATAATAATGTTGTATTAATAAAAGGAATAAAGAAAAATTACAAAGATAAAAAAGATTAAAATAAAACAAACAAAATATACAAGCAAAAAGTTTAAATTGTTAAATGAAATACTTTGAATAGAAGACAACTCTTTGAAAAAATTTATGAGGCATCATGAAAAAAGAGGCAAAAAAAGAAGCAACAAAGGCATCAGGAGCACAGTTAGAAGCCTTGTTTAACCCCCCCCCCAAAAAAAAAAGTGGCATTGGAAGACATTACTATGGGCAAGACACGTTTATATCAAGAAAATCAGAATAACCAGTGACTTTTTGAAATTATTATACATTACTATCACTGAGGGTTTTAATTGGATTCCAGATTTTTGCAAATGTTCTGGGATTCTTGCATAACTTATTTCTGAGTTCTTCCAGGTGTATTACTTTGCTTAATTCCTTCAGCCACATCTAAAAAATGCCCCCCAACTCCTCTTTCCTCGTTAAAACCTCTTTCTATGCAAAACACACTTTGCAACTTCAGAAATCTCAAAGTTACACCATTCAGTGGCTGTATTAGAAGTTCTTGCATAGTATCATGTAGGTTCCCACTGTCCCACTGCAAAAGCTCCAGACAGGTTAGGGGTGCAGGGCCTTTTAGGGTTGTCCTGTGGGACCAGGACTTTAGCAACAGATCCTTTGAGCCCTGCAGGTTTTCCTCTGTGGTTTAGCCTCTCATAGACATACTCAATCAGATTATAATCTGGACTTTTTGTCCTTTTGTGCGAACAATTCCTGGGCAGCTTTTGCAGTATTTGGGGTCCATTGTTCTGCTGAGGAGATGTGGATGTGCTGCAGCAACATAAGTGGCTTTCCCTGCTTGTAAATGTAACATGAGGACCGGTAGGGTTTTCCCCTCTGTCAGTATGGTTTTATAGTTTATACAGCTGTATTCAGCAACACTCCAAATAAAGAGGCCTGTTTATAAATAGAAAACAAACAGCTTGGTTACGTTAATCTCCCCTGGAGTAAAGGATCTGTTGGCCTTGGCAGGATGGAGACCAGAAAACAGCCAGGTAAACAAAAACCATCTTCGTTTCATGTCATTGATTAAACTTTTTCCCTCTCTCTCTCTCCTCCTGCTGTCTTCCTGTTCTTTCTTCCTCTTGTTTCTTCTTCCCTCTCTCCCTCAGTGCATGCCAGGCTTCCTGGGGACCAACTGCTCTGTGGAGATCAATGAGTGTTTCTCCCAGCCGTGCCAGAACGGGGGCACCTGCATTGACCTGATCAATACCTACAAATGCTCCTGTCCCCGGGGAACCCAAGGTCAGCAGACCCCACGCACACTCCTCCCACACCCCCCTGCCTCTCCATCCTCTCTTCCTCATCTCCACGCTTCATTAATTAGGGCTTAACAGCACACAGGGCATGAAAACTCCTCCTCCCAGCTTGCCTACAATTCTTCCTCTTCTTGTCAAATAAGCCATTGATTTTGCTCTCAGACTTGAAGGAGAGTTTGTGTTGTAGGTCAGCCTAAAGTGGCAGCTGAGTTAGGTGCATCTCAATGCAGCTAACATGGTAGAATGCAAGAAACTAGAAACCTGCCTCTGTTTTAACCTGAAGTGAGCATCAATATGAAAGATGACACCACTGAAATTACTCGTAGAACTAGAAGCGGATGAGAGGGAGGCAAACGCAACACATCAAAAGTTGCAGAATATTTCACCTCCCAGCTATCATGAGCTCACTAAACCAGTCTTACTGTCACATCACCATCCCTCAGGTGTGCACTGCGAGATCAACAGAGACGACTGCAACCCCTTCACCGACCCCATCACCCAGGAGCCAAAGTGCTTCAACAAAGGCAAATGTGTTGATGGAGTGGGAGGGTACCACTGCATCTGCCCTGCAGGGTACGTGGGGGAGCGCTGCGAGGGAGACGTCAACGAATGCCTGTCCAACCCCTGCGATCCGAGGGGCACGCAGAGCTGCGTCCAGCTCACCAACAACTACCGCTGCGAGTGTCGCACTGGATACACAGGTACCATCACATACATGTGTTTTAATATTATTACATGCTGGTGATTTTGGTTAATGCCCAACAGTTTAAAAAAAAAAAGAATCTCACGCTATTTTTATACCTCCTATTCTGTCTCACTGAGTAAGTTTTCTCCCATTAGCCTAATGTTTTTCTGACAGTTTTCTTCAGGGAGCATTTTATCACACCAACTTTTTGTTATTTGGTGACATAGACTTTAATTCTTATACTTTCATTAGGCTTTTTTTTTATTATTTGGACATAATTTTGGCAGAGGTAAAGTTAGTGGCAGAAATTTGTGACATTATTATTATTATTATTTTATAATTTTATAATTTGCAATTTTTTTAATCCATTTTCTTTTCCTCTGCTTGTTTGTTTGCAAAATGATTTCTAAATCAACATCTAACCACCACTTAAGTAATCAGAGATTATTGAAAAAGTACACACACAAACAAATCACTCTTGGGGCACTTTGGTAGTCAAAACCAAGTTGTGGTTTTAATGGAAACCAATGAGGCATTAATGGCCACCAAGGTGTCCAAATGGAGTATCTGACACTACATGGAAAATACTAATGCAGTCAGATTTTTTTGTTTTTGTTTTGTTGGTATTCTTTGACATATTTAAGTTTTCAATCACCACCAAAGCCCCACAATCTATTATTGTTTTATATTATTTATTATTTTTTTTATTTATTATATAATCTATTTATTATGAAAAAAATTAATTTTCAGATTTTTTTTTTTAATAATAATAAATAATTTTCTTGATTTAAGATTAAAATTCTGAAAATGATTAAATGTTTGTTTGTTTAATGTGGCCTGAGGTGATATATATATATATATATATATATATATATATATATATATATATATATACACATACATACAGAATTTATACTAATTATAATGATTTTTCATTAGCAGTTTTTTTGTGTGTGGGCATTTTAGTAGGCCTACACAAAGGTCACCAGCAGGACTAAACACATGGGTTAACTAAATCTGATTTTAACACAAACACTAATGCATGGAATTTTTAATATTCAACAAGATTTAGTTTTATGAAGCTAATCTAAGACAGGTAACTGGTCTTTTACAATGTTGGCTAAAATGCTAATGAAACTTGTAATGATAAAAGGAAATATTCAGTTGTTTTTGTCTTTGTGTGTGTGATTCTCTGTAGGTCAGCGCTGCGACACAGTGTTTGATGGCTGTAAGGGTAAACCCTGCCGTAACGGAGGGACTTGTGCTGTAGCCAGTAACACACCGCACGGCTTCATCTGCAAATGTCCTCCTGTGAGTATATCGCAGCCATACCAGAGTTATTGTTGATTATTTGCTGTTCCACTTTGGTTTTTATTCATGTTGATCTCTGACCTAAACATCCACACTTATATATCTGATTTAAAGGAATTTAATGGATCATTTTGTCCCTTTTTTGGCAAGTTGATGCAGTCATTTTTATTAAAATATTGCACAAGTCCGGAGCTGTTGACTCATTTATTGTTTTTCTTAAAGGGTTTCACCGGTTCCACATGTGAATATGACTCCAAAACCTGTGGTAGCTTGCACTGTCGCAACGGAGGCACCTGCATCTCCGGTCACAAGAGTCCCAAATGTCTGTGTCTGCCATCGTTCACGGGGCCCGAGTGTCAGTATCCCACCGACAGCCCCTGCAGCTCCAACCCCTGCTACAACGGGGGCACCTGCAGGTACGCCGCTGAGGCGCCCTACTACCAGTGCTTCTGCCCCACAAACTTCACCGGCCTCCGCTGCCACATCCTGGATTACAACTTCCCCGGAGGCCTCGGAGAAAACGTCCCACCGCCAACGGAGGTGGCGGTCCCCTGCCTCATCCCGCTGTGCGAGGAGCTGAAGCACAACAAGCGCTGTGATGAGCACTGCAACAACCACGCCTGCGGATGGGACAACGGCGACTGCTCGCTCAACTTTGACGACCCGTGGAAGAACTGCTCGGCCTCGCTGCAGTGCTGGAGGTACTTCAACAATGGAAAGTGCGACTCACAGTGCGACAACGCCGGATGTCTCTACGACGGCTTCGACTGCCAGAATTTGGAAGGACAGTGCAAGTGAGTAGTTTTTCTACTTTAATGAAAGTTTAATATCTTGAAACGTGTTGATGTTAACTGACATTCTGCAGATTAGACGCGATATGTTCATTATAATATCACGTTCCACTTCTCCTGCAGCCCTCTGTATGACCAGTACTGCAAGGACCACTACGCTGACCACCACTGCGACCAGGGTTGCAACAATGCGGAGTGCGGCTGGGACGGTTTGGACTGTGCCAATAACATGCCCGAGAAGATCGCCGTGGGCCAGTTGGTTCTGGTCGTCCTCATCACCCCCGAGCAGCTCCTCAACAACTCCTACGGCTTCCTGCGGGAACTGAGTCGTGTCCTCCGAACCAATGTGATATTCAGGAAGGATCCAAAGGGAGACATGATGGTCTACCCGTATTACGGAGAGGAACACGAGCTGAAGAAGTACAACGTTAAACGCTCTGTGGACTCCTGGCAAGACGTCCCTGGGGAGGTGCTGAACATGGTGAAGAGGAGCTTGTATGATGTGGCAGGAGGCAGCAGGAGAGTGAGGAGGGAGCTGGATCATTTGCAGATCAAAGGGTGAGGAAGTAAACTGCAGTGAGATGTCATCTTTTTCCAAATGTGTTCACTTTTATTTCACTACAAAGACCTATGACACTTTTGTGGAAAATAATTGATAAATACTCGCCTTCTACGTGCTTTCTGTAGTTCTGTTGTGTACTTGGAGATGGACAACCGTCAGTGCTTCCAGCAGTCCACCGAGTGTTTCGAGAGCACTGATGATGCAGCAGCTTTCCTCGGGGCTCTGGAGTCCAGTGGCAAACTGGATGTTCCATTTTCCATCGAACTTGTTTACAGTGAGTACACTTCTGTACTTCTGAACCTGCATCAATCAAGATAAGATCTCTGCTCTTTGCTTATTTTGTCAGAAGAAACTTGTAGCAACAAAACACACAAATCATTTCGAGATTTGTCTCCTAATTTGTCAACCATTTTTCCAAGGCAGCAATTGAATATCACATAGTCATTTGATGATATTTGCTTCTGATGCAATGGGAAGAGTTGAAGCGAGTAGCATCATTTCCATCCTGTTTAATATCCCAGAAATACTTTGAGGAATTTTGTTTTGGGGGTAAAAGTTCACCTGGATTTATGGAAAAACTATAGACTTAGGTGGTTTAAAAACAATAAAAAGGTAAGGTAACCATACAAAAAAAATTTTTGAGTGGTAACTGTAGAATTTATTTACACACTAAAGCAAATAGATGACACAGTGACAGCAGTTTTCTGTCTGTTTACAGTACGGGCCCAAGATTTAAACACTCCCATTAAAGAATAGACTAAATTCACAATAGTAACTCAAATAACAAGAAACTGGAAAAAACAGTAATAAATAAAAATTTACAAAATTATAGTTTAGTAAAATAAAACATTGATTTTGAGTTGTGGTTTTAAAGATGATTTTAAAAAAAGAAAGATAAACTGTCGCAAACAAATTAGAGCACCTTGCTCATGCACAGTGGGAAAATACCTGTCAACAGGTGCAGAAGTCTGATTGGCCGTTTTAAAAAACACCTGATTGCAGTGATTGTCTCAAAGTGTTGCTCAATAAAACTTTACCCCAGGAGCCCCATCATGCTTGTTTACATGTTTTATTTTTGTTTGTTTGCTTTTAATATTTATGTTAAACCACAATTCAAAATCAAAGTCATGCTTTTGTCAAAATTTTTATTCATTATTATGATTATTAATTTTAACTTACTTTACTGACAGCTGATTTTTTCCCATCTTTAATGGGAATATGTCTAAACTTTCATGTTGCAAGGATTGTTTCACAGGCACAGCTACAGGTTTGTGTTACTACGCAAGCGTATTGCATTAGCTTGAAAAAACAAAAGAAAAGCTCTGTTTTTCTGAATGAACAGGATTATTGGGAAAAAAAATACTGGTGTGTTTTTATATGATTATATGTGCTGTTTATATGCAGCATCATGAATAATTATTGAATTTGGCACACAGATAAATTCTGCTTGTCTCAGTCATAGCTCTGTAAACTGAAGTTAGGATGTTTAAAACGATATGAGATAAACCAAAAGTAACATTTTTAAGGTTTAATTTACTTTTTTTCACCAAGATGTTGTATTGATGATGGGGAAACCGGATGACTGGCAGGGATCAGCAACCCCAGTCCTCAAGGTGCGATGTCCTGCCGGTTTTAGACGTTTCTCTGCTGCAGCACACCTGACTCAAATAAAATAAAATAATTCTCTAACAGCTTGTTCTGCTCAAGTCTGTTCATGGCTCATTAATTCGAATCAGGTGTTTTACAGCAGCAAAACATCCAATACCTTAGGGACCAGAGTTGCTGATCCTTGGAGTAAGGTCTGCTCTGGCCTGTTCTCCTGCCTCCGCTGCACACCGCAGGGACCCAGTAGCCTATTTTCAGCAGTCTCTTAAATGTCTCCTGTGTCACTGCGTAGCCTGAATGCACTGACTAACTGATCCTGAACAAACATGACCGCGTCCAGCAGACCTGCCTGGGCTTTCTGCCTGAACATCTGAAAATTCCTCAGGTGTTTGCGCTAAGTCGACAAACAAGTAACAATCTCAACTAGAGACGAGAATCTCTTGATGAGTCAAACTGAGTGAAACTCTGCAACTTATAGGAAACAGAAGCATCGTGTTTTATAGCCTGTTAATAATGTTAATTATGCTGATAAGCAGAGCACATTATCTAGTAAAAACAGACACTTTCTTAAAAAAAAAAAAAAAAATTCTCTTGTTGATTCAGGAAAGTTTCTTGGGTAAAAATTACCTTGACAATTTAGAAAAACTCTTTTTTTCATCCTGTTAATCAAGAAAAACTGAGCTTTCCTTTAAAGTGAATGCAATATGCCTCCGTATATTACATGAAAATCAGCAAAAAAAAAAAGAACCTTATGAAAAGATGAAACCCACTTGTTAAGTGATATTCCGAATCATGGAGCTCGCCCTGTCCAAACACTGCTGAATGCATGCATGTTACATGTACGTGGGATGACACGTTCTTCCTCACCTTGATGGGCGTGCAGTGGGAAAAATGATCAGATAGTTACCTTTACACACAGTGTTGGGTTGGAAAATCTCACTGTGATGGTCACATCTAGATATGAAGCTGAATGAGCATTTCATTAAAGACACAATTTAAAAACAAAAAAACATGGAAAATGAGGAAATGAGGCAGTGCAAGGTAAAAGTATGTCAAGCATTCACTCCTCTGTGCATCAAACATACCATGCAGATGCAAATCTAAAAACAATACTAGGTAAAAGTAGGTGTGATGACCTCTACAAGAACTTGCACATGCACACATATACAGGAATTAACCACAAACATCTTCAGTTCCATTGAAATATTTAACTGTTAGGACCTGATGGCCAAATGATGAAGAAACATGATCATGGATTTGATCCCCAACAGAACTTGAACATGAATAAAAAGCTGAAGCTGACACAATGAGACAGACAGTCGTGGAAATTCAGCTCCTTCTGGAGCTACTTATGATGTTTTAACTACGCTCCAGTTAAAACAGATTCCACAATTACCAGTTTTGCACTGTTGCAAGTACACATGAGCATGACAGACATCTCTGTGGGGGAGGAGCTTAAAAGGCAGAGCTGGATAAAGTTAAATTAAATGAATAATATCATTTTAATCCGACACGGAAATTGCAAAAAAAAGTGCTTTCTTTTTTAGCTTTCTCAAAGCTATATCTGTTATATTAATATCCATCTTCAAGCAGAGCCTGCTTTTTATCAAACTTGCCTAATTCTGCTAAATATATTAGATTAAGAAAAACAAATATAAATAAACAGATAAATTAAGGCTAAAGTAGCTATGTTCTGTAAAGATTAGATGGGAGTGACATACACACTGATTAGCTTGTTTTTGGTTTTAGTCTTTATGTGGAATTTGTTTACAATTAACATTGACAAAAGCTGGATGGATGGATGGATGGATGGATGGATGGATGGATGGATGGATGGATGGATGAATGGGTGGATGGATGGTAAATAGGTCAAAATTTTAGGAAAAAAAACAAGGTATGGCCCTAAAAGGACCTCTAGTGTCTACACGTTTATACTTAAAACACGCGTGCCTTCGTGTTCATACTCCACGCATCTGCGGCGGCCTCCGGTTGGATCCTCACCCCAGAACTCTTTGATTGTGTATTTGTTATGCAGAAGTGAACAAATGCAGTTGTGAATCTCATGGCCTAAACAATCAATTCCTCCCTGTGTGTACAAATCCAATGGCTTCAGGCTCCAAAATGGTTAATTGCCGCAAATCAACTCATCCAGCCCCCTACTCACATAATATAAGTGTCTCTGTCTCCCTCTTTCTCAGACATGTACACATATACGTCTGCTGATAACGCACCCGCACACATGCGCGCACACACGCCTTATCCCTCAGTGTGAGGGGCTGCTGCAACCTTCACCTCGCTGAATGTAATACCAGGACTTAATGTATCTCTGAGGGTTTAGGTTGGGGGAGTTTATCATTTCAAAATCGTTAGTGGAAAAAAAGAGAAGGGGAAAAATTGATCGGGAGTGTGCTAGAAGTTGGGAGTCTTTGTTATCTCGAAAATCCTAATAAATCCTTCGTCTTTACAGCTTAAAGCGCGTGCAGTAATTTGAAGTTCATTAATCCCCCTCCTTTTTTTCTCTTAAAGAAGAAATGGTAAAGTTGTCTCTTGGTACCCTGAGTTGAAAAGAGAGAAAGGAGGTGGTGGTGTTCCTTACCCCCCTTTTTCTTTTTTTTTTATCACGCCCCATCCCTTATTTTTTTCTTTTTTGATGAAAAGTGGTTAGCAATTCTGATTAATACTGAATAGATGGTAGAAGCTAGCTTTCCAAGCAGTGAGGACTGTCAGTGAGTTGCTGGCACCGGCTGTGGTGTGTCTCGGAGTGGGAACCGCGGCGTGAGGAAGAGCCGGACAAGGTCTGCTCCAGCACTCCGGCGGATCCTGGGTGTCCCGGTCTTTCACGCCTCAGCCCGCCGTGACCATGTCGTCCCCTTTCCCACCAGGCGGCGTGGAACCACCTTCTGAGGGACTCTACCCAATCTACTTGGTCCTGGGCGGTGTGGGGATACTGGCCTTCCTTGGAGTGGGGATGGTGGCTGCCCGAAGGCGGCGCCATGAGCATGGGCGCCTCTGGCTTCCCGAGGGCTTCAAGACCACAGAGACCAGCAAGAAGAAGAGACGCGAGCCTGTTGGGGAGGATTCAGTGGGACTGAAGTAAGTTTCTGTTTATTCTTCCGTTGTTAACGGAAACCTGTTTCTCTGCAGGACGGATGAAGAGCCGGTTCTGGAGGATGAAACGGGTGTAATTGGTGATCAGTCAAATTTTGGAAAAGCGAGGTTTTGCTTGGATCATTAATGATAATGATATAATAGATTTAGGTGTGCATTAATTGACTCGATGGGGCAGAGGGGTGGGGAACAAATTCAATCAATGCTTTTGTTTTTGGCATCGCTGCAGCATTAACGGAGAGTTGTTGGGGTGAGATGGAAGCAGAAGAGTCGAAGGATTTTTACTGAGTTTTCTCTTTATCACAGGCCACTGAAAAACAGCTCCGACATTTCACTCATGGACGACACCCCGAACGAGTGGGGAGAGGATGAACCTACAGATGCAAAGCGCTTCAGGGTAAGGAGGCAGAAATCTGATCTTCAAATCAGTGCTGTTTAAGGACTGAAGTTGTGGTTTGAATTTAAATTTTTAACTTCCCAAGAATATGAGAGGTTTCTTCATGAATTTATGACTTTTGATTTTTTTTTTCTTTTTGGAGAACTTTTGTCTTTTTTTTTTTTTTTTTTTAATAATAGTTTAAATGTTTTCATTTTATTTTCAAATAGATATGAACTCAGTCTCTTCTTGCCTAACGGGTCTGTCTGTGTTTCAGCAGTTTGACGAGCAGGCTGTGTTGGACATGGATGACCAGACGGATCACCGCCAGTGGACCCAGCAGCACCTGGATGCTGCTGACCTGCGCATCCCCTCCATCGCTCCCACACCCCCTCAGGGCGAGATTGAGAATGACTGCATGGATGTTAACGTGCGGGGACCAGGTGGGTGACTCATTTATATAAAGGAAATTAAAGGGATTTTCTGTACGTATTGACCTAATTGCTGCTAATGTTTATTGTAGCTGATTTGCTACTGTTAATCTCTCCTGAAATATTTAAGCATAAGCAGAAGAAGTGGTGACATAAACAAAATAATTCAAGTCAAATAAAAAGCATTCAGTTATTTCTTGTTTAAATACACACCTCAAATATTAGGACCGTTTTTCTGAGTCAGACTCGGCACAAAGGAATAGAAAAGATGTGGCATATTTACCATAACCTGAGAAAGGGATTGAAGTAGATATTGATTTATTTTAACGTATCACCAGCTAAAGTTGCACCTTTTTGAGTGAACATGTCTTTTTGAGTGAGCAAGTGTTCAGTTTCCAGCGTGTGCATGTGTGTACTCAAGCAAGTGTATGTCTGTGGATGTGCAAGTGTGCAGTTGTGCATGTAGGAGTTACTAAAGCCCCGTGTCCTCGGGGTAAAGGATCTTCTTCAAAGCAGCTTGCTGGAAGCCAGGCGCCTGGGGGAAAACACTGATTCCTGATCAGATTAATCATTTGACCAGTAATGGGCCTCTGTTTTCTTTTTTTCTCTCTTTTCCTATTCTACATTACAAAACCCAATGAGAGCATCAAATGCAAAAACCCAGTTTTGTACTAAGTGCTGAAATCCCCGAAGAAATGCTATGAAAAATCAAAGTAACAGATTTAACAAGTTGAGCGCACACTTTTTTCCCCTCCGTCGCGGATCAATGCTCCTGAATCGACCAAATCTGTGAGATCTGGGGTTTGCCATCCTTTTGAAGAGGAGAAAACCTATCCAAGTCAACCGACTGAGCTGCTTCTCTCAGTTAGATATTAATGCTTCGTTTTTGCAGCAGTCTAGCTTTAGCAAACCCTGGCCTCTATCCCCCCAGCTTCGCTTCCCTTCTGAAGCCTCTCCTGTGCTGCCGCCTTGATCAGAATCCATTATCGAAAGAGAGAGCTGTGATGATTCAACGTGGGCAAAAGTGTCAAATCCACATTCGATTTATTTGTTGCTTTGTTTTGATCTGCTAGATCCTTTGAAGAGCAACCTCCTGCTATTTTTTTGTTGCAGTTACTCAGCACTGCTGACCGTGCATGTATAAGCGCCCTCTTTCAAGTTCTTCCTCTCCCTTCAGATGGATTCACGCCCCTGATGATTGCATCCTGCAGTGGAGGAGGTTTGGAAACAGGCAACAGCGAGGAAGAGGAGGATGCCTCAGCTAACGTGATCAATGACTTCATCTACCAAGGTGCTAACCTTCACAACCAGACCGATCGCACAGGTGAAACGGCGCTTCACCTAGCTGCCCGCTACGCCCGCTCTGACGCTGCCAAACGGCTGCTGGAGGCCAGTGCTGATGCCAACATCCAGGACAACATGGGCAGGACGCCTTTGCATGCTGCCGTGGCAGCTGATGCCCAGGGAGTCTTCCAGGTGGGTACCAGCCAAGGAGCAAACTCCACTGGAGAAAAGTGAAACCTGATAGTAAAGTTAAAAGATTGTAGTCTTCATCCGCTAGGGGCCAGCTCCAAAACAGAGCAACAGAGCTCAGTCTGTAGTAGAGTCGCATAACAATGGTTTTTAGCTGGTTAACAGCATGTCTGAGTGTGCCTTACCTTTAGATCGCCCGTCTTTGTTTGTTCCGGATTGGCTCGGTTAGCTGTCAATCATTTGCCCTGTGGCTCGGAGCGGCCTTTGCCCATTTTAGTATTTTCTGGGAGTGACGACACATGCAACATGGCAAAATGGCAACAGTGGGAAACGCCCAACTGCCTTCACTTTCAGCTCTTCAGACTTAAACGGATAATACGTCCATTTTTTTTACAGTCTTTGGTACCAGCAGTGAAATTTGGGATGATTGGAATTTTTTGTTTATTTTCTGCATTTTGAAATGTCCATTTAGGCAACATGAAGCAATTCCCTCACTTTGTTTTTCTTGTTTGGGACAGTTCATGCTGTCATGAGCCAAAATTGCCAATTGCAGATATTTCTATTTTGTATTTGTATTGTATTTTAGTGATGAATTAGTTTTCCACTGTCAGTTGTGTTTTTTTTTTTTTTTTTTTTTTTTTTTTTATTTAGGTGAGAATTTCTATAACTCTTTCAGGATTTTTTTTTTAATCTCACCTGCAAAATCTGCTTTTATATTTTTGAGTTTTAAACATAATTTCTTACAGAAGAGGATTAGGGCCACTGAAAAAAAAATTAAAATTCTGAGATTAAAGTCAGAATTCTGACTTTTTCCAGAACATTGAAAAAAAAGGGAATTCTTTTTTTTTTCAATTTCTGAAAAAGTTAGAATTCTGACTTTAATCTCAGAATTCTGAGAAAACTCAGAATTCTGACTCTTCTCAGAATTCTGAGATTAAACTCGGAATGCTGACTTTTTCAAAAATTGAAGAAAAAAAAAAAGAAATACTGAAAAAAAAATTTTTTTTCAAATCTTTTGGAAAAAAGTCAGAATTCTGACCTTAATCTCAGAATTTTTTTTTTTTTTCAGTGGTCCTAATCCTCTTCCGTAGTTTTTATACTGTGCAAATAAATAAATGCAAATAGAAAATTACAGGAGGTTGAAATTGCTTAGCAAGGTAAATATAGTTGAAAACCCTGACTTTTATCATGCATTTCTGTAGATCCTGATAAGGAACCGCGCCACAGATCTTAGATGCCCGCATGCATGATGGTACTACACCCCTGATCTTGGCTGCCAGGCTGGCAGTGGAGGGCATGGTGGAGGAGCTCATTAACTGCCATGCTGATGTGAATGCCATCGATGACTTTGGTAAAGATTTTCATCACAGTTTTTTCATAGCTGTAGTCAAAAAGTGCAACATAATAAAAGTATTTAAGCTCTTATAACTCTGTTTTAACTCTGTTCTTCTCTCGCAGGTAAATCAGCCCTGCACTGGGCTGCAGCAGTAAACAACGTGGAAGCTGCCATTGTCTTACTGAAGAATAGCGCCAACAAAGATATGCAGAATAACAAGGTTAAAAAACAATTTCTCTACTTCCAGGTTGTGCAATAAAACAACATTCCTTTAGCTTCTGTGAGAATGTTTAACTCATTTCTTCTCTGTTCACCTCAGGAGGAAACCCCTCTGTTCCTGGCTGCCAGGGAAGGAAGCTACGAGACTGCCAAGGTCTTACTGGACCACTTTGCCAACAGAGAAATAACTGACCACATGGACCGGCTGCCCAGAGACATTGCACAGGAGAGAATGCACCACGACATTGTGCGGCTGATGGATGAGTACAACCTGGTACGAAGTCCTCCAATGCACGGAGGGTCTCTGAGTACCACATTGTCACCCCCTCTATGTTCGCCCAACGGCTTCCTGGGCAGCATGAAGCAACCTCAGCCCCAGAGTCAAGGCCAGGGCAAAAAGGCCCGCAAGCCCAGCAGCAAGGGTATTGGCTGCAAAGATGGCAAAGACATGAAGGTGAAGAAGAAGAATTCCCAGGATGGGAAGCCTGGGAACCTCCTGGATAGCTCAGCTGTTCTGTCGCCTGTTGATTCACTGGAGTCTCCGCATGGCTATGTTTCTGATGTGGCTTCACCACCGATGATGACCTCACCTTTCCAGCAGTCGCCGTCTGTCTCCCTGAACCATCTGCAGGGGATGTCAGACCCCCACCTGGCTGTAAACCACATGGTGATGCCAAACAAGCAGGAGCTAGCTCGAATGCAGTTTGACCCGCTGCCTCCCCGTCTTACCCATCTACCAGTGTCCGGTTCCGGTAGTCAGGGGGCCATGAATGGGCCGTGTGATTGGTTGTCTAGGATGCACGGCAGCTTGAACCAAACAGGTCAGTTCAACCCCATGAGAGGCGCTCCTGGCGGTCAAGGAGGCTTGCACCAGAGTGGGCAGCACGGGATGATGACGACTTCGCTCCACAACGGCCACCCCAACACCAGCTTGTCTCAGATGATGACCTACCAGGGGATCCAGGGCACCAGACTGGGCCCCCAGACCCACATGATGCAGCAACAGGCTCAGCAGATGCAGCAGATGCAAAATCTCCAGCAGCTCCAGCAGCAAGCAGCAGCAGCAGCAGCAGAGCATCCAGCTGCAGCACCAAAACTCAAACACAACCAGCAGCCAGAACTTCATCAGCGGGGAGCTCGGATCGCCGGAGCTCCAGCAGGGCACGGGCAGCTCCAGCATGCCCATCCACACCATCCTGCCGCAGGAGACCCAGATCATGCCCTCCTCCATCAGCCAGTCAATGCCCAGCACCCAGTTCCTTACTCCACCCTCCCAGCACAGTTATTCAGGCCCAGTGGACAACACCCCAAACCATCAGATCCAGGTGCCAGACCACCCGTTCCTGACCCCGTCGCCCGGCTCCCCGGACCAGTGGTCCAGTTCATCTCCTCATTCTAACATGTCCGACTGGTCAGAGGGGATTTCAAGTCCACCGACAAGCATGCAGTCTCAGATTGGACATATACCTGAACAGTTCAAATAGAAAGCTATTATCTATTCACCCAGATTAGCTGTTGTATATATATTTTTTTTATTAAGGAAAAAAAAGGCACTCTGTGGAAAAAAAGAAAAAGGGCAAAGCTGTAAACCAGATTTAATAGAACTTTTATAAACTTTTATACTAACAGCAACATCTGTGCTTCATTCATTCTTTTTATTTATTAATGTCTTATTTATGCGCATTACCTGCTTCTTGACATTTAAGGGGTCCAGGGTGTTTGATTATACACAGACCAGACACAGTCCTTTTGAGAAACTTTTTTCTTGTAGTGCTTATTTTCTGCAGTAAAGTAAGCAGCAAACACACTGGGTATTTATTTCCTCAAAGACTTTTAGTCTTTGCCTTTTTTTTATAAAAAAGAAAAAAAAAAGATTTCTCTGTCTCTGTTTATATTTTTGTATAATCTTGTTTATAATGAAAATCATTCAGATAGAGCACATTTTAAGTTTCAGTGTTATTTGAGTTTGTTGTAAGTGTGGGGAAATATCGGTTGATAAACATGCTGTGAATGTTACCAGGACTTGTGTATTTTGTACGCAGGTTTTGTACAACATAGAAGCTTTTTCACCTTTTTGAGTATCAAGTTATTATTAGTTTTGCTCTTTAGAGTTATGTACATTTCTTCAATCAGTGGAGCAGTATGTTGCGCCTCTAGACTTGATTGCATTCATGTGTAGCGATGTGGTGGGGATGTGATATGTTGTACAGTGTAAGGCCATCTTGGAGATTGGCAGTAAAGGCAGGCTTGATTATCTTTTAGTCCTGTGGTGTTGGAGAACTGGCCTGTTGGCCACAGTGTTTGTTGTTGTCCAGGGGGAACAGGAAACTTCATTTCCCTCTCCCTCCGAATAGTTTGAGCCTATGGCTGTGTTCTTCCTTTTGTAAATATGCTCTGCATTTCCCTTGTAAACAAGATTTTGTTTAAGAAATCTTATGTCTTCAGCATGCGTTGGAACGGTCTTGCACCAGTCAACAGCCTCTAAAATGTAAAACAGAACAAATTATATATTTTGTATCTTACTATCCCTTAGACATCAATAAATTTGAACTATAAAATGGATACAGTATATTGTTAAGTAACATTTTCACATAAAATGAATAAAAATTAATGTTGAGGTTTTATGAATTCCTATTTATTTACTGTTCTGCCATGAAAATTAACTGAGGCAACTGTTTGTTTATGTTAAGAGGTTTTTTGTTACAAAATTAATTAAAAAAAATGTTGGATATGTTCTCAGTTGTGTCCTTTTTGATATTTTGCAAAATGCACTCTGGTTTTGTTTTTGAAATGTTATAATTAGACAAAAAAAAAAGTAATTAGCCTGTAGTTCAAATTTTTGCCAAATTTTTCCTTCCTCTGTAAATTGATCATTTTCAGTAAATGTATTTTTCTTTTTCTTTTTCATTCTGTAAAATTGTTTCTTGATATAATAAAGGGCACCTGTGTGTCTTGAACTTAAGAAAACTGTTCCCTTTCTTTTTGCAAGACTATGGTATACAGCATTATCACATTGAAGTTTATTTTCATCTTTCAATAATAGTTAAATAATTTGCAAACTAATATTTCCCGCTTGCTTCATGCACGGTCATTCATCTTACTGTGTCTCCATCTAGTGGTGCAAATTAAAACATGTAGCATCAAAATTCTTTTGGTGCAGCATTTTGTCCAGCTGTACTATCTGTACTACATGATATAGAATTTCAGTTGCTCAGCAGTTTTAACAAAACGCCAGATTGGAGTATATGCTGCACAGTTTTGTACTTCTTTTTATTACAGAGCCATGTTGGAATAAGTGCAGAATGTGGTTGGAGAAAATTTCCAGTTATTTTTGCAACATAGTAGTCTCTTCTTAATGTAGCACTACCCGATGCCCTCATCAACTACCTTGTCTCTCTCCTAGCTTGGGTTATGTTTCTCTGTCTCCATTCACAATGCTTAATTAAAGATAGATTCTATTGTGCAGGTGAGCTTAAAAACAAAACAAAAAAGAATTATAAGTACTGTAATTCAGCTTTATATTACCAAACCATAGACACAAGAATTGTTAGTCAGGACTGAGCTAAGCTCTTGACTCATTTGCTCTCCTGAACCTGACTTTGACCTATTTTCCTGTCATTCTCAAATTTCCCAGAGTCAACACTTCTGTACATTTTAAACTGGAATCCCTGGGTGAGAGGACGTGGACTTTATGGAAACCACAACCTTTCCCAATCTTTATGTTTAAACACTTCCATTAAATGTTTCTTTATACCAAAATGTGCTCTAGAAGTCCTTGTCATATCTCTTTGGAAACATCATTACTGCATCAAAGTCTAAATTCATTTTATTTTATTTATATTATTTTATTCATTGAAGTCTTTCAGCTTCAAATTTTGTCTAAGAATCATTCTAAATTGCAAATATGGTTTAAAATGCATTGTTTAGCATTGTATGCTGCTTTTCTGTTCCTTTTTTAAAGAATTGTGGAAATAATGGATATAAATTATACTTTAAAATTAGGTCATAAAGCATCTTTACCCTATAATAGTCTAACATTAGTAAAATCAGTAAAATAAATGCTACATTAGTAAATGTCTTCAGCTGACATTTAGCTTGAGTACTGTAAAAATCCCGAGGGTTCTTATTTCACTGTAGGTCAGAGGTCAAAGAACAAGAGTAAGAGCCAGATAAACAAAAAATAAAACAAAAAACAAACTGTTTTAGTTTATAAAAGAGGCTAGTTGTCAGTTAATCGTTACTATGTGAATTTTCTGAACCCTACTAGACCACTTTTCTGTTTTTTAATCGACAGAACGCCGTGTAACTTAAAATAACTACAAGTCCCACAATGCATCTGTAATAGTACAGTTGCAGTTCAGAGTTCAAACATTACAGTAAAAATAGGATATTCGCTGGTTGCAGCTTGTGGGCTTAAAGGTAAAAATAAACAACTTGGCGAGGACAGAACACGTTACTCGGTTGGCACCGCACTGACAGCTGGCACAGGACCCCGAAAATGCCCCTCTGTTAATCGGTGCCCGCTCTTGCTCTGTTGTCGGCGGATTTACTAACGACGGCTAGCTGGGTGCTAACGTTAGCACGCTAGCCTGCCAAGAAGAGCACATAGCAACTGCCGCTCGCTAACGTCATTGGACTGGGACTCTGAAGACTGCAGCAATGTTCGTGCAGGAGGAGAAAATATTTGCCGGGAAAGTGTTGAAAATACACATATGCACCATGGACGGCACGGAATGGTTGGAAGAAGTCACAGAAGACACCACTGTTGAGAAACTGAAGGAGAAGTGCTTGAAACATGTAGGTTTTGTGTTTGTTTGTGTCTTACTCGTTTTTGTTTTGTTTTTTCTCTGTCATTTTCTCCTGTCACTCCTCTGCCTGAGGTGTTTGCAGCTTGCCCTGCCCTCTGTGTAAACTGTCAGTGTCAGTGTCACTAGCTTTGTATTTATAGTAACTGGGTAGACTTTGCTATTTATAATTTAGCAGGTTGGCTACCCCTCTCTAGCTTCAGCTTGCTAACAGTCTTTTTCAGCTCCCAGTGGCTTGCCAGTGAGGCATGCTGCTTCTTAGCCTTTCTATTATTATACAGCTCACCCCTTTTTCTCCTTCTATGGCCTTTAACATAACCTCAAGTGGTGGTCTAATATTTGGGTATATAAATGCAGAGGATATTCTTTATATTCAAATTTTTTTCTTCACCAAGTCACTTATGGTCTTATCAGGGTTTCAAGTTATGATGCTTTTGACTATAATTATTCAGTGGTTAATGGTGCTGCTGATTTTCATCAATCAGAAATAAATCTGCTGCTCTTTTGATTATATATGATTTGTTTAAGCCATTAAAAGTCTAACTTGCATTAATTTACTTATTGTCACACCTCTCAATCTTATACAATATTTTAACAATAAGGCAAGGCAAGTTTATTTATATAGCACATTTAATGTACAGGACAATCCAAAGTGCTTTACATAAAACTATAAGCATTACAGCAGGGTGCAAAGGGAAAGAAAAAAATATAAGAACAAAAAGGTAGATGAGATATTTTACAGGCACTTGCACAGGCAGTAATGTTGTTTGAGCTATTAATATATTAAGTTTCCAGTTATGTTGTGAACATGGCCTGAAAGTGCAGGTATCCAAATATTATTGAACAGTTGTGTCTTTAACATACTACTATGCAATTGCTTTTATTTAATCTGTTAAGCATGTTAAAGATATGATGTTGAGTTTAATACAAAACAGCCCATCATTATGCTGCAGTAACAAAACATTTCTTTCAAGGAGATGGCAGGAACCCCAGGGGTGGCCAAATCAACACTCTGGCGCACTCTAAAAACATTGGCAGTCTTGTTATTTAAAATCTGCATGGATGCTCGCTGGAGACAGTAGTGGAGGATTATCCCACATTTTTCCTGTGGTATATGAAAAAAAAAAAAAACTAATCACAACATTCACTCAAGCAAAGAACACCCTCCAGGAGCAAATTATTAATAAAAGTCAACTATAAAGAGAATCCACCACAAGAGCATGGCAGATTTTTATATTCATACAAGTAAGAAAAAGAAGAAAAAGAAAAAGGTATGGTGAGAGCTTGGAACAGATTCAGGGCATGCAACATCTTCAGTAAATCATGTAGAAGCAGTGTGGTGACATAGGTATGCATGGCTTTCAGTGGCGAGGGGTCAGTAGTGTTTATTGATGATGTGACAGAAGACGGAAGCAGCTGGATGAATTCTTTAGCGTGCAGAGATGCTCTCTGTGCTCAGATTCAGCCAAGTGTTACAAATGTTCCTGGATGGCACATCACAGTACAGTTGCATGATGACACACAAAATACTGCAAAGCAAAGCTACAGATTTTACTAGATAATGTGGGATATTTTGCAGCATTTGAGATATTTATATTAACTTAACTTCAAGATGAGGTACAAAAAAATGTGCAGCATAGGACTCTGCTTAGAAGGCATTACAAAGGAGGAAATGTTTTATTATATCTATGGCTTCAAGACTTTGCCCACATAATTTATTTAATTGAAATTGGGGATTTAACATCATCTCCAAAAAGGAGATTTTTAAAAAGGTATCATTTTTAAAGCCAGTCTGCTATTTAAAACCCATATATATATAATTCAAATAGTTAAAGCATGTTCAATACTAAAAATTATTTTAGCAAAGTGAAAATTTTCTCATTTTAAACTGTAAACAAACAAGAAAATTACATGTTTGGAAGATATCTTAAAAATCATGTTAGACATTTTAAATGTCTCTCACCTCTAGTAATAATAACTTTTATAAATTATATGTAGCTGCAGCCTTACTATTGTTTGTCTCTCAGCTGTTGTATTTTGTGCCTATTTTGTAGTATGTACATGGAAGTCTAGAAGACCCCAAAACACTTACCCATCATAAACTTATACATGCTGCTACAGAAAGAGTCCTCACCGACACTAAAACTGTTGCTGATGAAAATCTCAAAGATAAAGGTATGTAGTTCGGTATTTGACAAACATTTTAATCCAAAATTATTATTATTAAAAGATAAAAGTGTTGATGTTTTGTGTCTCTTGTAGAGGTTTTGCTGCTTATAAAAAAAAAGACCGCCGCCAACTCCTCCAAAGATGGCAGAAGTTAGTTCAGAAGAAAAGGTAAAACTTTGATCATCTTTTTAGGGTGGAATCAGAAATTTTGCTTGTCATAAATAGTATTGTTTACCTGTTGTTTATTCTGGTTTTCGCAGAAGAAACAAGATAACAAAGCTCCAGACAAAGATGCTATCCTAAAAGCTACAGCCAACCTGTCCACGCGGCACACTGACCGCACTGTTACGCAACACAACATCAGAGATGTGAGGATTTCTGAAGCTTGGCTTCATCTCATAGGGTGTATTTCAGTGTAGAAAAATCTTTAAATACAGAGTCAATAAGTTCTTTACCTGTAGCTTCACAAAAAGATATATTTTTCAAAGTTTATAAATGTTTTTTGTGGTGTGTTTCAGTTTCAAACAGAGCTTAGAAAAATCCTGGTTTCGCTTATTGAAGTCGCCCAGAAGCTTCTTGCCTTGAACCCCGATGCTGTTGAACTCTTCAAAAAAGCCAATGGTAAAGTGAACAATCCATTAAATACTAAACTATGTCACCCTGTCCGGTTGGTTATATTCTGTTTAGCAGTATATTATGTTTCCATTTGTGCTTTTGACCTCATAATCTCTTGGATGGTGCAGTTGTGACTATCACTGTGGAAGAGAACATCAGGGACTTCCCAAATCAAAAACCCCGGCTGACAGGTGAAGATCAGGGCCTGAAACGCATCTTTCAGGTCAGGGAACGTCTCTGCATTCAGCACTCCAAGAACAACCCTGTGGAGAGGCATCACACACAGCCAAGGCTACCTACAGGAGTGAAGGGAATCTCACCAACGGCAACCCCCGGCAGATGTGGAAGGGAATTTCAGGCAGTCGCCAACTTCAAAAGCTGCTGTCCAACATCCACTGCAGGAAGCAGAGTCCAGGCAGAGGAGCTGAACAACTTTTTTGCCCATCCTGAATCTGTCCAGAACTCCATCCCACTACCTCTCCCCTGAAATGAGCTCCAGCACCGGATCCCCCACCTCTCTCTTGCTTCAGGAACATGATGTCACAGGGTGCTAAAACCTGTCCGGATGGAGTTCCAGCCAAGGTAGTCGAAGCCTTTGCAGACCAGCTGGCAGGGGTTTACACAACATTATTCAACCTCTCCCTGTCATCCTCTACTGTCCAGTCATGTCTGAAGGCCGCCACTATAATTCCCTTCTCCTAGAAATCTGCCGCTGACAGCCTTAATGACCACACACCCATAGCAAAGACATCTGTGGTCATGAAGTCTTCTGAGTGGCTGGTTTCTCATTATATCAAAGACTGCACAGGCTCCCCTCAGGGCTGTGTGCTGAACCCACTACTCTATGCTGTACACACCCACGACTGCTCCCCTTCCCATCCCAGTAACGCCATCTTAAAGTTTGCAGATGACACCACTGTGGTCAGACTTGTTTCTAATGGAGACGAAGCTGCCTACAGGGAAGAGGCTAAAAATCTTTCTGCTTGGTGTTTTGAAAATGACTTGAAGCTTAACACTAATAAAACAAAAGAAGTGATCATAGACTCCAGAGGAAGGACAATCTGGGGAAGAAGCTGCTGCTACCCGTCTGTCACAGCTCTGTGGAGAGCATCCTCACCTTTGCTATACAGTATGTGTGGTTTACTGGTTGTTCTGCAGAAGACAGAGGGTGATCTCTGCAGCCCTGCAAATCATCAGTTGTCCCCTGCCGGCCCTGGAGGAGATTTCCAAACCTCACTGCCACAAAAAGATCCTAACCATCACCTCTGACTTCTCTCACTGATCACTTATTCCATCTACTGCCATCAGGGAGACGCTACAGGTCATTCAAATCACCAAAACCAGACTCACAAACAGCTTTTTCTCCTGAGCCATTAGAACTGCTAATAACTACTGAAAATAACAAGGACTTCTGCTCTGAACTTACCAACTCTTCTCACAGGAAATGTGTTTCATATGTGTTGTTTCGTGGCTTTGAATAGTTTTTATTTTGTTTTTGTACTTTTTTTCCTCCTTCATTATGTCTTATTGTGCACTGTATTGGTTGAGCACCTTAATTTCATTGCACATACTTATGTAATAACAACAAATACTATTCTGTTCTATATTCCGACATGGCCAAGCTTTATGAGGGACATGCATACACCACATATGTAATCACTTGATCTGTGGGTGCAATCTGGAATACTAAGGCATGAGGACAAGTTGTATTAAAACAGCAGTTATAAGATGACAGACTCATTTTATTTAAAAAGGAAAAACTGCAAATTGATTTTAATGCATTTTTATTTTTACGGAGTCATATTGAACAATGTTGCTGCAGGAAAATGCTTCTAATGATTATTGTTGTGTTCACATTACCTAGCCTTATTTTGACCAGTTAATTGTTTTGTTTGTCATAGCAATGTTGGATGAAGATGAGGAAGACCGGGTGGATGAAACAGCCCTGCAGCAGCTCACTGAGATGGGTTTTCCCGAGAGCAGAGCAATCAAAGCTCTCAGACTGAGCCAGTAAGGCTTTTTGTATTATTCAAAATCATCCTGAATGATTGACTTTCATTAAACTGATGCAAAGAAGTTGGTTCTTGTGCTCGTCACAACTGTAGTTCAGTTTATTCTTGAAACCCTTGCGTACACTAAACATCTCCTCCTCCTGTCTCCTTGTAGCATGTCAGTAACCCAGGCTATGGAGTGGCTTATCGAGCATGTGGACGACCCCTCTGTAGACACGCCGCTTTCAGGACAGGACTCTTCAGGGGCAGCAGGAGCCACAGCAGCTGCCTCACCAGGCCCCTCAGCTTCAGCTTCAGCTTCAGCATCAGGCTCTAACCTCCACCGCAGACTCTCCAGCCAGTCAAGCACAGATGAGAGCAGCAGGCAAGATGAACTCACAGAAATCTTCAAGCGGATCCGCAGGAAAAGGGAGTTCAGACCGGATTCAAGAGTGAGTGGTTTAATTCTACTACTTACATTTTTTCAAATAGTCTCAAAGCAAATACTTTTTTCTTTCCATTACTTTTTAGGAATATGCTATTTTCTTTCCTTCTCAGTGATATTGCAAGGCTCCACAGAGGCTTGTATTGTTGTACTTATGCCGAATGTGTGTGTCTGTAGGCTGTCATTGCATTGATGGAGATGGGCTTTGATGAAAAGGAGGTGATTGATGCACTAAGGGTCAATAACAACCAACAGGATGCTGCGGTATGTGAACACATCTCCCATAGTTTTATTACAGTCGGTGCTTGCTGTTTAGGGATGCCCAAGAGCTGCTGCTGGGATTTTTTGCTTTATTTACATAATTATCCCTGAGAGAAGAACATGAGGACTTTCTAATGTTTCTTTCCCTCACACAGTTTACAACCACGTGATTACCAAACCACAATGACAACAGTGTTTATTTTGAATGAAACTTCCCTCACATGTCTGTACAATGCTAAAGCTGACTACACCCCAGAAGGGTCTGTCTGTAGGACACATAAGAGGAAGAAGTGTAAACATGCAAAGAAATGCCACCATTCTTGTTGAAAATACACTCTCTTTCACTTCTAAAGTTTTATATATCAGGATATAATAATGATTAAAAAGAAAATTAACTAGTCTTAAAATGAGGTTAAAACAACCACAGGTGATGAACGGCACACATGAAATATTTGATAGAAAACTGAGCCTAAAAGCAGAAAATTTAGAGATGCACTGATCCAGTTTTTTCCAATCCAATCCAATACCGATGCCTGGGCTGAGCGTATCAGCCAATACCCCATACCGATACTACCGTTGAATGAATGAGCTGTATATCTTGGCATGTGAGTGAAGGCATCAGGCTTAGCATAAACATTTAGCCTTGTTAAAAAAAAAAGTAACAAACACAGATATAAATGTATAAATATTATTTATTAACAAAGTGGACGTTTATTATGATATTGATTAAAAACAGAAATGGCTGGATCGGAATGTGGGATCGGCCACATTCATCCAATATCCGATCCAGCTTATTTGTCAGTATCAGAGCCAATATCCGTTGCGGATATCGGATTGGTGCATCTCTAAAATTTCTGCTTGATAATGGAAATGGTGTATTTACATTCCTTGAGTTTCTTTTGTTAAAAACAGTATGATAAATTGGTTTTTATATTTGTTTTTCCCATCTCCAGTGTGAATGGTTGCTAGGAGACAGGAAACCTTCTCCAGAAGATCTGGACAAAGGCATTGACACCAACAGCCCTCTATTCCAAGCCATTCTGGAAAACCCAGTGGTCCAACTGGGTCTAACCAATCCCAAGACTCTACTAGGTACAGCCTCTTCAAATTCATATTTATAATCGCAAGAATGTTCGTAAATAAGGGCTAAAAGGGTATTAATGAGAAAACAGTACGTATGCGCCCTATGGGTGGTGACCTCGTATGGTTCGGGTTAGAGGAAAGGAATGAGACAGTAGCTGGGTTTCCATTACACCTGGAAATGCGCAAAACCTAAATATTGCAATTAAAAAACACGAATGGAAACACCTACATTTTGAAAAAACTCTCGAATACCGAAAAAGTTTTTGCACTTTCTTGAGGCGTAAATTCAGACATTTCATTAACTATTTGGTTCTTTAAAAAAAGGAGGAGAAGAAAGAATTTTAATTAATATTTTATTTTTAATAAAAAAAATAAAATTATCCCTCCAAAAGAAAAGGAATTTTTTGCATAAGTGTAATGGAAACACTTTTTTTTGCAATTGCACGCCATCATGCGTGACGTAAGGGGGTTAAAATCCAGTTATTCCTTCTTAATTATGATAAATATGATCATTTACAAGCATTAACTGTGAAATCGGAGTGATGGGAGGAGTTTTATCAGTCACATATGTGAAAAATCCCCAAATCTACGTCACTCAGCAAGCTGAGTTCATTTAGGACTTTTTACAAATGGTTTAAGTTCTTCATGTATTAATGACTGGCCACGAGCTGTTTGTGTCGTTTGCACACATTTGTACCACCACGACTCGGTTATCTCGTTCCCACATGTTAATCATATGTCACCAGGACTTAATAAAACATGACCATTGGGTGGTATCATCCTGGGTGGTTTATTATTGCCCATGATATCATCGTACGACTGCGCCTTCGTATCAACAGCTGCATCACCACATCAGTCAGGAACTGGCTGCCAGATAAACGTGGAATACAAGATCAAGAAATGACATCCACACTCCAGAAGTTGATCCTGAGGGGTTTTTAATTTGTGTAACGTCCAGGCGTCTGTCCTGGAAGTCGCCACGAGTGTTTTTTTTACCTGTGTGTTGACTTTACCTCTGAATTACCATCCGCTGCTTTCATCTCCTCATGAGGAGCAGCAGCAGCTCTAAAAAACATGTTTATATCGCTATCCTCCTCAAAGTGGAGTCTCACTGGACAGGATTTTACCAGAATTACGGCTTATACCATTCAATGGAAACACCTACATATCGCTGTTGTGCATTTTCTAAATTTAAGAAATATCGCTTTTGTTTTTCGAAAAAGTGTAATGGAAACCCAGCTAGGGAGAGAGATACACATCTCATGAGTATGTTTTATATTTTTTCGCAGCATTTGAAGACATGTTGGAGAATCCACTCAACAGCACCCAGTGGATGAATGACCCTGAGACTGGCCCTGTCATGCTCCAAATATCCAGAATCTTCCAGACCCTCAATCGCACATAGAGTCCTCTGGTGACACCCCCCCCCCCCCCCCCCCCCCCCCTTGTGTGATTGTGACAGCTTGTATGTGTGTGAATGATCATGCTGGGATATGTGTGTGTGGCAGAGACATGAGTATAGGTTTTTTTTTTCTTTCTTTTTTTTTTTTTTTTCCTCCGAAAGACAAAGACAGAGGCGTCAAAGTATGAATTCAGATGTTACACTATTTATAAGAGTCCAGGAAAAACACTTATACAAAAACAAATGTTAACATTATTATTACAGTAATAATATAAAATTGACATTTAATATGTTTTTACATTTAAATGCTAACAATTTATAAGTATGACAGACATGATTTATTTTATATAATTTCTCTATGTGCAGAAATTACATTAGACATCAATTTACTGTTTACACTTTGAAGAAAACTTTTTGTATGATTTACAATATTTAAATATTAATTACAGTTTTGTCTGTCTCTTTAAATTGTTACACTTCATCAATAGTGAATGTGTGGGAGATTTGTCACTTTCATGTTTAGGGTTTCTTTCCTTGTTTTCATCAAAGAAGTGACTTGTCACTTGAATTGAGTGTTGATTGAGCTCTTTGAAAACAAGCTTTCAGACGCGTTACCTCTCTCCGTTCACGCACGTGAGGTCACTGTAAGTCACCCACCTCTCACTTCAAAGAGACCATCTTCTTCAAATATATTTGGTTTTCTTGCCTTTCAGAGTAACCTTAAACTCTAAACTGTTTCTCTCAGTCATGATTTTACAGGAAAATGTTTCATTAGGCCCATGTGTGTATTGTTAATGTGCTCTTGAATGTCATATTATTGCGCTCATTAAGCACTTGTTCACCTCTATGAATACTGCTCACTGCAGCACTGAGGAAGGAAAAGAAGGGTCTGTGTTTTGTTGGAAAAGGCTGTAGAAGGGTGTAAAATGAAACTGAGCCTAATATATGGGGTTTGCCTTTTAAAAATTTGAATGATGAAGATGTGTGCTCACTTCATGCTGCTGAGGTGCAAGCATCTTTGTGTACACAAAGAAATAACAGAAGCTGAGATACAAGTATAACCAAACCAAAATGTCACTGTATTACCTGCCTTGTCATTATATACCCAGTAAAAAAAGGAAAAATGTATTTCTGTGCAATAGCAAGGACTTATGTTGACCTGTAAAGACATATATCTGATCTGAGTGTTAGAGATGTTTGAACTGAAATGGGTAGTTTATTATACAATATTAGCCTTTTGCATTGAGTCTCTGACTGCAAGATGGGAAACTTTGCCTCTATTAGTTGTACCAAGAGTTTAAAACAATATGGAGGGTGGTGTGTTTTGCCAAGCTTTTGAGTGTTTTTATTCAATATTTAAAATGTAGTATTATTGTGACTTTCTGCTCAGGGAGGCTGAGATTGTTTTTCTTAACCTGTCATTACGGCAAACCCCTGCTCAACTCCTTGTATTTGAAAATGGCTTTAACTAAACTGTGTAGAACTTTGCTTATGAAGAAGAGCACCACAAGACATGGTTTCGTAAATGCAATATTTGAAAATATTTAAATGTTTTTAGAGAGAAGTGTTTGTTCGAACTATGTCTTATTGCATTATTTATATTGAAAGCCAAACTAGTAACTTGATCTTATTTATAACATTTTTAGCAAACTTTGAAGCTAAATCTTCAAATGTGAAAAAAAGTCAATGCTTCAAATGTTGTTTTTACAAACCATTATAAAGATATGCTTATCGAATCAATGGACTTGGTGGGTCACAGTGTGATTTTAAATGGTGCAACGTGTTTGAACAAGGGAGGAGTTCGAAACATCTCTGGAAGCCTCTCTGCACTTCAGTGGATCTTCATCGTGATATTGTGAATCAAACTTTGGGAGGTTGTACACTCAAGGGAAAACATCCACAGGAAATGCAGAATTCTTTTACTACAGCCAGCAGGAACTGAAAGTCACAGATTATTTTCACTCTGCTGTCATGCAGGACTGTCCCAGATCAACAACCTATGCAATATACTCACTGTTTGTTCAAATGGCCTCATGGGCTACTGGCATCAAAATCACTCTCACATTAAAGTTATTTTTGTCGCTGTATTCTTTGGATTCTGTTAAAAATCTGAATTAATGTGGTAAAGGCATTTGGGAGCTCAAGAAAAATATATGAAAATACACTAAAGTCTACAAATTATATTAAGGTGTGCAATACTGAAATGCAGTTACCTTCATATTACTTTGTGCCTTCTAGTTTTATTTAACCTTTAAGTAGTTTTCAGGCATGTTGGGCCTTTTTTTTTTCCAAAAGTACAAAAATGACTGTGGTATACAAGAAAAAGATGCAGTTTTTTTTTTTTTATTGATCACACACTGTGCACTCCAGTACACATTCACATTTCCACCTGTGGTGTTCAGGTTGACTGGACCAGAGATTGATTGAAAACAAGTGAGTTTGTTCTAAAGTTGTGAAATGTTTGTTGTGTACCTCAACTATCTTTCTCTTGTATGGGTTTTTTGGTGTAATTGGTTTAGGTTTGTAGAAGATTTAATGAATTGAACACAGTCTTTTCTATAGTTGGATGGATTTCCACACCGATCTCATCCAGTATGTGGGAACACATGCACAACAAAGACAGGGTGAGCAACAAGTAAGCTACATAGGGTCTAGCAATATGTAGGTTTCATAGGTAGCCATTTCTCTCTTTCTATTAAGTAGCTACTAAATCTGGTACACAGATTCATCCAAATTACTTTTAACACTTTTTGCACAACTGCTAGGCAATAACCAGTAATAGTAAGATAGCTATCTCATTGAAAGTGAGGGATGCTTTTGGAAAGATAATTTCACCATATGAACCAGTCAATCAATGCAGAATGCAGAAGTTGATCCAGAAATTGAGAAAAATTCAGTATTGAGAGAGAAAGGTAAAGACAATACTTTGAACATCTTAAATGTTCTGACACCTGGGCAAATAATCTACTAATAAAAGCTCTGTGACACCACTGACTCAGTTTTTTTCCCCTCAGTTCATTCATTCATTCATTCATTCATTCAAAGGACTTTTTTTTTTAATGGTTGTCAATATAGCAATTTTTGCCAAATACTGTACAACTTTAAAAGAGTTTATTATTGCCCATGTATGCATGTTTAAGATGCACATAATGTATATTTATCCTGGTTTCCACTTCTTAGTGTGTCTTTTTAGGCAGTTTGCCAGAGCTGTGGATCTTTGGCAGTTTCCAAAGCCTCTGGTATTTTTAGGAGGGTCTTTCTTTCTTGCACCTTCCTGCCTTCATGACAGCTGACTAACTTCTCTTTATGATGCCTCTAACCTTCCTCTTCTTTGGGAATACTGCCTTCTGTTGTTTATCATCTCAAAACTAACCACCTCTGGGATCCCTGTTGCCTTAGTGTTGATCAGCCTGTTGGTCTATGATATGGCCTCAGTTGTTATACTACATTATTCACTTTTCAGAAGGTAATCTGTCGCTTAACCTTAAAAAAAAAAAAGGCCACATAGGCTGCGAGTGTCCAGTTTTTCTGTTTTGACACACACGTCACTGCTATGATGTGAAGTTGTGTACAAAAAAGGCATGCAGCCTATGGCTCCGAGAAGGCAAAAGGTACTTTTTCATTTTATCCTCTAGCTTTTGTTTAAAATGATGATGAACTGAGCGTATTTTGACTGTAATAGAAAATCAGCATTTGTTGATTTCCTGTCTCATGATGGCAGAGTCTTGTCTGTTACCATTATAATAATATACAGAAATATTACATTACACATAGTAATATCATCCAGCAGTAATGTATTTATACCACATTTCACCACTAGATGTCATCATTGTTCAGAGGAAATGACATGACGTTCCTGTGTGGACCATTCACAAGAAAAGTAAGATTTCCATCGTCTCCTTGACAGTTTCTAAAGAAAATGTTCATGCGCAAAATTTGTGACATGACTCATAACTTCTCTTTCTTTAAAGAATGATAATGGAAATATCAGCAGAAGGTTGAGTTAACATGATATTTACCACTTTCACCACTGTTACTATTAACAGATTGGAAGGTAATCACGCCTGCGCAGTGGACTCATTTAGGAAGGCTGGGATGAAAATTACATTTCTATGGGCAGAGCGCGAACACACTGCTGATCTTCGCAGCTTAGTCCGACCCACAAAAATGTTTCTATCTTTTATTAACATGAAGCATCTAATACAAAGATAGACTTTTGAGAGGAAAAAAAAGGATCCGCCGTACGTTGTCCTTTTTCGTTGGAGGGCTCGCCCAATTTTTGCCTGGCGTTTATTCCACCTGAAACGCTGCCGTTGAGCGGTTGTCACACAGGCCGCAAATCGGGTTCTGTTGCTAGGAGGAGACCTCAGACTCGCCTCCCTGCTAGCATGATTAGCTGGCTATGATGAGTCGCTTTGGCTGGTGTATTTTGTACACAGCGGGCAACTGTGCAACGAGGCTGGTCCTTGGTTAAGTGTTTACCCCGACGGGACAAAAGGGTGACTTGGAAATACACCACACCTTTCAAGGTAATGTCTTGCCAACTGGCTAGCGTCATCCATGGGTCCAGTGAATGCAGTGGAGCTGGTGTACAGTACACATTAGCAAGCTAACGGTTAGTCAGGGTTAGTTAGCTTCTGTTCATTTGCATGCATGGCCGCATAGCTAACCCGATTTTAGGGAAATGTTCCGTGTCAGCTAACGATTGTTCCCTAGTATATCAGATTTAGTCACTCCTACACACAGTCGCTAAATTGTATTTCATCTAGCAATTACCCAGCTAGTCTAGTAAGTCAGTATTAGGCCGTTAGCAGTAATATGATGGGGAAAGTGAAATTGTTCAAGTAATTCTACAGGTTTTTATTATAAGTTAAGCGAAATAATGTAAAAAATATATATATATATCGGTGATGATGGAAAAACCTCTTTTGGGTTTGTGGCCTTTGTAAGCAGTTAACTGCACTTCATCTCCCTTTTTATTCTCTCTCTCTATGTGTGTGTGTATATATATATATATATATATATATTACTTTATGTAGACATTTTGCTTTAGACGCGACCCTTCTGTTGACAAGAGAAAAAAAAAAAGTTTTCCCAGAAAAACTGTGTCCAAAGTAACAACCAGGAATCAGCCTGACTGGAAAATTAAACTGAAAGTATGATCTCAATGTAGACCATAGAAACACAAGACTAATGTTAGAACATAGACCGTGTGTTAGACACACTCTGCTTGGCTTGATAAAACTGGATTATCTGTGTAACAGTCAACTATCCCATGAATGTATTTCCAGACAGACTTACAAAATTTATGATTTGTAACTCAAAAAGTTCCGGGAAGAATTGGAATTAACAAGGCACTGACATTGCCAACAATGGTCTCTTGTTGTTTTGACCTAATTTTATTCAACAGTATTAGATTGTCCTGTTGTCGAGAATAGTTTGCTTTATGAACTATGACTATAATTTGTCAGATTTTCCGTCAGCCATATGTAATAGCAACAACAACAAAAATGTTCACTGATCTTAAATGTCAGACCAGCATCAGACATATATAATTTGTGGACTAGCACTGCACATCACGTGCTTTCCATAATATGCGTAATTGCCATAAACATCATCAGAAGAGATTTACTTAACAATAGCTTCACTGTTGGTTTGTTAAATAGCAGGTACTGCAAGGACGCTGTTTCCATAATGCAGTTATGAGATATGTCTGAAAAAGATGCCACTTGCCTTGAACCCTGTTAAACCTGTACGACTACTAAAATTACTTTAAAGAGAAATGCTGTTTTTTTTTAGAAATTGGAAAAACATCTGATGGAGTAAAACTGTAGTTTGGTTATTTATGAAGCCGCTTTATTAAAATATCCAGACACTCTCAAGCTTCTTTCAACGCCATTTGCATCTTAGCAGATTATAGATGGCTCATAATCTGTCATTTCATTGGGTTCCTCAATTTGCAACACCTTCTGTATAGTTTTGACTTTGACAGTATTTTCATTTTTGAAGGATGGATGTTGACTTGTGTGCTGGCGGGGACAGTTCCAGAAGAAAAGTAGATCTGGCTGGGGCTTCAGAAGGCACAATGGATGTTGTACCTTTGGAGATGTACGACTCTGCCCGAGCAAAAATAGCTGCCAACCTGCGGTGGCTGTTTGCCAAAGCCTATGGCATTGGTAAGTAATTTAATTAGCATTTATCTTACGCAAATTATATACTGACAAATTTACAGAGCCTGGGACAGTTCTCGAATTTGGAGATTTTTTTTTTTCATCATATTTACAGCAGTATGTTATTGTAGGAGTTGCCATTCTTTACACAGTGATAGTCTGCACTATTGTGCTGCGCTTCTGCTGACAAACTTTGACAGCAAACACCCAAGAGGAAGAAAATATTTCTGCATATGTGCACTTTACCCAACTGTAATTCCCCCATGAGACTTGGCAACTCGTACCTCCCTCACTGAGTTGCCAGATCTTTCCATTCAACTGAGATTGAGCCCAGTTTAGGCCGAGCAGCAGGCACTGAGGATTAGGCTATATTTGTTACTGTTGTCAGAGTACAGAAAACACTGATCTACACTACTAGCTTCTCTCACACCTTGATAAGATTGTATCTGCATTAGCAAGTGGGTCTTTCGGTTGGAATCGATTTCCCCTCGTTTGTGTAAAAGTTGAGTGGAATAAAGTTCTGAGATGGGATGCATTGTGTGAAATTCAAGACATCTTTGTTAATGTTATAGAATTGTCACACTTCTAAAACTTTAACTCATTGTAAATATAGTTACTGTCATGTTACAAATATATATATATGTTATATATATGTGTGTGTCACAAAACCGTTAATACATTTTAACCATAGCTTCTGGTCAATTGCAATACAGTTTACTGGTATGTATGTTAATTTGTCTTTTCATTAGAGATTGGAAATTGGACCTTTTGTAAATCAGAACTGTAGAAAGTGAAATTCTTGTTCAAACATTTGTGTGTCCTGTATGCAAACTGAGACTAAGATTATATGAACTATTATTTACTCTCCATCTTTCTGTGCTTAACTGTGTGTATTCCCCATAAGAAATATATTTTGACATCTTTTTCTAATACTTTTTCCATGAGATTCCTCACTCACCAAATTCGTAACCTCTGCTTACTAACAGAGAAAATCTAGAAGGTTTGGCAGGTGGTTAATCCTCAGCAGCTGAGGCTTGCAAAATTATTAACATCTTAGAAAAGAGGATGGTTTTTACTGAAGAGCTGCTAGTTTATCATGCACTGCAAGGTGTCTTGCAGAATTGGCTGAGCTGAGTCAGCTGTCTGATGCAAAAGCCCTGGTATTTGGTTCTTTGCATGTCTGTTGCATCAGTGTGGTCTCTGGTCAAATCTGTCATTATTACACTGCCTCAAACAAGCCGTCTTTTGTATCCTGTGGTTTTTCTTTTATATCTGTGGTCATTACACAGATTTTCTAATGTCAATGAAGCATTCACTGTAAACAAATGACAATAAGATTGGAGTTTTAATGGTAATTCCAGTTATGGATAGAAAGCGGCTGCCTCTTTTGCATTTGCTTTTTGCCCAGTGTTTTCCTCAGAGGCTCATTAATAGGGCTTATTTTCTTCTTTCTCTCTCTCTCAAAGCTTATACAGAGGAATTTGCTTGGTCATGTAGCTGTCTATCAATGTACTGTAGGCCCTGGCTAATGATGCAGGCTGAGAGATGGATAAGACTTCTTGGTACAGACAAAATGATGCACTACTTACGAGTTTGGTTGGATATGTTATTTCACAGAAATGAGCCCCAAAGCTTAAGTGGCCCAAGGGGAGGCAACTCTCAGGTGCAGCCACAGTTATCTTCCTCCCATAGGGCACAATAAATTAGGCTCATTTTATTTCTCTCCCCATGGCTCATATGGTGTCTGCTACAATGCTCTTGTTGTTTGTTTGTGTATTGATTGTGTATTTTCTCACAAATGGTGTCTTGAACATAGTTGATACTGCATCTCTATTGGAAATGTTATCATCGTGAGATGTTGCTATCGTGAGAGATTCATCTATGTATTTTTTTCTTTCCCTTCTTTTGGGCCTTTGTACATGTTTGTTTTTGTGTACATGGTCTCCTTGTGCCGGAGCTGCAGTCAGACAACACTGCAACCCTTGCTCTGTGCTGAGCATGTGGTGCTGGTCCTGGTTGACCGACTGTGCTGTAGCACATCCTGGCTCTTGTTGTCAGGCCCTATTCTAATGCTCCACCCTTTCCCAGTTAGTAAATTTTTCAGTCTGCACTGGGTTGCAGGAAGGCGGGGGGCAGCTGCCACATGACATCAGTGTCTGTGGAATGAAGTCAAACGTGAAGACGCGCCTCATCGAGACCCCTTTTGTTTTCATACACAAATACTCCTACTGTCCCAATGTGTGTATATACCCAGACGCAGGTCTCCGCGAATGACCCAGACTGATGGGTGTTCGGCGCAGTAGATTGTTGTTCTGTATTCTTAGTTGTCATTTCCACCATGCTTAGGGGGCAGGCATGTTGGTGAGGAGACATAATGCTGTGATATTTGTGTGGATTACAGAAAATAGACCACCTGATCATCAGCAGCTTCTGTTATAAGAAGTGGATGACTATTTCTATTAAATTTGCCATTTCAGTTCATAGCAAGCAATTATTTTTACAACAGACTTCTGTGCATTAGCAGGGTGATTTGATGCATCAAGTCAACGGCCCTTTAGTGCTTTCTAAGTTGCATCAACACATGACAAGGTTTTTGACAAACTGTGAACTATACTCAGGGAAACGCAGTCTTAAACAGTTTCTCTTTCAGGAGAGAGAAGGGCAACGCCTGCTTTAGATGAAAGAAATTAAGCTTCAGTTTAGCAAAGCAAACCTTTGAATGTAAATTTTTCCTGTTGTCATTCTGCTCAAAATGTTTTCATAGAAAACAACTGAAGTAGCCTTTGTGCTCATCCATGAAAATGGCAGCAGTCTCGCACACATTCTGGAACTTGCAGACTTGAGTTAAATATTTGTCAGCACCTGAGTTGTTTCCTTCCTTGTCCTTCTTATTTTTCATTATTGCTTGCAAAACTAGTTGAAAGAATCTTCCTGCCTGTTCTCCAGCTTTTATAAACACCAGCCTGCTAATGAGAGGCTCCCCTTAGACAGTGCAGACACAATATACATGCACACACACATTCACACACATACACCTTTTGCTGTTACTGAAGTTCAGGCAGAGTTCTAAACATTTTATTTAAAAAAAAAAAAAAAAACAATATTTCCGTCATTGTACCATTTTCTACAGTGCTGGTTGTTGGTCAGGTTTTGTGGATAATTGTAGACCTGTTTTGTGGTTTACCTTGTAGTATAAACTTGGGGTTGCGCTTGCTTCAGTTCTGCTGCTTTGTTCCATGCCTTTATTTGGTTGTGGTTTTAGAGAATGACCTCATCCAAAGCAACAGGATCACATCTGTAGGTTGCTGTTATTCTTTTCTTTTTTTCTTTCTTTTTAAGCATTGTTCAGTCATTGCTGGCAAAGTTCATACTGTCACCTGAGAAGTCTGCTCTGACTGAGCACTTGGATTAGCAAGGATCTGTGGCCCAGTTTACTATTGAGGGAGTATGCCGTGACTTGTAATTACAAGCCTACATTTACTAAAAGTAAACTCAAATGGATGTTGGCCCATTTCTGCTGCCTATTTATATTGTAGAACAGTGGTATGAGGCATATGGTAATGTTGCTGTTAAAGATATTTTTCTGGCACCGCCATTTTCTTAATTTCTCTTTAAGTATTTATGTCTTAATTAGGGCTGTCTTGATCCCACTTTTTCGCTTTCAATACCAATACCATAGGTCAAGTATTGGCCGATGCCCGATATAGAGACTTAGCTATGTATTGGGCCAAAGATTTTGCATATTGATCTGATAACTGATTTTATTCTTGGTTTATGTTAGGTCTGTTTTGGTAAACCTCACCTCTAAAAACATATTTTAAGAGGTTAATGAAATAAGTTCATAGCAGTTAGTATGAGGAAAAAATGACCCATTTATTATTAAACAATGGGTATGATGAATTTTAAACTTACAAACAATAATATATAAAGTATTTACAAGACCCAGTCAGGAAGAAACTTCATAAAAGTAAAGCTGGAATGGATTTCAAACCGATCCATGTGTTTTAACCGATATCGTCCCGATATCCGATATTGGTATTGGATCAGGACAGCCCTAGTTTTAATTATAATAAAGCTAATCCATGTATGTCTTTGGAGTAGTGATTTCATGATTAGAAATTTATTTGACACAATTATTGTCAAAGAAATGCATGTAGTTGTGATTTTATGATTATAACCATTTTTTTCAAGTAATAATTCATTTCACAATGCTATAGTCACATGATTGAAGACTCCTTATAGGTCTTTAAGTTTAATTTATTTCTGTTTTGATACCAACAAAACATATGACAAGTAACCAAGAAGTCCCAAATCAACTGACCTGAATAGATCACATAACTCCCTAAGTGAACATATGTAAAAGGCTGCAGGACCTCTACCTGAATTAAGGAGGATTTTTTTGTTACATTATATAAATGCTTTTGAACATTTCTTTTTAACCTGAGCAGATAATTTTTGAAACACAGGGATAAGACATTTAGCTAGCTTGTACTTTTATCTGCCCTTCAGCAGTCTGCCATTTGAAACATAAATAATACTGTTGTAGAGAAAATAAACAAACAAGCTCATGTATATGAAATTACATACAGAAAAAAAGGAGAGAGAGAGAAAGAGGCATGGACCTCTGCAAATCAGTCATGTTTGAGCAGCAAAATTATCCATCAAAGGGAGTTTTTTTTGCATCTGTACAATTAACTTGTCACATTACATTGTACGTCCAACCCGAGTCATACACAATCATGAGATTAAACGTAACACAACATTTAATTTCAATGTTACGTTAGGCATTCATGCCATTTAACTGAAATACTGCACCTTTACCCTTTAGCATACAAAGCTGATGGTTATCATGCAGGTGGTGAAACATAGGCAAGAGGCAGGGTACACCCTGGACATGTCACCACAGGACTGTTGGATGTATTTTCTCTTTAACTGCAAACTTTTCATGGCTGCTTTACTGGCTGGTGAGCCATCCCCCCACAATGACCTTTTGGTAATCTTTTCTTTTTTTCTATGACCAAAGAAATCCATAAAGAATGACTGAATTTGTTTGGAGGGAATAACTCTTCCTCTATCATACTTTCCCAATCTGCCACCATTTGCATGGAAAAAAAAAAAACCTGAAGCAACACAAGCAGAAGCACGCAGAAGTGGTGTAGCTTTGTTTTCGTTCCGTGTGCGAGCCACGCTGATATGTTTTAGAATTAATCCTTGTGGAAAGTGATGCTATTGTGGGATCTTAACAAATAATTAATCTTGGTGTTTAATACGGAGATTAATTGTGGAATTGCGTTATCATGACATCCCTTCTTAAGAGTTGGCTTGAATTTGAGCCAACTAATACTAAACTCCACTTACCTCTTTTTTTAAACTCTGTTTACGTAATCTTTTCATTACAGATCATATTCCAGAGGATTTAAGGGACCCATTCTACACAGACCAGTATGACCAAGAACACATCAAGCCTCCCGTCATCCGTCTGCTACTGTCCTGTGAACTTTACTGCCGTGTGTGTGCCCTCATCCTCAAGACGGAACAGGCAGCATCACTTCAGTCCCACCTGTCAGTCATCCAGGCTTTGTCCAGGAAGGGCATTTATGTTGTGGAGAGTGATGATACACCTGTCACAGAGGAAGACCTGGCCTGCATGCCCATCAAAATGGTAAGTGGTTGTGCTTGAACTTGGGATGAATATGTTGATAGATTCTCAATGAAATAACCAGTAGCTTCTTTTGACAAGTTATTAGACAAGAGCATCATCTGAATTTGTGTTTATCTTGTATCACAAGTCTGTCAGTGAAAACGGAAATCAGGACAGAAGCTGTAACGTCATTGTTCATTAATTGTGACATCACCAGCTTTGCCTTCCTCTGATGTTCTCATGCCATTGTGAATTCAGTGGAAGAGGGGATGTTTTTATCCTTATCTAGCAGTTCCATCAGTCTCTTCCATGGACTTCTGAGACACTTAGAAGGTGCTACTATGTCAGCTTTATGGAAGATTTGGATTGGGATTGATCTCTCTTCCCCCAAGTTTTCACTTTTCTAAACTTTGCATAACAGATTTCGACATACTTTACTGCTTGACTTGGTGAAGTAGGCCACAGATCATTTGGCTGCACCCTTATCATTTCTATTCAAATTAAAAAGCTGGAATTTGACTTGTCATGCAAGTTGAATGAGGGCTCATATTGCAGGTGGAGCTGTGATTCGAGTATGGATGTTATTTTGCTATGGCAGTGTTGCATGTAGCCTGTCTGAGGGTTTAGCCAGATTTAACCTGATGTGCCTTCCAAACATGACCCCACTGGTTTGTTTAACCATCTCTTAATGAAATGAATAACTCCAAAAAACACAGTTGGTATTTTTCCTTTTTTTTTCTGTCTATGCCCATTGCTGAATATCCGTACCAATATGTGTTTTCACAGGTTTTTATGGTAAGACTGGTCCTTGTATCAAGGACCTGTTTCCAACCATTTATCACGAATTGTTAGTTCATATGATATTTCTGGGCTCTAGACCTTTCCAGTCACCAGTCTATTTATGTCTGCGTGTATAAACTTCCAGCATCAATACTCTGGAGAGTGATCTCCACCTGGTACATTTTGGCAGTGCATCAGTGGCTGTTCGTCAGCTTTAGCATGGATGTTAGCCTGTATAGCTGGGCAGCCACACCATGATTTTGTGTGGTGTTCATTTAATTGTTTAGTTAATATGCCCCTGTGTGATGCTCATACTGACTCCCAACACAAAGGTCCCCCTTCATCCTCTGACAGTTTTAACGAAGGCCGCTGGAATAATGGGCCTCATGCAACATGTTCGTATTTTTTTCTTATCTTTCACTCACTTTTTCTCCGACCATGGGCTCCTATGAATGCACTACGTCAGATTCAACAAACGTTCTCAACTTCAGATAACTGCGTACATGATCCTTGTAAACATGATGCATTCCACCTGTGCGTACGTGAGCGTGCGTTCACGAGAATTGCAAATCTGCATAAATACCGCCCCAATAACTCCATATAAGGACACGGCTTCCCACGCTTGTCAGAAGGTGTTCATTCAGAAAAATGACATCTAAGATGAAGAAGAGAAACTCTACCAGTTCACAGATCGAGGTTCTGCTGACTGAGATCTGAGCAGCAGTATTAAAGGAGTTAAAGCAGAGCAGTGGAGAAAAAAATCACAAGAGCTGTAAATGCTGTGTCACCTGTTGGTCGTACTGTTATAGAATTAAAAATAGAAAATACTTGATCCTATAATGGAGTCAAAAAGACGGCTACCAAAAGCAAGACAGCCACTGAATACTACTGGTGGAGGCCAAGAGGTGCAATATATGTAAATGCTTAATGAGTTTCCATCAACAAAACACAGCGCAACATTCTACAAATCTACTTTTAATACACACGCACACACGTTGGCCCACTATGCGTCCTAGCAGGAAAAAAAGCTGACATCCTTTTATCGCCTTCTCCATCTCTCTCATACAATGCACATAAAATATGAACGGTGAAACTCTAATTTGACAAAGTCAGACCCAAACATCCACATTTTGTGTAATAACGAAGCCAAGGCGCCATGAAGTGATCTGACTGCATGTCTTACCGTTAGAAGAGTTGCTGCGGTCACTATTGCTGAACCTCCTTTCTGAACTTTCTATCCATTTTCTGTTTGAATGTTATTTCAATGTTATAGTAGTGTGATCTCACATAGAGCTCACTGACTGCACCTTCTTTTGACGAAATTATGACAAATTAAACCAGTGTCCCCTCACGACATGCCGGCTGTAAGTGAAGTCGCTCGGTCTGCGCATAAAAATGTAATTTATTATTGCAGAGTGGTACATAATGATGTAGTTTAATTTATATTGGATTTAAAAATACACAATTGCTTCTAAGCAATGATTAATACAGTCCTTTAGTGAAAAACTAGGTTTGGATAACAGCAGACTAATTGCGCAAGACTCCTATGTCAAGTCTGAAGCACTCGTGAAATTTGTTCTTCCCTGACAGGAGATTAGAAACATGAGAAAATTGGTGAATGCGACATTTTCTCCTAAATCACTCGTATGGACCATTTAAGAAAGAATTTGTTTGAACTAATGCTTCTTGCATGAGGCCCAATGTTACTTTATTGTCAGTGTTAGCAAAATGAGAAAAGCGAAATGTTATTCTGTGCAAGTCTGAAGCTGTTATTCCACTGCTGGTTGTTGGTAGTGAAAGTTGATTATTTTATTATTGAAGTTTTAAAAACTATATATATATATATATATATATATATATATATATATTTTTTTTTTTTTTTTTTAATTAGACGTAATTTTTTTTTGTTATAGAAGACCTTGCTTTTATACAACTAATGTAATTAGAACAGTCCTCTCAGCCGCTGTTTTTCAAATGAAGAACTAACTGATAGCTGAATGAATAAATTGTCTTCTGATCAGCTCAGTTAAAATCTTACACTTAATCCTCCATTTTAACTATTAAAGTGATTTGGACAGTGGCTGACCAACACTTATTGTGCTTATACAGGACCTCTCTTCATGCTGCAATGAGATCCCAAATCTCACAGTTTCACTTGGAGCACTTCACACAGGACGAGATGAACGCCCACAAACTCACTTGCTCTCCCCCATCTTTCTTCCTTTTGTTACCTTGGCAACCAGAGGTATTGTAGAACAGGCCTTCCCTCTGCAGCCTGGCTAGTAAATGATGTGAGTCTGCTTTTCCTGCTTGCAGCCTGACAAAATAATCCATGCAGGCCTGTGTAAGCAGCCAGACACAAAGCACAGTGAGGGATGGAAAATCCTGTGCAGGACACTGCTTATCTCTGATAGACTGTGGAACCCTCCTCCTCATTTGCTGACTTAACATGGTGTTTCCATAGTAACGTGCGTTTTTCCTAAATCATATAAGAAAGAGGTCCTCTACTTGCAGACTTCCCCTTTGCACCTTGTCTGACTTGCATCAGGGCATCAGCTGGGGCTTGTAAAACCTTGAAGCTGCCCTTTCTCTTGGGTCAGCCTTAACCATTTAATGTGTGTGTGTGTGTGTTTATGGTCCCAGTATGCACACAGAGCTTGGGGCAACCTGCTCCCCATGAGGTTGCTTGCTATGCTGCTGATGAAAAGCAGACTGAGAACAAAAGATGGAGCAACACATCATTCTTTTATAGTAACCCCTTTGTGTGTTCGAGCACCACTAACTGACATTAAAGTGTTAAATGTTGAGTGTAATCACTGGATATTTTCTTTTCTGTAACATCTCATTGTTTTATGATGCTTCTCTTTCATATAAGTATTGAAAACTTTTTTTTTTTTTTCTTTGTTATCAAGTGGAGAATATGTTTTAAAAAATAACGACAAAAAAAACTTAAGTTTAACTTAAACTTATCAATTCCGGCCTCACATTTATCATTATGTTCTGATAATATTAGATAAGTAAGCTTTTGACACCTTGTTATCCTTCAACTTTGCTCTATTTTTTGAGAGGGGGAAAAAAAAGTTGGTTTGCATAATGAAAGTAATAATCTGCTTGCTGAAAGATGCTTTGAAGCAAAAGTATTTTGCAGTTGTGTTCATTAGTGTCATGTTAGTTGGACTCAGAATATTAAGTTTGACCATTAAAAAGCTGTTTTCTGACTCGCATCACAACTTATTTTAAAGGTGGTATAGAAGATGTTTTTGGCAACTCAGAAAACAGACTCTTGGAGAATTTTTGAATAAAGCACATGCACAACATCAGCCTGCTTGATTCACTTCTCCCTCTCCGGCCATGCTTTTAAGACGACGTGGATGAACCAAGTACTGACACCGATGTGTAGAAGACACTAGGTACAGATTCTCCCATCATGTCACGCAAGTAAGACAGACGTCATTGTCTGAACATTGCTAACTGCTTGCAGAATGATTGTTAGCTACCTCTGTAAACATCAGATGTGAGTGTGCCGCTTCCAGGATGTAATATTACTCTTGCCAATCAATCACTATCATCAATCACTTTCTCCTATTGCATGTTGACTATTGCCTGTCAATCACTCTTACAACGGTAATAAGAGTGATTGACGAGCAATAGACAAATAAAACACATGATGAGTGCAGAAATCATGGCGGATGTTTGTTTTTTTTAGTCCCATTACTTTCACAGCTGATGTATAATAATTTTGATACATTTGGAGCTTTTAATTAATCATACCTTATGGGGCAGTGAACCCAATTTCATGGAATATTGCAAAAATTACTCAAAGAAACATCTTCTGTACCACCTTTAAAGCCAGTCCTGATCTAATGTTGAAAGTGTACTGGTGTTGCTTGGCACCTGCAGTGTGTGCTGTTGAATATTTCTTTTATGAAAAAACAACAACATGCCTAACATAGACTTTTTTTTTGGAAGTTAGTTTTCTCATTTTCTTTGATCTGTAGAATTAATATAATGAAAAGAGCATACCCTAAAGTGGTTTGACTATTCTGTGGGTTATGCTGCGTTTCAAAACCTAGATTTATACCTGTATTTCAGTAAAGTGGGTTAATCCTGAAAAGAAATAATTGAATATCCATCATGAGCAGAGATCAGAGAGAGACATAAAAGTGACAGAGCCCATGTGCATATTTTCGCTTAAAAATAAAATATATCTGCACACAAGAAGCCTGCCTATGTGTGGATGACCAACTTAATCTGATTAATCTTTTATCCTGTATCTTCATCTCTTCTGCATTGTATTCATTTTCGCTCATTTCTAACGTTGGTCTTCATTTGTGTGGGAATATATTTTCTGTTTGTGTCTATGCAAGTCATGTCGCAGAGGAAGCTCTGAATAGCTCTCATTCATTATGATAATGAAGCTAATCTCTGTGCACTTCCATCACCGATTAGATTAGGCTGCAGTGCAAGTGCATTGATTGAAATAAAGGTGCATTTATTCTGAATCCTTTTTATGAATGCAAATACTTGTGATGTTGCAGAATTGGAATAACCCTTTATTGATGACTTTTAATTTTTAGAATTAAAGATGGATGTCAGATTTGCTTTTCGCTGTTTGGTTTAAGAACAGCTAATATTGGGCTGGCTTTAAATCTACCCTGGGTGTCACAGATCAGTGGTTTGACTGGCAGACATCAGGTGTCAGGCCACTTGGAGCGGGGATGCCTCATGCTGAGCTTTATGATTACATAATGATTTAGAAAGCTGGTTAACACTGGACACCCACTGAGCTGAATGAGAGGTTTTGGCTCTGATTAAGCCATAGTACTTATTTAAAGCTACACAATTGTTTGGGAATCTCCGGATTGTCTCACTGTAGCTCTGAATGAGCTGTTAGTCTTTCCCATAAGTCTCAACTGTTTATCCACATGCCATTGAGGATGTTAAGTACCAGAATCCTCTCATTACTAATAAAGAGTTGTGGATTACTAATATGTACATTAAGTATTAGTGTTTGTATAGCCTGAAATGGTTGGGTCTGAACTCTGCAAGCTTCTTTTTTTTGTTTTTCAGGACAACATTTATGCAGGTTATCATATTTGATACACATAAAATAAACAGAACATTTTTTGACAAATAAGCTCTATGGTGTGTTATGTTGTTTTGGTAAATCTGTATCTACGTTTGCTTCCAGATTTGTTCATAGCTGCATTGCTAACCAGTGAAATTGATGGTCCCTTGTTTGTATTTGTGTCTCACCCAGAGTGCTCACATGTCAATGATCGATGCCCTGATGATGGCCTACACAGTGGAGATGATAAGCATTGAAAAAGTGGTGGCTTCTGTCAAGCGCTTCTCTACCTTCAGTGCCTCTAAGGAGCTGCCCTTTGACCTGGAGGATGCTATGGTCTTCTGGATCAACAAGGTTCAGAAAAGCACACAAACCACATAGTTTATTGAAGTTAAATACTATTATTCATAATATTTCTTTACATTTGGTCATTTTATTCTCTGAAGTAGAGTTTTGGATTGTGGGCTTGGCATCATGAGAGTTAATTAATCCTGTGCACACTGACACTATAGGTGACGGTGGTCCTCTTGAAGTCTGTAACTAGAACTCTGGAGTCAGTCCAACAGATAGGCGTGCAGACACAAGTGGCTCAGGCTCATGTTGCACTTAAATAGCTTGGAGGCCTAATGCAGCAAAAGCCATGTCACAGGGTGTCTATGAATCATCGTCATATTCCACACCATCTTTGTTAGGGAAAGGAGGGAAAGGAAGAATATCTGTTACTGGTAGATGGATCGTATTACACAGAATCAAATAAATCTTCAGTAATCTATTAAAACCCACGTTAAATTGATTTTGTTATTGTAACTGATTATTCTGTTGATTTTTCTTTATTGTGTAATTTTCTGTCCCCTGACGAATCATTCTCACTGATTTAATAATTTAATAATGATAAAAAAAAAAGGCAACAACAAGATGAGGGCTTGTAATTTGATAGTTTCATGGAAAACTGGAAAACTTAACATTTTCCTAGAAGATTTCTCTTTTAAACACTTATTTCTGTAGTGGGAGCAAGTTTCTAACTTGACAAAAGACAAAAAACAGCAGAGTGGATGTATAAGAGAAAATTATTACCTTCTGTCTGAAATGATTACATCCGAAATCAGACTAAAATAATATTAAAGCCCTGTTTGATTGTAGCGTGATTATGTTTAGGCTGCAAACTCTCCATTGTCGCTGTATCATCACAGAATTTTTCATGTCAGCATAGTGATATGAAATTCCTACACATCTAACAAGGAATTAAAATCCTGTACATTTTAGGTTAAACAGACTGTGTTCACTTGAGGTGGCCTTCATCTCTTTCAAAAAAGGGTAAAGTGCATAAAGCGGGGGTGGAAACACTCCTTTTGAATCCGTTTTGATGTAGCAAACATGTCACTCACATTCTGCTTCAAAAGGATAAACTTGCCAACACTTGCTTACGGAGTTATCGTGACATACCATCAAGAATTCTAGCTCCATCTTCCTCCTGTACGTAGTAACGGCCCTTTAGGTATGTGTTTTCTACCTTAAATGCGAATATGTTTCTTCAAGCCATATAAAGCCTACTGATAATGTGCACAGACCAGTTTAATAAGTTTAGAACGAACCAGGAAGTACCGACATGTAAGATGTGCCCTTTTTATGCGATGAATTCAGTTGGTACATTTAAAAGTCTGTTTTATTTATAAACCTTGTCTTCAGTGAATTTAAAGATACTGCATATGTTAATATTTCTTCTGCAGGTAAACATGAAAATGAAGGAGATTACAGAAAGGGAGCACAAAGTCAAGCACCACCCCCTGGAGTCCCCCAGCCACCAAAAGGTAAAGCCAATAAGGCTGACTTCCATTAAACAAGTCCAGAAAGTTCAAATACTGGATTTCCTTTTAGAAAATTATTCTTTCTGTTTGTATCCAAGTGGGTCGAGAAAACCTTGTGTCTAGACAACAGCCTCCTTCAAAGTTAAGATGCATTTTGCAGATCTGACCCTCCTCTCTTTCTCTGTTTACTCCGGAAGTAGATTTGATCCTTTTTCTTTGTGACCTCTGACCTGTTAATCTTTCTGCTCCTGTTCCTCATCTGTCCCTCCCACCCCTCCTATCCCTGCAAACTGGATAGTCTCCCTCCAAATGGTATTGGAAGCTAGTCCCTGTAAGTTGGCTGCCAGCTCCCAAACACCCATTCGTCCTTCTTATCCCCCTTGCACGCATAGTTTTGTGTTGATGTGCGCGCACACTCCACCATGGCTCATTCAAGCTCATTTTGTGCCGCTTGTAGCCCGTGCATCAGCAAGGGGGAGAATGCAGACTATTTTTTTTTCCTCCCTTGTGATAAATGTATCACACAGGTGTTAGGTTGTTCCAACCTTTGTGAAGTGTTCAAAAGAGATTTCTTCAGCTACGCTTTGTGTGCTTCCTCATTTCAAGCTCAATTAGGCCATGTCAACTTTCTGTGCTTAAGTGTATGTGGTATTTGCTCGGTCAGTGAGAATAGCGAGCAAATCCCTGCCCACCTCTCCTTTGCTTTGCAGACCACCTCTTGCCACTGATCTGCTTTGTCATTCTCCTTCCAGTCTTTCTTTTTTGCTCTGCCTCTGACACACACTCTCCTATGTGCCCACGGCCTCCTCTGACACTATTTCTGCTCTTTGTATCAGCCTGATGTCATGCCAGAGCTAGCCCACTGCATGCTGGAGCCGCAGGATCTCTCAGAAGTGGTACAGTGTGATGTAGTCTGGGGATAGACTCACTTATGTAGAACCTGTTGTGTAGTTGAGCTTCTTGTCCTTAGCTTCTCCTATGACTTGTCACAAAAGCTGCCTCAGTGGAGTTGGTGTAATAGTGTGGAACAGCCCTTTGAAAAAGACAGAAGTATTGTGTGGTGTTATGCAAATAACATAGGGGGTGTCCAAAGATGCCCAGTTTTCCAGATTTTAATCTAATGTGGTCTTTAAAATCCTCCATGATTTTTCTTTCTCTTTTCTTTTTCTTTTTTAAAAGCAAAGGTTTTAATTGTTAAAGGAAAATATTTTATTTAGCAGCTACAAAATCTAATGCAACCCAATGCTACAACTGTGATGTCACTTACTTTTCAAAGTTTTCTCTCAATGCTTTTGCTTATGATAATCATGTTATTGGAAATCTGATATTTCAACAGCTATAATTGATTTAGATGCTTATTTGTTTTGCAAACTGCAACCTTATTAATGAGCATGCAATTGAAATATCACTGGAAACTGAGTATTATTGTCTCGGTTATGGCAGAATTTAAGGTTGAACTCTGTTGTACTGGACTGCATTTGATTTTGATAAAGTGGCCTCTTGTCTGGTAATCTGTTCTTGTTTGAGATATTTCCTTTTTTGATCATAACCCAACTATCTTGCCCTGCTGCAGCAGCGGTTGTCAGTCTACTCATTAAGGGGTTTTGTCTCAGAATAATTCAAATATCTGGAAGTTATGTGGAAACATTTAAAGTTAAATGCAGTGGTAAAAGATAGTAAAGTCTTCTCAAACTTCCTGTGAGGTTTGTACTCGAAACTGAATCAAGATCTTTAAGTGATTGGCATTTATTTTCTAAGTGTCTGCACCTGTGGAGGTTAAGTCTGCTGCATTTTACTTTTATTACTGAATGAGCCCGTACTTAACACCTGTATTAAGTATGTGTCTAAATTTATGATGAATTAGGTATTTGGCTAAACATAAACTTGTTTCCCATACAGTAAGTGGGCCAGTGATTACCCCAGTTTCCATCCCAGTCGACTGGTTTAACTGGGTTTTATCACTGACCACCTTCTCATTAAAACCAGAGGGAGGCTGATCTCCCTCGCTCTCTGTGTCTGTCATGTCACAGCTCTAACACCTTCACCTCCATCTCCTCACAATTAATCAGGTCTTCTGGGTTCTCCCTAACATGGTGATCATGGTACGATTGGGCCTTTCCATTCAGCAGTGGCTTGTTTTGAAAAATAATTTAAGGACTGAAATAAAATGCCATTACTTTTGAAAAACTTCTTGCTGTGAATCTCCAGGGGAGAGCCTTGACCTGATACCTACATTAATTGGCTTTAACATTAACTGAAGGAGAGACATTCATGGTGAATAGATGGATTCACTCGTTCAGATGAATCTCAATACAGAAGGTTGATGGTTGTGTACTAGTCTTAGGTTTTAGTGTGTTTTGTTGTTTGTGACTTGGTGACAGCACATTGTGGTGCTTTCTGTCATTGTGACTTTTTATCCTCATCAGTTCCTGATTATCTCCCCCTGCTGGTTAGGTACGGTATCGCCGGGAGCATGCTTCAGGTCGCCAGCTGCCCTTCTTCCCACTGCTGGAAGACCTGATGAGGAATGTTTGTGATGGAGCTCCACTGCTCACCGTGGTCCATTACTACTGCCCAGACATCATGAAGCTGGAAGGTATGATGTTCTTCATGCAAGCGCTTTCACACACCATGTTTATTTTTAACAAATTTAAGAATTACTTTCTGTAAAGTGCACCAAACTTCCTCTGACAGACTGAATTAAATTTCCATGTGTGATGCTATTTTTGTTAGTTGCACATTGCTTCCAGATCCGTTCCTCTTGGTGTGACATTTACAGCTATCGGGTCATTGAGCTGTATCCTGATCTAACTGCTCTCTGCCTGTCTGATCAGATATTTGCCTGAAGGAAGTCCCCTCTATCGCTGATAGCCTGTACAACATCCAGCTCCTCAGAGAGTTTGCCAACGAGTACCTGAATAAAAGTTGCTATCTGACAGCGGAGGACATGCTCTACTCCCCACTAGTGCTCAAGGTACAAAAACTGACAGATATTTGAATTGCAAAGTTAATCTTTTATTAAAGATCTTAAATATTCATCATCCATCAGTTCTTTCATGCCGCCACTTATTTGCATTTCAGCCTTTGTAACATTGTGCTTGTTCTTTGTGCAGCACAATGTGATGGTGTTCATCGCTGAACTTTTCTGGTGGTTTGAAACTGTCAAACCAGAGTTTGTCCAGCCCAGAGATCTCCAAGAGTTCAAAGATTGTAAGTCACAAACCAAAGCGGGGGTTTAAAGTTTTTATACAGTATGTGAATGGTGCCGTGGCAGACAGGTCTTGACCAGTCTGTTAGGATGAGACACAGCCGGCAAAAAGCTTGTTTTATCACCTGGTCAGTTTTAAGATTTTTTTTTTTTTATCCTCAGCCAGTCTTCTTTCAGGTTAGAGAAGAGAAAATGTAAAAGAAATACACATTTACAGTGTTTATTTGACATATAATCTGTCTGTATGCACATGCAAATCTCTTGAAAGTTCACCTTAACTTTGTCTTCTTACACAGAATCAGTGTAGTGGTTGTTGTCTGCATCCTGCCGTATCCCTTCTGAACATTGTGATCTCATTCCAACCTTAAAGTTTCCCCTGTATAAGTACCTAAATGTGATAGAAAAGAAGAAGGTTTTATGCTAAGTGCAAAATCTAATTTGCTGATCATAAACTAAGACAATATAATTTGTTCATACTGGTCATTTGACTCACTGTCACACTCTTTGGCTTTTTGTGGAACTTCTGAAGGAAAAATTCCAAAAGAAATGTTCTCAGAGAAGACGCCAACAACTGTCATGTGTCAACACAAAGCTGATATTGGTTAATAAAATATCCACGAGGGGATCATTACAGAAGCTGTCGCTCAGAAAACGGTTAGCGTAGCGACAGCCGATCTGTGTGTAGATGGCAGCGTCTAATAGCCCATGTTAGACGCTGTTTTACTTCTGTTCAGCGCTTTAGCTGCTGTGTTTAAAGCGCGATACAAATAAAGTTGACTTGACTTGACATGTTGCGTATTTGAATTCTGATGAGTGAGTTAATTTATCTCAAATAAGCAGGAACAAGACTTCTCAAATTGGTCAATTTTACACCCCTGCAGCTCTCACAGAGGTCTGATAAACACTAAGTAATATCCATCTGGCTTAACACTGATGAGAGAAAACGATATTTTGGGGATTTGTTCAAACCGATGGAGCCAGATGATGTGATTTTTTTTACTCTAGAAGTGCTTTTTGCTATTTTATATACACTCTGATTGGTAAATGGTTGTCTGTCTCTGGGCCGACTCTCATATGATATTTCTGTGTTAGGCCCTAGAAACCCCCGCGCCCTGAACTGACAAGCTACAGAACATGACTTTGACTGACTGATTACACAATTTGCATATTTAGTAATAAAATTTCAGAAGACTTGCACTACCAAAAAAAAAAATGTTTTTATAACCCTGGAAAACTTCATTCACCTGCAGTGTCTTGTCTATGAGGATAAATTGATAAAATCTGATGCAAGGCAACACTTGTCATTATAGAGTTTGATGGTATTTCTTCTTTTACTCAGCTCGAGCCATGGCTCTTCCCAAGAGTGCCCGGCCATCTGTGCCCATCTCTAACGCCACCAAGCGCAGCTTCCTATCTAGTCCAGGCTTGGCTGATAACCAGAGCAGCCCTGAAGTCTGTAACAGGTACTTCCTGCACCATGAAGACTCTGAGCCCCTGTAAGTCTCTGCTCACTTTCCTTTACGTTCTCATCATGATAACCGCTAACACTAGACCTACCAGGATGGGTAGATATGCAGCGGTGCCACGTTTACATCCTCGTGTTTCCTTCACCTATAACCCTCTGTCTCAGTTTGCACATTAAGTCGGTGATTGTTGTGAGCCTGTGCAGTTTTTCATTCCACTTGCTTGTCTGTTGAGTGTTTTAAAACTTCTGGCTTGCACACTGAAACTGTTGAAACATCACATTGGCTTGAAATATGTTCCGTGTTTGCTATAACCTGACGATTTCCTGCCAGTTTCCTCTGCTAACAGGGCTTTGATTAAGTTGTCATTGTTTTTGTTTGCTTTTAGTAAGGGGGGTCCAACCTTCAGTCCTTCCCACCCACTCTTGCCCCTGAGACAGAGACAACAGAAGCAGCAAGGAGAGGACAGTGGAGGTAAAGATGAGTCTTAACATGTTTTAGGAATGAAGGTTTTGTATCCAGTCAGTCACACTTTTCTTTTCCTTTCCCGGTAGGTCTGAGAAACCGTTCAAACTCTCTGACTCAGATGGATGGAAAACAATCCAGAAGCTCTGTAACGCTGTCTGACAAGAGACAAAGGTAGCTGAAGATGAATAATCATGGCTATGATGCAGGCTCTCTATGGTTGGAATCTGTGTGTTTAAAGGGATACAACACCCACAGAATGATGTGCCTTCATTTTCTACTCACCCTCATGCTGAGCAAGACTCTGGAGCACTTTGTTGATATCTCAAATGCAGCCGGAGATCCGAGGAGGGTTTCGTTATCCACCGAATTTCATATAATGGAGTTCACCGGTGCTCAACACAAAAAGGTCCATAAAAGTCTACAAAAACTTGGCAATATTCCTCCATACTGCTCGTCCAATGTAATCCAAGTGTCCTTAGTGGGTAGCGCCCTTAATTTACTTGAAACGACATCATTTAGTATATTTTTATAGCCTAAACAGTAGTACATCGCACTTCCTATTTGCATGTTCATGCAAGTTCACGACACTACAGAAGCTGCTGCGTTCAGCGCTTACTCTGCCGATAATGCAAGTGTAGAAGAAGAAAGTTGCTGTTTACATTGTGCTAACAGCAACCGAGCTGGAGAGAAACACGAGGGGTTGGCTATTGATTTAAAAGAAAGAAAGAAAAAATGTGCAGTCTTGTCTGCCTCAGCTTCTGTAGTGTTGTAAACTCGCAAATAGGAAGTGTGATTTTTCTACTGTTCAGGCTATAAAAATATACTAAATAACTAGTTTTTGTGGACTTTTATGGACCTTTTTGTGGTGAACTCTATTATATGAAAGTTGGGAAATAACAAAATCCTCCTCGGATCTCCGGCTGCATTTGAGATATTTAAAAAATGCTCCAGTCTTGCTCAGCATGAGGGTGAGTAGAAGATGAAGGCACATCATTCTGTGGGTGTTGTATCCCTTTAAGCTGACCTTTTTTCCACATGCTGTCTTTCTGCAGACCACTCTCCACTTTGAGCCCCTTCATGCTGCATTCAGCCACAGACAGCGATGCAGACATGGCGTCTGTCGATAGCGTGAGTCTGGCTCGCTCCATTAGCAAGGACAGCCTGGCATCCAACGTCATCAACATCACTCCCAAACACCAGACTGCTGTCCACCAACCTCCACACGCTGCCATACGCAGAGTCAACGGCCACAGCCTGCTGAGCAACGTCAACATCGAGGATGAGGAAGAAACTCTGGTGGCAGCCGCCAGGACCGGTTCTAAAGCAGCTGTCACAGTTGGACTCAAAGCTTCTTTAGACCCCAGTCCTGCTCCAGACGGCTTTTACTTAGAGCCACTAATGCCTGCCACGCTCAAAACGGCCAAAGAGAAGTCTGTATGCCTGAACAAGGAGGAGGAGAGTGGTGAGGTAAACCGGTCTGCAGGTAGAGGCTCTTTACGCTTGGATGGATCTACGGGAGCCGTTCGCAGGAAAGCTCCTTCCACTCTGAACCAAACATTTACTCCCACCAGTGAGGAAGAAGACGTGCAGCAGGCTGGTCTCGAAACCACACGCACCAGCAGTGTGGACTCGTCCAGGGAGCCAGCTGAAGGTTTCTACCTTCACTCAGATACTGAGGAACCAAAGTGTGTCCAGGGCCTTGATGCTGAGCTGGAGGACCTGGATGAGGAAGAAGAGGATTTGGATGAAGCTCTTACAACTAAAGACACAAAGTATCCCAGAAAAGCATACAGTGAAGAAGAAGAATCTGCCAAGCTCCAGGAGGATATGAACGTGAAAGAGCATGAGGACAAAGACTTTAACGGGGGCAGCGGGCGGTCCAGCCCTTGTCTCAGCACACACTCGCAGTGCAGCAGCATGGCCAGTGGCAGCGTGCGCATGACCTCCTTTGCTGAGCGCAAAGCCCAGCAGCAGCGCTTTGGCAGCAACCATGACCTACGCTCCAGTGCCTCCAGCTCCCAGAGGACCACTCCCGATGGATCAGAGTGCAGCGGGCCCCTGGCTTCTTCCTGGAGAGTTAAAAGAGACCAGAGCCCTTCCTCTCCTTTGGGAGGATGCACACGTGCAGGTGATGGCAGCAGTGGCGTGAATGTACTGGCCTCTGAACTCGTTCAACTCCGCATGCAGTTGGAGGAGAAACGACGTGCCATCGAACACCAGAAGAAGAAGATGGAGGTGCTGTCAGCGAAGCAGAGGCAGAAGCTGGGCAAGGCGGCCTTTTTGCACATTGTAAAGAAAGGTGGAGGAAAGAGTGACACATTACCCAACCCACTTAAAGCCGACATATCGAAAGATGAGCTTAACGGGGAGAAAGGGCCATCAAGTAAAGATGATATGTGTGTTGATAAACTGAGAGGAGAGAAGGAGATGGAGGCGGTCCCTCCTGGTGCCTTAGAAGCAGAGAAGAAAGGGAACAGTGGAAGTTTCTATTTAGAGGAAGAATTGGACCTTAATGAGTGCAGCCGCTCCATCGAGCTGCTGAATGATGCCATCGGCAGCATCCAGCAGCAGATGATGCAGCTGTCACTGCAGCAAGAGATGCTGATGAAACAGAATGTACAGTCTCCACCCAGTGCGACCCCACCTCCTCCTCACAGCAGCGATAAAAACGGTGACTCGAAGACGGGGGCGAGTTTTCACTTTGTGGAGCACCTCTCTGGCACCACTCCAACCAGAAAACCCCCCAAACTAAGCTCAGGACGTAGCTCTCGGTCCAAGCCATCAGAGCTGAAGATAGCGAAAGAGCAGAGCAGGCAGGCCTTCAGGACACCCACTCCCACCCAGAGCGGGTCGGAGACGTTACCAAACCCGAGGCAGCTGGCCGGGGGCAGGTCCCCCAGGGCCGAACAACCCAGACACCCCACACCTGGAGAGACAGTTGACAGGCCGGGATCTGGCCATGTCCGAAGCGCCAACTTCCGCCTTCATGATGAAGCAAATATGCGTCTGCCGACCCGAGTGGATCTGACGTCGGTGACCGCCACAGAGGGGTCCTCTGAGCGCCTGTCTAGCACCCCGAGGGAGTCAGAGCTCAGTTCCTCAGACGGTTCAGGACGAGACAACTCATCAGAGGACATGCAGCGCAGCAAAGCCCACCTGATTGAGGTGGACCTGTCAGAGCTGAGGCCGCCTGAGGAAGAGGAGGGTCCTGAGGACGGAACAACAGAGGGGGGAGAAGGAGACCAGAAAGCAGTCATGGGCTTCTTCTTTAAGGTAAGTGAACTGTAAAGACTTATGATAGTGATGAGTACACCACCCATCCAAAAGAAGTCAACCACTTGGTATTTTGTTGGTCCGCCTTTAGATTTTATAACAGCACACGTTTTCTGTGGCATAGTTTTGATAGGCTACTGCAGTGTCACAACTAAAGATGTAACGATATGAAAATTTCATATCACGGTTATCATTTCTATCGCGGTATTATAAAAATACCTCCCAGCATCTTTTAAAAATATCCGAAATGGGTCTAAATGTCTACTTTGTCCCTTTTTAAAGGGGGAAAATCTGAAGAGAACTGTCTATGTGGGTGCCTTTGTTGCCTTTCGCCATGTTTTTCATAAATTAAACATTGCAAACTGTGACTACTACTGCTCTTCTAGCCAGTGAACAGCATCACTAGGAGTTTTTCAAAGTGCTATAATCAGTCACGGTTTTAACGATAATTAAAATTTGAAACGGTATTATTAATTGTTGGGATTATCACGGTTAACCATTATACCGGTTATCGTTACATCCCTAGTCACAACATTTATTTCCGTTCAGTTGCGTTAATTTTTATCCAAGATTTTGTGTTGATGATGGTAGAGTCGGACCCCTGTGCCAAATATTCTCCAGCACATTCCAAAGATTCTCAAACGGTTTATGGACTAGACTCCATAGGCCAAGTGAAAATGATGTCTCATGCTCCCTGAACCACTCTTTCACAATCAGATTTCAGTCCCCCACTATTCTTCCAGTATGTAATAATGCGTTCAACAGTTTTTAAGTCAATCTTAGTAGTTTCTACATCTCCTTAGAGGTTTTCTTTACTTGATGTCAATGATTTTACCCTTCTGAAAATGAAACTGGCTCTTCATTAAAGTTGTATGGATTTGTGGTTCTGTTTGTCGCGTCGTAGGATGAGCAGAAAGCAGAGGATGAACTTGCTAAGAAGAGGGCAGCGTTCTTACTGAAGCAGCAGAAGAAAGCTGAGGAGGCTCGACTCCGTAAACAACAACTAGAAGCAGAATCTGAACTCAAACGAGATGAAGCCAGGTAAAATATTTTCTCAACAATAGCACAAAATTCACAAACTCATCATATGGTGAAAGTGTAACATTCAGGTGTTCGGTTTCAACACCAGGCGGAAGGCCGAGGAGGACCGATTGCGTAAAGAAGAGGAGAAGACGCGGCGGGAGCTGATAAAGCAAGAATATCTGCGGAGGAAGCAGCAAGAGATGTTCGAGGAACAAGGCCTCGAGAAACCTAAAACCCCCAAACCCAAGCAAAAACACAAACCCAAGTCTGTCTTCAGAGAGGAATCCTCTGGTGATAATTTCTCCAAGTGCTCTTCCACACGTGAGACTGTTGCATCACTACTCTGATATTTAATAAAGCTTCATTTCTTCTTACATTATTATACTTTACATTAGGAATGCACGATATAATCGGCCCCCTATTGATATCGGCTTTAAAACTGAGTATCTGACATTGACCACTCGACTGATATTTAGCTGATGTTTCCTGAAGTCTAAAAGAAATACAAAAACCTTCTTCTTCTTCAAAAACTTATTTTTTACAGACTTTAAACTTCTAAAGACTAGGGGTAGGAAAAAATGTTGATACACTGAAATATCACAATATTTTCATATGATAATATCATATTGACATTTAAACTATGTATCAATCTATTTTACTAATGAAATCTTGTGATATTTCATCATTGTGTTACGAAATCTCATAAGAATTTTAAATATCGTGAGATTGCTGAAATCTTGTGAGATTTTGTAAGTAAAATAGATCGATACCGTGTTTTTACTAGCGATTTGATGTTTGCATATGAAAATATCGCAACATTTCAGTGCATCAATATTTTTTCCCACCCCTATTTTTCAAAGTGTTGGAAACGGATAACAAAACTGCTATTTGCAATGGCTCCTTATTTTTTTCAGCTTTAATATTGGTATCGATATTAGTTATTGGCCACATGAGTTTTAAAATATTGGCATATTGGACATTGGCCAAAATTCCAATATCGTGCATCCCTACTTTACATGCATCTTGTTTAGGATCATTTGAGTCCAGCTAATGCAAAGCTATAGTGTTACGCTCTTTTCTACTGACTCTTCATACGTTCTCCTCTCCACATAGCAGACAACCTGAGCAACGCCCAGTCAGGCTCCAGTCTGTCTCTGGCCTCTGCAGCTACGAACGAGGCCGACAGCGTGAACTCTGGAGGGGCTGGCTCTCAGCGGTAAATTGCTCTGATTGTGTTTGTACTTGTAAGCTGAGAATATTCTGTGCATTTATAATCTGCTCTGTTGTATTTTGGTCTATCCATGTTGTTTTTTTTCATCCGCTGAACCCGTTTGTGTTTCACCGCGTTTAGCTGCGACTCTGTAGAGTCATTTCCCGGCAGTCGGAACAGCCGAGCTGCAGAAAGAGACTGGGACAACGGTTCCACTGCGTCTTCTATCACCTCCATGGCTGAGTACACGGGTAACTACACAAATGTTTGTTTCTTCAGCTTAATTAAACATCATGAAAATTGTTTTTTTTTTCCCCTTGTTATTTATTGATCGGTTATTAAAAATGATCATTTATGCCAGATTACAATCCCAGGTCTTATGTCTTCAAAGTACAGTCCAGTTTCAGTTCACAAAACATGTGAAAGATGCTAACAGTTAGCTCACTGCTAACCGTTGTTGCTGTTAGTAATTTACTTCTCTGAAGTCTTTGTGGTACTGCGTGTACTTCAAACTCCATATCAGACTCTGGGTCGAGCACCTACGGCTCCATAACGGTGATCCATCTAATTCCATCAATCAGAGCTCGATCATCCATCAGCGTTTACAAATATCTATCCATGCGAGTTACGAGGCCGGTGTTACACCAAAATCTGTGACCCTTCAGAATCTGTGACTGTTCTGGGGCAGTGTCATGAAATGAACGAACAGACATGTCGAAAGCTTCGGTGGTTTAGTGCAGTCAGCCGTTTTACTTCCTTGTTGGAAATAAGACCCATAAAAAACACCAAATTAGTTTATCTATAATGACAAGGGGAACATATTTAGCTTATATAATATGTCTCTAGTTGACTTTTGGGACATGTAAAAAGCATGATATAGCTCCTTTAAAGATATTATAGCTCTAGACTTCTTCATGGCACAATTGCTAGAGAAGAAAGAGGGTCAGAGACCGAGGCGGTAACGTGCAGCCATGGCCTCCAAATGGGATCAAACCTGCACTGGCTCCATGGAGGCGCTGCAGTCTCAGTCGCCTAGATTAGCCTCTGCTCAACCAGATGAGCTTAGTGCCATTGAAGGCAGTTCCATTAAGGAGACTTTTTTTTTTTTTTTTTTAATCAAATAAATTGGATTTTTAGTATATTTTCCCTTGGGATGCTGAATTCAAGAAAAGATCAAATGGAATCTGGGGGGGAAAAAACAAACATTTCATAGGTTCCTACATCTAACTGACTTTTTTTCTCTTCAGGTCCCAAACTCTTCAAGGAGCCCAGCGCCAAATCAAACAAGCCAATCATCCATAATGCGATTTCTCACTGCTGCCTGGCTGGTAAAGTCAACGAGCCCCAAAAGAACCAGATCTTAGAGGTTAGTCTTCAGTCTGGCAATGTTCCACTATGAAATGGATCTTTAAATTCCTTTTTGAATGTAATTATAACGGGATATTTGTTTTTCTGCCTGTAATAAAAGCCATCAGACTGTAACACCTCCGTGTTGATGTTCACCCTGCTCTCCCACCAGGAGTTGGAGAAGTGCGAGTCCAACCACCTGATGATCTTGTTCCGTGACGGCGGCTGCCAGTTCCGAGCACTCTACTCGTACTACCCCGACACCGAGGAGATCCTGAAGGTGACGGGCACCGGACCCAAGAGCATCAGCAGGAAGATGATTGACAAGCTGTACAAGTACAGCTCGGACCGAAAGCAGTTCACCGTCATCCCTGCCAAGACGGTGTCGGTCAGCGTGGACGCCCTGACCATCCACAATCACCTGTGGCAGGCCAAGAGAAGTGCTGTGCCAAAGAAAAGTGGGAAATAACAGGCTGGCGTTCCAGCCGCCATCTCTGAAATCATCGTGTCTCCACATTGCTTGTTTTCCTGAACGAAACGCATCGAAGCCAAGCTGGCCTGGGGATCTACGTGGGAGAGTCCACATGTGGGAACGTGGGCGTGTGTAGATCGGACCTGGGCGGAAACATGGGAAGATGTGTATGTGCGAGTGTGTGATCTGAGGGAGGACCGGTGCTTGCAACCCTGTGATGTCACTGCAACGGGTTCGGGTTTATTTTGGGTCCGGCTACCAAGCATGTGGCATTGGGATTTCATTTTTTTCTTCTTCCCATGTAGTGAATGTTCATTTTTACATGAAGTATTTATTAGTTCAGCACTGTCACGGTTGAGAGCTCCACTGCGGCACGAAAGCCCTCCCCTCTCTTCAGGAAAACCCCCCCTTCCACTCTGGATAAATGTAAACACAAAGGTCTGGACATGAGGGGGGTGTTTCCAGTCTCTATTTTCTGAAAATCTTAAACGGGGGGGGGGGGCTTTTATACAATCCCTTTAGGACTGTTGGATGTCTCTGCTGTCCCAACTACTCGCCCCCCCCCCGTCTCCGCAGACTGTCCAATCAGGCTGGCATTGCCAATTTCTGCCTCACCAGGGATCTCCAAAAAGAAAAAAAAAACATACCTGCTGCTCTTAACTGTCTTCTTCTTTTGTCGGAGGGGAGCCCCGCAGTCTCCTCCTGACATCTGTTGGCCTTTCACGCATCATGGTACTAGCGTCTATTTATCCAACCGCTTTTTAAACTAGACGCTGATTGTGTAGCACTGGATCTGTGTATTACATAAAGGAAAAAAAAACCTGCTCATTTTAAACATTTTTGTTAAAAACATCCTTTTTCTGAAGGGTGTTGGGAAATGGGAAATGACAGGCCTTGGTACAGAAATTATGCTTTTTTTTTTTTTTTTAGCTTTTTTTTTTTTTTTTTTAAATTACTATTATCATTGAAGCGATGTGTTATAGAGCTGAAGCAGATGTTATGTGTTTCATCATAACGGGAATTCTCTGATGTTTAGAGCTTAGTTGTGTTTCTTCACCGGGCACTCTTGAATTGTCCTGTGTTTAAAAAAGAAAAAAGAAAAAAAAAGTGCACCCATGAACACTTGTCAACGGCTTCTTTCATGCAATGTACCCCCCGCCTCCTCTTCCTCCCCCTCCTCGAGTGTTTTTGTCAGCCTGTCTTCATTCACACGAGCGGCGAACACTCTTGTTGTTAAGGGTGCTTCCTGCGCCGCTCTGTTAACCCGTGCGAATGACAGTATTTGATATATTCACAACAGGGTTTATGTGTGGGGGGTCGGGCTGTTTGAGTTGAGGGGGGGGGGGGCGGCTGTGGTTCAGTTGTGTATCAACATTAAAGAACATTCCTCCAAGGTGTTGACCAACACTGCCACATTGTCTCTCTTCTGTCTTCTCAGAAATCAAAGTGCTTTTTTTCTTTTAGGAACCGTTCGTTGGCCTCGAGAACAACCAGAAGTGTTGCACGAGCACTTTACTTTGTTTGTTTGGATATTTTACTTTTTAGATGGGCATAAAAACTACAAACTAATCCATAACACTGCTGTTTTGTGCTCCAAGAACTTAACCAAACGCTAAGATTTAATACTGACAGTAAGAACAGAAGGGCCTCCACTGATATGAAACTACTGCTGTCTCAAAAAACACAATACTTGATTTGTCGTTTTGCTGCATTTTGATGTTTTTGGGGGGTGGGTGGTAGAGGTGGTCGAGCTTTTTGATTACATTTGTGTATTTTTATGTTTACTACAAGATTGTATTGGCATTTGGTCACCTTTTTTGTTACACTTGTGTAATTTTCATCCATGTCGGTTTTATCTTTGATCCCATGCCATCTATTTATTTAAAAAGAAAAAACATGGACGCACTGAAACGGATTAAATTTTCAAGTGAATAAAAGTCACATTTTTCATTTCTATTTTCTCATGGCTTGGTTTGTTCATTTGTGAGTCACCGTTTTTCTTTTGCTTTTTATGAGCGACACTTTTAATCCTCACATGGCTTAGAATCACCTTTTTTTCTCAAGAAGAAACTGCATCTTGTTACTATAATGTTTGTGGGTGAAGCTGTGTTGCTGGGTCTTGAAAGTCCTGAAGTGAAGAAAAAGATGACTCACCATGATGTTTCTAATTTCTGGAGGAAGCATCTCCAGACCTCCCTGAGTGCAACATGTCTCACACTCCACCAACCAACTGGAACTGTCAACGTCTCACCAGCGTATCCATGGCGAACTCCCATCTGCCATGGCAACTTTGTTTTTCATACCTGGTTGTTCATGTGAGCACAAAACCATTAAACTTCTACAGTCACTTCACTCGTAGACCTGCATTTTGCCATCTGATTGCTCGATATGAAGGGTGAGTGCTCTTATTTATTTGTAAAACATTGAACGTATTAAATGAAATTTAACTGCTGCCTCACAGGTGTAGCTGCTCTCGTGTTGTTGCTTGCTGATGCCTGTCTCAGCCGGCCGTGTGAAGAAGTGGAATCTGTTTTATTCTGCTCCAACATCGCATCATGTAAGAACTTTGGTTTTTACACTTTCAATTGCAAAGCAGAGCAATGCTTCAAAGTAGATCGATACATCGGCTGGCCGATAATTGCATTTTTTACTGGTATCTGCATCTGCGATAACCCGCACAATTCATGGACAAATATATAAAAAAAGGGGATATGGATATATATAAAAAAAAAAAAAAAAAAAAAAAAAAAAAAAAAAAAAAAAAAAAAAAAAAAAAAAAAAAAAAAAAAAAAAAAAAAAAAAAAAAAAAAAAAAAAAAAAAAAAAAAAAAAAAAAAAAAAAAAATAAAAAAAAAATATATATATATATATATATATATACACACATACATGCATACAGTTGTGTGAAAAGTATTTGCCCCCTTCCTGATTTCTTATTTTTTTGCATGTTAGTCACACTTATATTTTTCAGATCATCAAACAAATTTATGTGTAAGACAAGGATAACACAAGTAAACACAAAATGTAGTTTTTAAATGAAGGTTGTTATTTTAAGGGGGGAGGGGGGAATCAAACCTACATGGCCCTGTGTGAAAAAGTGATTGCCCCCTAAACCAAATAACTGGCTGGTCCACCCTTAGCAGCAACAACTGCAATCAAGCGTTTGCGATAACTGGCAATGAGTCTTCTACAGCGCTGTGGAGGATTTATCTTTTTTTGTAATTCAGACACATTGGAGGGTTTTCCAGCATGAACCACGTTTTTAAGGTCATGCCACAGCATCTCAATCGAATTCAGGTCAGGACTTGACTAGGCAACTTCAAAGTCTTAATTTTGTTCAAAGGAAGAAGGATCAGTGGAAGCACTCTGGATTTGCAAGTAAATTTATTCGCACATCAACGCGTTTTGGCTATTCAGCCTTCATCAGGGTTAATTTTGTCTGTCTTAAGCCATTCAGAAGTGGACTTGCTGGTGTGTTTTGGATCATTGTCCTGCTGCAGAACCCAAGTGCGCTTCAGCTTGAGGTTTTTAGGTTTAGGGGCAATCACTTTTTTACACAGGGCCATGTAGGTTTGGATCCCCCCCCCCCCCCCCCACTAATAACAACCTTCATTTAAAAACTGCTTTTTGTGTTAACTTGTGTTTTCCCACAACTGTATGTATATATGTATGTGTATATATATATATATATATATAATCTATATATATCTATATATATATTATATATATCCCACTCTTCCACAACTTCCTGGTTGGTGTTCATGAAAAACATGCAAAGTACCTAAAATCTTTTATATGGTAGTGATATCAAGATGCTGCTTTCATGTAGATATATAAAGATATATTGTCCCCTGATATTAATTTTTATCAATGTCTCTATGTTTAGTAAGAAGCAAATTTGACCTTACTTGAAAAGTGTTAATGCAATAAGTTTAAAACAGTATGAAAGTAAATTCTTAACATAAATATTTCTTTCTCTTCTTAGATGTCAAACCTGGTTTCCAGACTCTTGTGTTTTCTCCCCCAAGTAATGTTGGAGAAATCAACTCCACTGTGTTACAAAGCGACAACGTCGCCTCCATCACCCATCTCCGCATCAACAATGCTGGCATCACAGGCATCGCTGAGAATGCCTTTAGCTCATTCCTTTTCCTCAGGAAACTCAATTTAACAAGCAACATGCTGTCACAGTTTAATACAAACTGGTTTGCAAACCCTGCCGTCCTCCGTGAGCTCAGTCTCACGGGCAATCGAGTTGAAGTTGTTAATGAATCCACATTTAGATCCACAAACCTCACAAAGCTCACTCTGAATAAGAACCAAATCAAACATGTTCATCCAGATAGTTTCCACACTCAGAGCTGGCTGGCTGAGTTGGATTTGTCTGAGAACAGGCTGACCTGGGTCTCACCCCACGTCTTCAGCTCACTCAGATCCCTCAGGTCCATCAAACTACATGGAAACCCCTGGAACTGTTCCTGTGATCAAAAGGACTTTGTGGCCTCCATAAAAGGTTTGTGGAATCCTAAATGTAAGTTGATTAGTGTTTCAACAACGTTTATAAATCTGAAGCTGCCTTCTCAGATCTGCAGAACAAGTCTCAGCTGGATAACTCGACAAATGTGACCTGTGAGACTCCCCCAGCTCTGAAGGGTCAGCCAGTGTGGAACGTGACAGTGTGTCCAGTGTCGCCACCATCAGCGACGCCCACTTACCCAGCAACAAGCTCCACATCCACTGGTACACCCGTCGTTCTGTCTCATCCTTGTTATCAGCCTCTCTGAACGTCTCTGAACTCCCTGCAGTCAAATCTGTAACGATCGGGCCGTTACAGCCATCAGCAAAGACACAATCTTTGCAGACTAAGCCTGCTGATGTCCTGACATTAATCTCTTCTCGTTCTGGCACTCGTGGCTCCTACTCCTCCAGTTTCCGCTTTAAAATCTTTAAATGTTATGTTTCTGCAGTTTATCTGTTGTTCTCTTCAGCAGCACTTTCATCAATGCAAACATCTACAACAGATGCACCAGCAGCTCCTGCATCCACCGGTACATCGTCTTCCTTTCTCACTTTTTAATATATAGGATTCAGCGTTGTGTTTGGCATATTTTCCTCCGTTAACATCAGTAATTGGGACAAGGTGTCTCTTTGATTCCTGCAGCAAAAGTTGTGACAACTTGTCCGTCGCAACAAACATCAAAGACAGAAACTTCTTTCCCTCTGAAACCCACTGAAGCACTTTCAACAATCTCTCCTCACTCTGGTACATGTCACACTTCTGGTTTCTTCAGTTTTATTTTATGTGATGTACTTTTAGTTTTCAGATTTGTAGCAGATGTGTCTGTTATATTCTTCAGCAACACTCTCATCATAAAAATTCTCTGTCCAAACTAGAAACGTCCGATATTAATGGTCAAAACCAGTGTTAAAATGTGATATCTGAAAATATTTGGTATGTGTTTTTATCAAACCGTAATTTTTACTAACAAAATCTCACAGGATCGGAGCACAATATAGTTGTATCTCTAAAAATATGAGAGATACAACCTCACAGATGTCTGCATATATCGGTCTCGGTTAATATCGGAAATTAAGAGTTGGACGATATCGGTATATTGGATATCGATAAAAAAGCCAACATTGAACATAGTCCAAACCAAACTTCTTGATATTAGCAAGACTGTCACATTTGCTTTAAAATCATTATGTTTAGTTCTCCTTGTCTCAGTTTTGTTCTGATTTAAATTTCTTTGAAATTTGAGGCAAAGAAATCTATTGGCAAAGGACAAAGTTTGTGGACACAAAAAGTATTTTATTGACATATCCATCTGTTATTGTCAATTCCTGTATCTTAAACTTGACTGAGTCAAGTTTATATTTAAATAAACCTGCAATCAAAACAATTTTTACAAGAAAATCTGGCAGAATATAGTAATTGTTTATTTCTTTAGAGCATTGATCAGTGAATATAGATATAATTTTTCCACTATATGTAAATAAAGAAATCAGCAGTTATTCTAAATCAAATATCAAATTCATGGATCACAAGATAAATAGGTAATTTTCACTGCAAAAATGAGAAAAAAAAAAAACAAACTTAAGGAGTTTTATTGAAATTTTGTTTCAAGTAAACTGAGAAAAAAATAACCTAAAGAATATAAATGAAATATCTGATCAATAATTAAATAGGTGGATACAGATTTCTTCTTTTTACTATATTGTAAAAAAGAAAAAAGACCAAGCAGAATCATTTTGATAATAAACATCTGAGTACAAAAGTTACCTGCGTTTCTGTACAATAGCACCACCGTGTGGTCATAGTTGGAAAATACATCTGAACTTCACTAAAGATTCTTATATTTCAACACCATTTTATGACAGCATTCAAAACCCAAAGAAAATTTTTCAAAAAGGAAAAAAAAAAAACACTGACGATAAAATATAGTTTAAGAGTGACAAATATACTGTATCTATTTTAAAAACTAATAAAAATTGGTCATATTTCTTCACATTTATTTTACTTTTGCTTAATATTTTCCACATAAAATCACATTTCTTTCTTGAAATGGGCTATTTGCATGACTCCACTACTTCCTGAACTTCAGACAGCACCTTTGCCTCCTGTCTTTCATTACAGGACAAACTGATTAATCCAGGTGCATCTGGCCAGTTACGTCAGACTCACCTGGATTAATTAGTTTGTCCAATAATAAAAGACAGGAAGCAAAGGTGCTGTCTGAAGTTCAGGAAATAGTGGAGTTGTGCATATAGCCCATTTTGTTTATTTTAGGGGGGTGAAACAATGGAAAATGTAGTCAATTCTGACTTTGGCATAGATAATTTAACAAAAAAAAACAAACAACAACAAAACAAACGAGAAAAACTTAATATTGTCACCTGAATAAATTTAAACTCCTTATATGTGAAACTTCATAAAATGATAACTGACAAAGTTTTTTTCTTTTGATTCACATCTTTTTATTCTTTAGCACCTTTGATGACAACAGACTAATTTTTGATTGGTTGTTATTCCTTTACAGCCAGCCTGAAATGTGTGAATAAGCATTAAAGGTACAGTGTGTAAGAATTACTGACATCTAGTGATAAAGATGGGTATTTGAAAGAAAAGATGTTTTCTTTCGAGTGACTTCATATTCCAAGCACTGTTGTGAATGTACAGTGGCCACAATTCTCCCAGATATAAAGATGTTTTCATCTGGACATATATTTTTGGACATATATTTGGGTAAAATTGCTTGTTATAGGTAATTGTTGATCCCTGTTAGACAGGGTAAGTTCTGTATTTTGTGTGTGTGTGTGTGTGTGTGGGTGTAAATGAAATTAAATGAATGAATCTGTAAGTGGATCCAGTGGTCTCAGGTGTAGCTATGTAACTATTTTTTTAATGTCTTAAGGCATTACTTATGCCAAACAGTGCTCTAACTCCCACTAAACAAAGCTGGTACAGCGGTTTTAAAGTTCAGAGGAATACTGCAGTATTTTAGGAATACTGCAAAAAAATGGTGCACAAATATGGCAGCCTCCATTTATGTGCACCTCCAGCAAGTAGATAGAAATGACTCATTCTAAGAAAAAAACACGTAACAGCTATTTTAGTGAAACAATTACACATCAATAGAAACTAATTTTTTTATTATATATCACACCTTTATTGACCTTTGATTTTGTTACACACTGTACCTTTAAAGGTGGGGTAGGGGAGCCTGGATAAAGGTTTCAAACAAGCTACATTTTGAAAGAAAAAAAAAACACTTCAAGTGACAGATCATTTTATGTTACTCAGAAAGGTTTTAAATGTTGAACTGAGTTAGATTGTTGTTGTTCCTTATGTCTGTTCTTGTCAGGAGCTTTTGCAACGTCTTCTCTGTCAGGTACAGATACCTCCGCCCACCCTAAACCCACCAACACGCCTGAAACGCCCCCTAAAACTACAGGACCGCCTGGTGGGTTCCAGGCCTCTACTTGCTCTGATATTTTAACATTGACACATTAATCATCTGCGTCTTTTCTCCTGCAGGTTCAAGTATTGTCTGCACTCTCACTGCTGTGATCGGTATGTTCATTTTGAATTTCAGATTGACTGATCCTCAACCTGGTCATATTAAAATGTTTCTGCTACTTCTGCAGTGGCTCTCTGCGTGCTGCTGTTTGCTGTGTGCTTCCTGGCTGTGCTGCACAGAAGGAAACGCACCAACAAAACCGTGAGGCCCGGTTGTCTTAAAGAAAAGAAGAAGAAGCTGGAAGAAGGTGGCAGATCGAGGAATGATCAGTCTGAAGAAAGTTCCGACAACAAAAACCCTGAGACGATGAGGAAGAAATCTGAGACTGGAGTCAGAGCAAAGTCAGCAAACGCCGTCATCCTCACGTGTACTTTCGCTTCGTCTGAGAAAGATAAAGTGACTTTCCAAAGTCAGACAAAGACTCCATCTGAATCCTCAGAGAAACCAGGAGGCAGAAAGCAGAGACTGGAAACTGAAGATGAAGAAGCGGCTGGAGGAGGAAGAGGAGGAATTCAGATGGAAAATGAAACAACTACGGACACAGTGAAGAAATATGAGAGGAGAGATGACCTGTATGAAAACCCAGACATTGACATGGTCCCTTATCTGAGCATCGGCACAAACCAGAACAATCCCAGTCCTGAAGACGAGCCCAGTGAAGGTCCAAGTCAGAGATCACAGATGGGTAAAGTTATTGGGAGGATCTCCACATGGCCTCCCACTGCGGCCCAGTGGCAGGCGAGGTGTAAAATGAAAGAAGATGAAGAGGAGGAGGACGGTGGTGAAGGCATCACTGTTTGGACACAAAGTGAAGCGCTGCAGCTCTCGGATGACGTAAAGATCAGAAACCAGATGAAGCTACCCGAAAGCTCAGAGCAGTGTGAAAAACAAGATGAAACTGAGAAAAATCTCTCAGAAGCTCACGTGAACCTGAGCGATTCTCTCATCCTCGGAGACGCCACCACAGAGAAGCCGAAAAAGAGCGAGATGGTGCAGGACCCAGCTACTCTGAGACAGACAAAAACCGAAATCAGTCCAAACCACGAGCTGAAACCTGCAGAAAACCCGACACGCAGGAGCGGCGGCAGACCGGACCTGAAGCGAGCTGCGACCGGCAGGCAGAGGGCTGACAACAGAGCTGCGGGCTCTAAAGCGCCCTCTGGTGGGACATCACCAGACGATGAAACGCTGCTGTCCGGAAACGAGTACGCCTTCATGGACCTGCTGCACGAGGTGTCCCAGAACAACGGCCGCTGGACCCGAGAGAGGTGGAAGCAGACGCACGCCAACAAGCAGCGGCGCTAGCATGTTTGTCTTTACGTCCCCGTGGGACATAATGCATCCCCCAGCCCCTTACCCTAATCCTAACACCCACAACTGATTGCCTAAACCTAAACCTTGTCCTAACCCTAACCAAAACATAATCTCTAAAACCTAAACTTGACCCTCAAAACGGGGTTTGTACCCGTGGGGAAAATGTCCCCACGAGGGCAAGACGTCCCCACGGTGATGGTAAAAATCCAGAACATGGTCCCCACAATGCTGAAAAAAACGCGCCCACACACACACACACACACACACACACACACGCACAGTTTCTCTCACTCCCTAAATTAAAAAGATTAATTCTATATGCTGCTTTAGTCAGAATGTTTATTTGATGTGACATTAGATTGTGATTACTAGTAGATTTGAGTCTGAATTAAAATGTTCTCCACACACCTGTAATTGTCTTGTACTTGAATACAAATAAATTTGCCCTATATTCTATAATATTTTTTAACTTGTATGCCTGTTTTTATGGGATTGCTAAAATGTTTAAAGGCTCACCAGAGACATATACTAAAAAGTTGATCTAATCCAGGTTACACACACACCCGTTCAGCTGCATTCAAATAGTTTTTATTCAGAAGTTCAAATTTGCAGTTTCTTTGAGGCTTCATTTTTTAAATCAGTTTTATTTTTCTTTCTTTTTAAAATTATGCTTCTTATTGAAATCTTTTACCTCTTTTTTAAAAGATATGCTAATTTATTTATTTTTTGCTTCCATTGCACCCCACAATAATGCTTTTAATGTTTTATGTAAAGCACTTTTCATTTTCAAGAGGACAATTCAATGTGCTTTAAAAACTCACATCACCTAAAATCAAATGGGCCGTTCCTGCACATCATTTAGGCCTACACTATTTCCATTCACATGCCCCAATAGGCACATCGGGAGACAACATTGGGTTCAGTGTCTTGCCCAACGATGCTTTGGCCTGTAGCACGGGGAAGCCTGGAATCGAGCCACCGGCCAGTAGACGACTGCTCTTCCACCTGAACCACTGATTTCATTCTTGGAGCTGGGCTTGGCCTACAGTGCCTGAGGCTGAGCAAGCCACACTTCCCAACTTTTTTTTCCCCTATTTTTACAGCTGATACAGCAAAGAAATGAAAGGGGAGATTATTGGAGAAAAAGAGGAAAAGAAAGAAAAAAGGTGACAGAGCAAGAGATAATACAAGTCAACAGTGGACTGGCCTTTATTCACTGGAGCTCAGAGAGGAGACACGATGCAAGACGGATGCTGAATTAGTCTTCATTAAGGACCAATAAAGTGTGAAAATCTGCTGTAGTTTAGAAATGTTGCTGTAAAAGTAGAGTGTGACTAGCATAGAAACTACTTCAGTACCAGGCAGTTAATGGATGACGGCTGTCAGTGGCCCAAATGCCGTATAAGACATTAATTAGTGGTGCTTTACCATCAAAGCCAGTAGGCTACAACAGTTAAGGCTCAGAGGGTTCTCATTTCACACAGTTGTTTGTCCATCCAGAGATACTATAGAAATGGTGGCACAAATATTGCAACTGCCATGCATGTGGACCCACAGCAAGTAGATATATGCGGTTCATTCTAGAGAATAAAAATGCAAGTTTTTTTCTTCTTTTTTTTTTTTAGTAAAGTGATGGTAGACAGATTTGATTTGTGGATTACATTTATATGTCTGTGACCTTTGATTTTGTGACACACTGCACCTTTAAAACCAAGCAAATGCTGAGATGGGGCCAACAGCAGCCGGTTAAACTAGTCAACACAAGTTAGTTTGAAGAGCTGATGTCACACAAATTGAAAATTTAACTTATTCTGACATTGTAAAAGTTTTTTTTTTCCAAATAAGAGGTGATGATGAGCTTCATCGCCCCCTAAACATCAACATGTCAAGCTCTTTTAAACTTTTTGCGGTGTCAAAAACAAAGTCCAGTACAAAAATACTGGACATAAACTGCATGTGATCATCATGCTCCCTCTATTTTACCACCGTTGGCATGCCATTTTTATTTAATGTAAATAAACAGCTGACTGTCACCCATAGATACACCACCGCAAATGTACCTTTTTTATATTTAGCTAATGTAGGTTATCTCTGTATTTAGTGAATAATTTAAATATTATTGAGAAAGTTTATTGTGATCTAGTGCAGGCCGTATTTAATTATTGCCTATTTGAGTTTTGGGAAACAGGAGTGAGTACTAAAAGTTCATTCTGACGAGTAACTGAAGAGACATGGGGAGGGATTAAATAAGTTTTCTCCTTTTAGAACATTAAAGACCCACAAAACTTTTCGACCCTAAAAATTTGTATTGCTGAGAAAATTGCTAAAAAATTCTGTAGTGCATCTTTAAGGAGTGTTTTTGTTTTGTTTTTCTTTCCTCTTTTTCTGCTCTTACTTTAAATTTTTTTGTGTGTGTTTTAAGTATGCGAAATAAACTCGAAATAAACAAACAAAAAAAAAAAAATACAAACTTTGCTCAGAGATGAAATAAAAACACTTTCTCATTCAGTGTGAGTGGCTGCATGCAGCATTTATTTGTTCATGTCCATATGTGCAGAAGAAAACTTCTTGTAAGAAATAGTACAAAATGGATCAGCGTCTCTTTGACAATGACTCAAAAACAAAGTGGCGGTAAACATAACACACAGGCTTTTGATATCATCTGGACAACATGCATGTTCCATTCATATAAATACACAGTATCAAATAATGGCTCCAACTTGCAAGCAGTTGACTTGATTATGCGTTTTCCTCTAAAAGCAGAACATCACACTGCGTGCTCTGCTAGGTGGATGAAATGTTTAGTTCTTGGCAAGCTTTTATATTTAAACATGCTTTTTAGAGATAACATGCCCCTGGTGGTATTTAAGTACTGACATCAGGAGACGTGAAGTGAACTGAAGGATGTAGTGAGGACCCTGGAAGATGTAACATGAGCAGATCTGCACTCTGATTGTAAACCTCCATCATGGTCACTCACTCTTTCACTCCTGGATCACTCTCCTGCCTGTAAACTGTCACTTCTGAGGAGCAAAGATTAACAGTGGGACTCTATAAAACAGGAGCAAACAAATGTCAAACCATCCGCAATTGATCCTTTCAGAATTCTCTGACATGAAAAATAATAAAGAGCAAACACCAAATAAAGCTTTGCAAACATCCACGAGGAGAATCGTGCTGATGAATGCGTGACAAGTTACTGCACGTTTGACTTTCTTTGCTTTGTAAGGTTGAAAAGTGTCCATCTTCTACAGATTCAGATTAAAGGGTCGTGCTGTTATGCTCTACACATGGCCACAGAGCTTAGTGCAAAAGTAGTTCAAGTCCTCTTCACTTTTCCTGACACAAAATAAACTTGCAGACCATAAATACATGTATATAAAGTTAATATTTACAGTGAGCAAACTTAAATATACAGCTGAGAAATGAATTAAGATTAAATACTGATGATGCCACGTTCAAGTGTGGCGTGTAGCATTTGCAAAGCAGAACACTTAATTTCAGCTTCTTCCAAAGATAACTCTGGATATAAATCACAGGACAGTGACAGACTTGACTCTTGCCTCTCAATATCTCTGCCAAACATCCTGCTACAGTCATAATTAAGCTAAAAAAAAGTGATGATACTGGAGGATCACAACGCATATATATATTTACCATTAGATTAATTCAAGTAAATACAAAATAATAAATAAAAATAATAAAATGAAGTACAGTTAAACTGATTTACTATCAATAACAAGTCTGAAAATATTCATTTTAATGCTTCATTAGGATAATTTTACCCCTTTTTTGTTAAAAGTGATGCCACTCTCATACAGTTCATAAAAAAGACATCTGCAACCACCAAATCTGAAAAGTGAAGCCAAACAACCGTCTGCCTTAAAGTGCAAAACTGCTGCCGGCCACTAGGGGGCGGGCTCTAAAGCATCTCTGGCTCCATTAGATTCACACTCAGAAAGCGTTACCTTGGCTGTGTCCAAATTTCAGGGCTATGTACTTCCATGGCCGGATTTGAAGACTGCTTAGGTCACAGCGATACGACCAAAGCTGTCCAGATTCGAAGGCTCCTTCAAATGCAGCCTACAAATGTGGCCTTATTTTCCCCAGATTTTAAGGACGGTCCGATGTATCCTTAATGGCAAATCCTTTCCCAAGATTCAGGCTGAACAGGACATTGTACAGCAGCGGTGTCTAAATTTAAGAGACATTTTCATTTAATTTATTATATGATTTTATTATTGTGTACGAGTTAATATTACAGTTTTTCATTTGGTATTGTCCATGAAATTAGCAAAAGTTAACATGAGACTCTTGAAATCTTGTAAACTTTACAAAATCAATTTATCTGGATTTAATTTTCTCTCAGCAGGAGTAATGAAAAATGCAGTCGCTGATGATAAAGCTCCTCTAAAATTAGCAGAATAATGGTAAGGCTGATATTTTAGAGCTCCATTTTGCTTCAGTTTAGCGCAATTACAGTTGCTAGGCAACGAGAGATATACCGAGAAGGCTAGACCGTCCAAATTTAACAGCCTGTCACTTCCACCTTACGCTGTCTAAGGGCCCATTCATGCTCGACGCAGAGGGGGGCTTGTTGGTCCGTCACTCGACGCAGAAGACAGAGCAATTCCACCAGAAACGGCGGGGTCAGTGTTGAGCTGTGTAGCTGATATGCAGGAACAAACCAGAGAAGAAGAACAAGAACCGGAACGAAAACAACTCAAAAACCGCGAGGGTCAAATAGCTCAATAAAAGCACCCGAGGAAGGAGATGCCAAACAAACAGAGAGCATCTATAGACATGGCTGGAGCTCTTTCAGGAGAGGCTGTGCGAGTGAGTCCGGAAATATACTCATATCAACGACATCGCACCACCAGGGCACAGGGACAGGCAGCACTGCCGCCTAGCGGACAAACTGTTTTATGTACAATGGGAACACAGAAGACGCGTGGAAGTATGAAGGCAGCTACGCATGGCGACACGTGAAATGGACATCGCCATTTATGTACGTAAGGGAGCATAAATGGGCCTTAAGGAGGACCTGGCCTTTGTAGACTAAGTAGTACGCACCCTTCGAAGGACCTAGCCCCTGAATTTGGACATAGCCATCATCTCATAAAACAGTAGGTCAACACATGTAATTCATCCTGGTCTGTGCGCTCATCGTGCTTTTCTAAGTAATGACATGTTCAAACAGGATAAGCCTTAGAAAGAGACATTTTTGCCACATCAAGTATCCAAAACCTCTAAATATGGTCACTTCTGGCACAAAAAAACCAAAACAAACAAACAAACAAAAAAGAGAAAAAAAAAAAAAACCTGGTAAACACTAAACTACGGTTCTCAAAACAACATGTCAATATGGTAAACTGAAGCTACAACTAGTAGATGATTAGCTTAGCTTAAACCATCACAAACGTTTTGAGTAAGGAAAATGGCAAACCTGGACTGTTCTAAATCTTAAATGGAGAAACGTCTTTCTAAAGAAGTCAGTAAACCAAAACATTTTGAAAGTGTTGAAATAACTTTGAAGCAAATGCTTCCAACAACTTAACAGTTAGCTATGTCCATTAAGCTAACCTTAAACGTGATTTTAGCATTGGGTCTCATGAATATCTCCGACTAAATTTACACAACTTTCGCCCCAAGGAGTTTAGTCACGATTCATTCATTTATATACCAAAACAAATTTATATTCCCTGTTGCACAGAAAAGAATGAAAATCATCTAGCAGCTTCAGTGGCTCCATAGATGTTTTTTTTTTTTTGGTATTAGTGATGCTAAACTTCAGTGTTTCCAGTGGTAACCTAAAGGTAAGCTAAAGAAAGCATGTTTGAGGCAAAGAAAAAACTTTTTGAACTACCAATGTTGGTCAAATCTGGGCTTAAATGTGAATGATTTTCAATCAACATCTTGAAACAGATGTTGAAACATGTTCATTTTAGATATTCACAGATCAGAGATGATTGCTTTGAAGCTAAGCTGATGATCTGCACATATATAGTCATTTTAATGAGCATGGTTCATAAGAAAAGTTAACTTTTAAAAAATGTGGCCAGCATATTTTACATAATTACTGATAATTATTTAAAACATACTATGCTCCAACATGATAAGTGCTGAACGAGATGTTTTACATCTAAAAAATAAACTTATTTTAAGTCAAAATTTAACATCTATAAATAAATTAAAAAAACAAAACAAACAACAACAAAAAATTAAGCTTAACAAACAAGTTGAAACTCAAACATATAAAAAAAAGAGCACTGCTTATAAAAAAAAAAAAAAGATGAATTACACTGAGTAATAATCAGTGTGTTGTAACATCAGCAATTTCAGAATGAACTTCTTCACTTTAACCTTCATGTAAGAGTTTCTTTCTCCCCTGCAGCAGCAGATGTTACATTCAGGTCCTAAAACAATTAACACTGTTGTCCCAGAATAGATTAGTCTCATATACAAATAATCTAACAGTATTTACAAAGCTAAAGAGCAAACAAGATGGCACATACCTTTTGCAGACATGATTGGGGATGCAGAAATGACTTAATATTAACTTCTCAACAAATAAGCACAACTAAAAAAAGAGAGAAAAATGCTAACTTGGCTGATAAAGGTGCCACTACAGCATGTGCATTCACAGATGACAGTTTATCATAAAAAAGTTTGTGCTCGTAAAGAAAATCCTGCCTGGTAAAGTCATAAAGAAGTAACGAAGGTGAGGTAATAAATTAAGGAAAGTGCACATGCACTAAATTCCCGGTGCTTGAAAATGGAGAAAGAAGGATGAGGGTGTAGTCGCCCTATTTTTTTTTCTTCTTTTTTTTTAAATGTGGGTAAAAACGGGTGTGAAGTGAGTTGGCAAGAGTCGTGGCATGAGGGCTGCTTCACCCCTGAGATAAACATGCAGAGTGAAATGATCTGATATCACGTATATGAAACCTCCTTCAAACAGTGGTTCCCAAACTTTTTGAGCCATGACCCCCAACATAACATACATTTGTGATTGCGACCCCCCCCCGCAGCGACTGAGTGGATAATTGTGTATATTAAACAGGTCATCCTGTGGCTATCCTCTTAGTATGAGGCTGGGAAATTGTCAGTCTTCATAAATAAGGAAGGTGAAGTAGATTTTATTGAATAATGTTATCAGCTGTGAAAAAACACCCAAATGCCCGAATTCAGATTTTCTTACCAAGATGAGGTCAAATTGTAATTTTTAATATAGTACCAGTAATAACTTTTTCTCTCAATGCTCAATGATAAAAATTCTACATTTAAGGCTTGAAAACGATCAGAAACTTCATAAATAAGGAGGATTAATGCTTTCTGGTGGATTCAGTTCACCGTTGTGACAAGGCACAGACATGCCCAAAATCAGCCTCTCTCGCTGAGATAATGCCAAATTCACATTTTTAATACGTATTAGTCATAACTTAGATATTTATGCAATAATAACACTGAATGGCCAAAAAAAAAGAGTCACCACCAAAAAAGGTAATACACAAACATTTTGTCGGACCACCTTTAGCTTTGATTACGGCACGCATTCGTATTGTTTCAATAAGCGTCTGCAATGTCACAAGATTTATTTCCATACAGTGTTGCATTAATTTTTCAACAAGATCTTGCATTTACGATGGCAGAGTCTGACTGCACATGCCAAAGATTCTCAGTGGGCTCAATGCGGCCATCGCTCTGGAACAGGGTAAATCTGGACTCATCAGATCACATGACCTTCTTCCATTGCTCCAGAGTCCAATCTTTATGCTCCCTAGCAAATTGAAGCCTTTTTTTTTTCTGGTTAGCCACTGATTAGTGGTTTTCTTAAGGCTACACAGCTGTTCAGTCCCAATCCCTTGAGTTCCCTTCGCATTCTGTGTGTGGAAATGCTTTCACTTTCACTATTAAACATAGCCCTGAGTTCTACTGTTGTTTTTGTTCAATTTGATCTCTCCAAATGTTTAAGTGATTGCTGATCACCATCATTCAGGATTTTCTTCCGGCTACATTTCTACCTCAAAGACAATGGGTTTCCACTATCCTTCCAGTTTTTAAAAATGCGTTGGACATTTCTTAATCCAATTTAAGTAGTTTCTGCAATCTCCTTAGATGTCTCTGTTTGATGCATGCCAATGATTTGACCCTTCTCAAACAGACCAAAATCTTTTCCATGACCACGGGGTGTCTTCTGACATGGTTGTTTCGGAAATGAGATTGACAGCTGAAAGATAATCGCTCATGCAGTAATTATCCAATAGGAGACTTGTACCTATTGGCTTTGTTAAATCCAGGTGGTGACCTTTTTTTGGCTTGGCAGTGTAAGAAATAAATTGTGTTATTTTGACAGATTGATATCTTTGTAATAATGCGTTAAAACTGATAGCCCTAAATCCCCAATATTTTTGTGTTTTACAATGATCTAGCAATCCTGTGAAATCATTGGGGGTCCCAACCCCCAGTTTGTGAACCACTGCCTTGAACTGTTTTGATACACTACTCACAAAAAGTTGAGGATATTTGGTTATTTGTATATCAGAATGAACCTAAAATGCACTCTAACCTTTTCCATCATGTTAACTGAATTTGACTTTCTGTAAACTTCTGAATGCACATGTACAACTTTTCAATGTTTAAATATTTATTGCATAACATGCCGTTGTCTAACAAGATAATTAAACACAAAAAATACAAATAAAAAGTATCTGAACCATGAATAGACCTCTTAATATTCTGGTTCAATGACAGCTTGTGTCTAAAGAGTTGTCCTCATTTTATGGTTCACATTTAGACACCATTAGACCAAGAGGACACTGGCAAGTTATTGACACGTTTTTATGTTGTGGTATACCCACCACTATCGGTAGCCACAGCATAATTCTACTTAGATGTCCAACATTCGTGACATATTATCAGTAAGGTGTGAACTTTTTAGATTTTCCCTAAGTTGTACCCAAAAGTTGAATATCCTTAACTTTTTGTGAGTAGTGTACATCTCAATGCCATTCAGGCATCTGTTCTAAGGTTAGGAGGAGGAGGCTGTTTTTTTTTTTTTTTCCGTGAGGCCAGCACATCTTAATATGGCAGGTGTTTGAGGGGAGTTGTGGTTGATAACGAGGCACTCTTCATTCATCCTCCTGTAGCAGCTCAGAGGGAATCATCATGTCTCTCCAGTCCTCTTTGAAGATGGAAATAGTTTCTGGTCGGAGGCTGAGAGACACCAAACGCGGGTCCTTGGTGAACAGCTGTTCTGAGCTCGACTCTAGTCTTCATCTGTGTGAAACGCACACCAGCCCAGTCGGTCCAGACGTGGCTTCGAGGTTAAGGGTCGCGGCTTCTGGCACTGAGGTCGTTTCAGAGATGAGTCTCGTCTTTTGACTGTGTGCCGAAGTCCTGCTGGTTCTTGGTGCTGCGAGCTTGCCCTACTTGTGAGTCTTCTGGCATGTGTGCCAGTGGGTCAGACCGGATAATGTACCTGGAAGGACAAAGTCAACATTAACTAAACACCTGCCAGAGTGTGACGAAATCATCCTGCATCAGATAGATGTTGTGCATTAAAGAAACTGGCTATCAGGGTAGAGTCATTTTGTCAAACCTCTGGAAGTTGCAGGGACTGCATGATGCCGACTGAATTAATAAACTGACAGCTGTTACTTTACAACTGATCAGATGTGCTTGGAAACTTTTGTATTCATAGTTTCAAACCGAGCAATAAAAAAGTTTGTGATGTGAAAAGAAAAAAGGAGCATAAAATAATCAGCAGGGCTGTTTATAAAAAAAGATGCATACAGGCCCGTAAGAACGTATGAAAGATTTAACCCTTATGCCCTCCTCTGGACACTTTTGTCCCTTTTGTCCCATTTTGGTCCCATTTTGGCCATTTTGTCTGTGTGCATACACACAGACACACACATGCGCGTAAATAAATCACACTTTGTGACTCCTACGTAGTAAAACAACTCCATAATATAACTTAAAAAATAAGAATTTTCTGCACCTGCCTACAATAGTAAAACAGTTAAATCTGAAGGAGTCCTATACAGATGTCAGATATTACTATTTCTCTTTCAAATTAAATGCTGCTATTAAAGAATTAATTGTTTTGAACTATTGTAACTGTTAATCAAAAACTGTTGTTTTCAATGGAAGTCAAGGGGACACTTTTGGCCACGAGGATCACCAGCGTTTGTATCTGATGCTACATAGAAAATACAAATGAAATCAAATGAATTTTTTTGTTAATATTTTACATATCCAAGGCTCCATCGACCACCACAGCTCCATCCCACTACTCCTTGTTATATGAAAAATAATTAAGATTTTGTGTTTTGTTTTGTTTTTTTGTAATAAAGCACAGTCATTAAATATTCTAACCAGGATTTAAAGGTTTAAAATTCTAAAACATATTGAATATGTGGTAGTTTTGAGCTGAGCTGAAGTTGTTTAGATGATTTGATATATATAAAAAAAAATAGAAAAATTATTTTGAAAAGAATTTTGTAACTGTTTCTTTGTGCTTGGACAAAAGTGTGCTCGAGGATAAAGTGTCGCAGTTTTTGAGGACTGCACAAGAGTTAAACTCAATAGGCTGAAACTCATTTTTTCTCTTTACATTCTCATTGTGGAGCCATCAATCAGTCTGTCTCTCAAAGGTTGAGACATGCTTGGCCACAGAGCAGCCTTAATGCCGCAAAAAAAAAGAAAAAAAATATTCAAAGCTGCTTTTATCAGACAGAAATCTTGATGTAATCCTTTTAGGTGGTGAGCCGTGTTACGTAGAGATAACAGATAAACAGATCCTTACACGATGTCGTTGAGCTCCAACATGGTGTCAGGAGGGGGATTGATGAGGACGTAGGAGAGTGTGTTCTGGTGGTCGTTCATTTCGTCTGTAAAAAAAGAGGCAGAGGAGACTTTCAGAGCTGCTCTGGAGCCCTCCTTCATCCTCCTCCATTAGACAGTACATCAGCCAGGAAATACGGCCTCTCAGCAGTGAAAATATGAGACTCCCTTGTTTTTAACCTCCCTGTCCAGACAGGCTAAGCAACCCACGCTCAGAAAAACAGCCGAGTCATTCAAAAATCTAACATGAATAGTTGTGGGAATGAACTGAGGGGGATGCAATTTGAATACTCAGTAATAGTTTACTCTGTATGTCGGGTTTTATGTCTTGAACGGTTATCAGTACTTAATTTTATGAAATGCAGACACATACTGGGTGAATCTATAGTGGGTTTCTGTAGTTTACTCTTCAGATCTCACTGAAATATTACAGAAATATCTTTTAAAAAACCTGCAGTAGATCTGTTGTTCTAGCCCCAGCTGGTAGGTAAGTATGTATACTACAGATAGTAGTTACCATAAGTACTTATAATTTGCACCTGTACATTTGAAAATTATAGTAAGATCCATTTGTGGTTTCACTGCAAACAAGTCCAGTCATTGCATTAACAACTCTGTGGAGATCATCGTGCATGCAAGTAATTCTCTACACTGACATTTTTATCTTAGATAAATGTCTGTCAGATGATGCTGTAGGCAAAAAAAACGTGTAACAGTCTGCATTTATTAGTCTCACAGAAGAAACAGAAACATACGTAAATTATGTGAATAAGAGCAGTTTTATTGGTAATTTAACAGTACCATACTTTTGCTGTACAAACGACAGATAATCAGAGCATCTGCAGGGCACCAAGGCCGTACATGCTCTCAAATCTAGTTTGCTGAATTCAAGCAAGAGTTGCATCTAATTTCGATCTACTAAAGTCTGATATCACAGCATGTTTGCAAGTGTATTACTGTACAAAGAAAAGGAGAATTTACCACGTTCAAAGTAGCTAATTGCCTCTTTAACCTGCAGCTAATCTGCTCATCTGCAATTCATGAAGCATAAGAAACTTAACCATGAAACACGGTGCTGGTACTCTCATAGCTCAGAGCTGTTTCGCTTAATCCAAATCATTAAGTTTACAGAAAAAATAAATAACTAAAAAAAAAGAAGTTATATGTGAAGTGTCAGTCCATGAGCTGAATCGCAAGAGAAACAGGAAGACACAAACCTTTACAACACGAGTTGATCAACCAGAAACAAAGTTAATGTTTTGGAATATCCTGAACTTAATTCAACAGCGATGTTGTCAAATGAACATCCGAGCTGAAGCTACTCTGTGCAGCTGATGGAGAGCTCTGACTAGTACTTAGTAGAAACATTTACTGTAGCTGCAGTTAATGCGAAACAAGGTGGCCACTTTAGATATAAAAAGCAAAGACTACATGTGTGGGTGACTTGAAATTTACACATCGTAGAACTGAATCAATTTCCTCCATAAAGCAAGATTTGCTCATCTCTGTTGTTTAATCAGTTCCTTTGAAATACTTTTAGGGCATGAGAGAAACATTTGATTTAGTTTTAAAAGGATAAAATATAAAAAAGAAAATCTACATATTTAATGCTTTTAGACATTAAAACATGCATTCTTTATAAATTATTGACTATAGTATTCAAACTCAATTTTAATGTAGTAGTTAAACCTTTCTGTCTTCTATTTATGATTATCTTTAAGGGTTTTTTCAGCATTAAACATTCACGGTAATCACTGACATCTGTGACATTTATGTTACTGCTTCCACATTCTACTTAAGCAAACTTATCTTTCATTTTATTACAAATCAATGAGCGGACGCTGACTTTCCCCTTCATTCCCCAGAGGAGTCATTACCGTGTGTGTTGGTGTGTGTGTGTTTATATCTGCATGTATGTGTGTTGCGTGCACTCTGGCAGTGGCTCCTACTTGCGTTCTGTGATGGACGGAGGAAAGGAGAGGAGGGCATGTGCGTCTCCATGACAACCCACCTGCTTGTGGCCCTTTACAAAGCCAGGCGGGGGGGTGTGGAAGAGAGAGAAGGGCTGACTGTTACTGACAGGGCACTTTGTGGAACAAGGGGAGGCCCATGCTGCCTGCTGACTCAACAGCGACCCCCATGCGCAGCTTCAGAACGGAGCCCACATGCAGACAGCGTCCGCGGCTACGTGACAGCTACCCCCTCCAACACATTCCCCCCCTTTTTTTTTTCACGTCCTGCACATTCACTGGACCAGCCGGCCGGGTAAGGCTGCAAGTTGCCATGCCAACGGATGACACTCAGTCCCTCTGCAACCCCCACCCCTCCCTCCCTCCCCCCTGAGGTGACATGTGACACAGACACAGACGACATGCTCCAGCATCCGTCAGACTGGACCAAAGGCAGAGCGACTCAAACCAAACTGAGAGTGAAGCAGAACACATCAGGAGTGTGAGAGTGGAAGAGGTCTGACCTGCTGCCGGATCTCCGGCTCAGACTTTTATCCCCTCACTGACTTTACACTTTACTCTCCTCTAATCCACACTTCCTGCTAGACTGCTCGGTGTTTAAATGGGGATTATACCATGGCCACAGATTTACAACGTACAAATTATAATTTTGTCTTTTAACATAATTTATAAGCTGTGTTCAATAACATCGTATTTTCAGAGGTGGAGAATTTCTCCTTTAAGAAACTTCTCAGCCTCTCTTGGATGTTGTTTATAGAAAGGACTGTGGTCCACAATTTAGCAGCAAAATCATTACTGTGGTCGTTAGCTGACAGTAGCAGCAACCATGACAGCTGCCAATGTTTGGTGGAGCCTAAGAGCTGCATTTCTCTTTGGTACGCTACTGAAGGGTTCTTGCAGGGTCTTAAAAAATCTAAAAATGTCTGAAATTCTGAACTTAAATTTAAGGCCTTAGAAGGTCTTAAAAGTGGCCATTTCTTCATCTAAGGTCTTAAATTTGATCTAGACAAGCCTTATTTTTTTTTTTTACTTTTATTCATTCTTGAGGAGCACTGACCACATAGAATATGATGAATAATATATCAGAGGTTTATTCTGTCCATCTTTCTGAAAAGTTCAGATAGCTACGAGGAATATTTTCAATTTCTTTTTCAATTTAAAAAAAAGAAAGAAGTAGAATTAAATGCATTTTTTTTCGAAATTTCTGTGTCTATTATTTGATTCAGTTGTTCACTTAAAATCCATTTTCAAAAAGTTACTTTTGGGGCAATTATTGTTATTCGATTAATCAAGATAGATAAATTAAAAACCCTGTAATTAATTAGATTTATTTGAAAAAATCAAGATACCCCCAAGTTTGAATTTCTGGGATTATTTGAATGTTTCTAATAATGCATCATCTTGGTCTTAAATTTGATTTATGAAGGTCTTAAAAGGTCTTTAAAAGGTCTTAAATTTAACGTACTGAAACCTGCAAGAACCCCGCTACTTCCTATTGCTACTTGTGCAAATATCTTCAGAGCTGCATGCATTTCATACAAGAGGCTTTTATGATGAAGAGATTAAATGGTAAAAATTCATTCTTCTGCTGCCCGAGACACTAACGGCTCTAAGTGCTTTACATAAAGGGAAAGTGACCATGGTATAAAGTCAAAATACTCTTTTAGGTGCACTGATGTTGAATTAACAGGCAAGCAAGAGGTGAATAAACCATTTCCACCTCTATTTATATTATTTTCTACGTCACGCCTCTGATACACACCATTCCACTATATGAAATGTACATATAGTCTGTAGAGATGCACCGATCCAGTTTCTCCGATCCCATTTGACACTGATACCTGGGGTGAGCATATTGGCTAGTACCGAACCAATACTACTGCTGAATGAATGAACCTATACCTTGCCACGTGAGTAAAGGCATCAGGCTTGACATAAACATTTAGCCTCATAAAAAAAAAAAAAGTATATATATATGCTTATATAAATGTACTTAATATTATTTATTAACAAATAAAGTGTACTTTAGCAGCAAAATGAAATAAGTTACACTTCTCTGCTCTGCATAATGACATAACTAGCATTACAAATATAGAATTGAAGTGACTAGAAGGCTTTAACTGTATTACTCTGTATGATATTAATAAAGAAAAGAAATGACTGGATCAGAATGCTGGATCGGCCTCATTCATCCGATATCCGATCCAGCTAATTAGTCAGTATCGGAGCCGATATCCAATCCAGGTATGGGATCGGTGCATCTCTAATAGTCTCATTGTACGTCTAACCTTCCATCCACAGACTTAATGCACTCCACTCCACTCTTTAAGCCATACTCTGGTGCCCTGCAGGACTCTAGCCGTTTGGGACGTCACCTCACGGGAACACAATGCAGCAAAGACCAGATAGACAGAGAAAGATAGCAGAGTGAGATAATGAGAGGTCGGCTGCTGATCTACCGCTCACTCTGGCAGGAAACACATACACACATAAAAACACACGCACACTCACACACACACACACCCACACTCATGCAGTAAAGTTGCAGTACTGTGATCAACCAGCTAACCTGACAGCCTGGTCCCCTCTGTATACGGGTGCTCTGAAATGTCCTGCAACTCTAAGCAACGGCATTCACTGTTAGCTTTAATGTCCTCATTTGTTCATTCATATCAATTTTAAGATAAACAATAACAAACATCCGCTACAGATAAGTTTTTTGTTCTTCTCTGTGCAAATTTACAGCACTAATCTGTGGATGCTGGCGAAAGGACAGATTCCTTTCTCCACAAGATGGCGTTAACCACTCACATGTTGTAAAGGAGTTATAAATGGTACACGAATTACCTTGCAAATATCCTAGATTTACTCGATTCATGACATCGCTCGCAGTGAGATTAGAAACATCCTCTACAAGCCAAAAGGGGGGAGACAGAAGAGTCAGAGAAAGAAAGGAGGAGGAAAAAACAAGAAAAACGAACAAAAAGATCAGGCAGGCAGTGAATGCATTTGCAGCTTCCAAAACAACTTTAAATTATGGAGTGATGCAAGAGGCCATGCATTAAGGCGTGCACAGAACCACTTCCAGATGATCCTACGGCATCAATTATCAGTAATAACAGGATGGAGGGTTTCTAATAGGATGTCGAGCTTTATGGGCTCCATAAGCTCAGATGTGTTGCATTTAGCAAATGTAACACAACTGGAGTGTGATTCTGTTTTCTTTTGAAGCATGAAGCAGAGAAAAGGCAGAAAAAGTACAGAAGTGAGCAGATAAGAATGCAGGCAACTAAAGTCAGTGGAAAAATGCTTCCATATCTTCATGCACAATGTGCTCATGTCCACATGTTGGTATGAGGATGATGATGACTGTGTGGGGTTATGTGTGCGTAAAAGGACATAGAGGAAAGGTCTGATGAGAGAGAATGAGGTTTTCTGAAGGTTAATGATGATGCAGAGTGATGCTAATGATTTCTACTATAAAAACACAGACTCAGAGTCTGAGAGAAAATGAGATGAGATAAATGAGTTGAATACAGATTGGAGTTTTAGACACACAGCTGCTCAAAGAGCAGAAATAATTTAGCTGGTAGAGAAAAAGCCTCAGTGAGCGGAACAAGAGAATCACCTGAACACGTGGGTTTTTTTCCCCTGCATCAGAATTAAATCTGAAAGAGGACTAACATAATATAATATTGTTCAAGAGAAAAACAAACTGTGGAAATGAGTATATTTATGGTCCTTAATTTAAACAAAAAAAAAAAAAAATTATGTCTGAGTCATATACACACTAAAAAGTTCTGGGTCAAACTGCTGGGTTAAAAGGTGACCAACTAATTTCTGGGTTATTCCAACCCAGACATTTGGGTTGTTGACCCAATTTCTGGGTTAACACAACCCAACTTTGTAGTCAACATGACTCAACTTCTGGGTCAAATATTCAACCCGAATGTTGGGTATAAATAAAATAAAAAAAAAAACAACAACCCAATTTTCTGGGTCTAGGTAACCCAGAAATTAGTTGGTCCCTTTTTGAAACCCAGCAGTTAACCCATAATGGGTTATTTATGACTCAGGAGCTTTTAGTGTGTACGATGCTGAGCAAGGATGAAAAAATTATTTGCCCTCATATTGCATAGCTCCAGAAAAAATGAGGGAATAGCCCTTTACTTCTGATGTCTGTTGTCACAAATTTGCAACAGACCACTTCAGGTCTTTTTCAGCTTTATTGATTTATTTCATTTATTCATTTTTACCATTTAATATAATTCATATTTTTATCTTCATTTTATTTTATTGATATTCGCTTGTTTAAATTTTATTGTATTCTATTTTGTTCCAGTCTTTTTCTTTTTTTTTTTTTTAATCATTTTTCAAAAATTATTTTATTGCATTTATTTTGGTTTTATATAACTACGTACTAATAATTTCAGGTGTTAAAGTTTTTTTTTTTCAAAATAATAAATAGCTCAACAAACTGTAATCTTTTGACTGTCAAAGCAGCAAACTAGTCATGTCTGATATTTATATAACCCCCTCAACCTTAAAGGTGATAGCTACAATTTTTTAATCAAAACAATAATTTAAAAAAACTACATCCACTGAATGTCTAGAGGGATACAGAATAAAATGCAGAAGTTTTTGAATATCAGAAAAAAAATTGTTTTATCAATTTTTGACGGGTCTAAAGAGTAAATATTTACATCTGTTTACCATGCCAACGTCGGGAGCATTAGCTCCAGAGTTGCTAGCTCGATTGCTATGGGTAGAAATGACATCTTTTGAGCTGAGGTGCTCAAAAGCCCTGCGGAGGTTTCCACTTCCTCCTGGAAATGTAAGTTAAACATTTGCTAATGCTAATTAACTTGGCAAGATAAAACCTAAAAACCACATAACAACATCTATAGTTATTTTCACCAGATAATTGATGGAGAAGATATATTAACTAACCTTAAACCTCATAATCATTTCTAGATTGAACGTTTTAATTTGATCTGCTATCATTATGAAGTGAGCTTACAGCTGAACACATGTTTTGTTTTGGTGTGTGATGTTTACCCTGCAGGCTTTTCTCACAGAGATTTAACTCAACCAGCTACATTATTTCTTCTCCCAAACTGTGACTTGGATGAAATATTTGAGAACTCAGACTCCAATCTGCAACAAACATTAGAATCAGGCTTCATAATTTGCATTGTTATTAATTGTTGGACACATTATGACCACTAATAGCAGATAAGTCAATTACAGTAGCTCTGATTAGACGTTATACAAATACATAACATAATAATCAACAGCTGCTATGTTGTATTTCTATATTCTAAGATTTGGCCCGGGTTACAGGTAAACCCGGGCAGAAAGTGTCCTGACAAGCGTCACACCGGCAGCTGCCAGACTCACCGTATCCCACGGTGGGCAGGCCCAGGTGCTTCATGCGGTTCTTGACCAGCTCAGACAGCTCCTGCCGCTCGGAGCGCCGGTACAAGTTGAGTCTCTGCTGCGAGATGCGCTCGGCTCGGCTCGCCGGTTTAGCGCTCTTCCTGCTCAGCCTTCGAGCCCACTGCATGCTCTTCTTCCTCAGCAGGGGGTGCTCCGATTGGTCGCTTGTGGTGGAGTTTCTGTGGGCCGTTTTCTCTTTCCAGGACTCTCCCCGCTCGCGGTGCTCCACGCCCTGATCCACGTTGATGGACACCTGAGACTGAGAGAGGACGGTAGCGAGGAACGTAAAACATAAATCCTGTAAGGACATACCCACTGGATTTTTTTTTTCTTGGTGGAATTTATTGTTGACAGTAAATTAGTTTCTACTAAATGAATGGGTCTTACCTGTGCATTGCTGTCCTTGCTCTGAAACAGAAAGATAAACATCCAAAGAAAAGGAGATGCAATGAAAGATGAGGGCATCCAAAGCAAAAATCAGCACTTGTAAATAGTAAATATGAAGTATTTACTATTTTATTATTCACAGCATGAAATTAACACCAGGCAGCAACTGTTTTTTTATATGCAGGACGCATCTGGAAGTTGACTCAATAGTTAATAATCACAAAAACAAGTACTTTAATCAGATTAAATGAGTTCATAAAAACTTTAACTAGCCTAAATGTTAATTTCCTTTACCTGCATGAGATACTGCTGTATTACATTAGCCAGTGATGCAAATGATAAGCAATTAAATCAAAACAAAGACGTTTAAGGAGCAGAGCAATGAAAGCAGGTGGAATGAAAAGCATGGACTGGCCTCACAAGAATATCAGTGACACAGGAGGCATGTTAAAGAAGGAGGGAATAAATAAAAGAGGGAGTCTACAACTGAACCATCATTTGATCAAGCCGAACTTGCCTCTGATGTTGAGAACATGTGTGACTCGGTGCGATAGATCCCGATGGGGATCTCAGCGCTGGAGGAGCAAAATTTCTGGAAGAGTCTGCCGTAAGTTCTGATCCACAGATCCTCCTCTGTGATCTTCATCTGAGGAGACAGAACCGCCATCAAGTCGCTGCAGAGCGGGTACGCCCGTTTATCAAACTGCAGAAGCGGCTACGTACAACACACAGGTAACCAGAGCCGGGCGTTGTGTCCAGACCAAGAAGAAGCCGCGCGATAGCGATCATGTAGTCCTTAACGAACGACTGTCAAAAGCAAGTTAACAGTAAATATCCCATTACTGACCATAATCTGATTTGAGGCACAACAGCAGCACAAATTCTAAAACAGATGAAATTACTGACCCACATGTCAGACATCTACAGTATATTTATCTCATCCTTTTCCAATATGGACCATATTTCAGCCTTAAAAGCGTTTTTTTTTCCTTACCTGGTAAAGCAGCGTATCGAGCATGCTGATGCTGAACACCCTGCCTGCAGCAAACGGCAGCCGGAACATGAAGGCCAGGTTGGAGCCCTTATCCCGCTCTATCTGGAAAAATAACAGAAAAAACAAATTGGAAACAAATATAACACACTTCAGGAAGCAGTTTATAAAGGCAAGTCAAATGTTTCTGTATTGTAAGACTAGAGCCAAAACACAAGCACTGATTCTGTAACGCTACAAGTCAATATAGTTTGTAATAAAAGAGGAATAACTGGGTCTGTATTAAACATTAAGTCTTATTACTTGATTTGCAGGAGCAACCTGGAGGTTCAAATGCGAGAGTTCAGAATTAACACGTGTCAGGTATCAAGATTGAAAAAATTCAGGATTTCTTATAAATAAATTCAGTGCAACAAATGATTTCAGATTAAATAGTTTTTCTCCCCATCATGTGTGAGATTTATGTGGACATTTATATCCACGATGCATCTTTATTAGCAAGAAAATAGCTGCTTACTACTCTACAATGTCTATCCATGATTTTAGTTCAAAACAGAAAAATGTATATATTTATTTTGCACTCTACTGATTAAAAAAGTCCTGAATAAAGTTGATTTTTCATTCTATTAATTGAAGGTAACTTCAAAGCCAAATGAAAATGCGATTTTATTTTTAAGAATTTCCCTAAACCCCTTTTTGGGAGATTCCCCCTGGTACTCTGGATCAAAGATCTTACTACAGTAAACTCATACGGTATTAAACAAGGTAAACTCATATGGATCAGAGCGAGCCTACGTCACAACCCGGAATTCACGTGACCACAAAGCTGGTAGCGGTGAAAACATGCTTCACATTTGAACGGCGTCTGATGGACTATGAGCCTCAAACTGTTTTTGTGCCCTTTTTAAAAAATTTTCTCCCCCGGACTGTCTCTGAAATAATGTTGAAATGTCGTCCGGTTATATTGAAAGTCTTACTGCCGACGCAAGAAGAAGATATGAAGCAAAACAAGTATCTGTTGGACTAAGTGATGCCCATCTTCTGCTGCTAGAGCCTGCAGACGAACCTACATAACGGCCTGATGATCAGTTTCCTAATCTCATGATGTATTTGGTTTCATCAGGTAAGCCCCGTGTTCAAACCATTTATTCTTTATAAAATATTAATTTTCCCCCGGATTTTTAAGAAATGGTGGTATTTCTTTGATGTCCTTCTCAGGAGTTTACTCTCATTGATAAAGCTATAAACTACCAGTAGCTTGAGGCTCATCTGTATATTACTGGTTATGATTGTGCAGTGTTTATAACGCTGCAAATACTTTTCTGCCACTTTTTATGCTTTTATTCTTATGTGGGAATCTTGATGGCAGTGATCTGGATGAACGTGAACGTGATCCGTGATCCTGAGGAGAAAGGAACAGCAGGCGGCACTGTGATTCTCTACATCCACTGATTTAATGGTGTTTTCTATCATCTGTACAAAAACAAGAACAGGGTTTAAATAGTGAGACCACAATATGCTTTTTTATCAGTCACAAAGTGATCTGAACATATTCTTAGATGTTTCCATGGTTTCCAGCGTGAACTGTCAGCATTTATGGGCTTGATAGCCGCTAACTACTTAGCATGTTGTTCGGGACTTTTTCTGTTGTTTTGGGAACTGAAAAACATCTTCTATTATCCGTGTGGTAGTTATGTTGATGGCAGCCATACACAGCGGGACTTCTCAGTATTTCCAAAGTAGAATAAACGAAGATTGATGAGAAATGAAGCAGGTAATCAAATGACTCTCCTATGCAACAAAGCGATGTTTTTACCTTCTACCAAACCAGATGTGACGAATTTGGCGAAAATTCCCGGATGCTCGCGGTGATCCATTAAACATTATTACATATTTATGCCCATAATCCCCCTCTGATCTGTCTTTTGGATTCATGATTGTATCACAGACTTGTATGATCATTTTCAGACAGAAAAGGAAACACTTAAAAAGGTGGTAAGTCCTGATGTGGATACTGAACCCACACCAAACCGCGTATAAAACTCACCTTCTCTAGTTTGGAGAGAGCGAGTGAGTAGCAGTCCTTTGCTCTGAACTGCATGAACCTCATGTTAGACGGGTGTGTGAGCTCAGTGATGATGCTGAGACTGGGGAACAACCTAAGCAAGAAGCAGATAAAGAGAGATCAAACGCTACGTGATGAGAAGAAGATCCATTATGGCGATGATAAATCCTTTTAATTCTGAAATAAAAGCAGTTTTGGAGCTTTGATGATGGTATTTTGCCTCTGGGATGAGCTCACTCTCAATAACCAGAGAGCTTTTCTGTTTCAGTATCTTAGTGAGAGCTGATGTTCATGACATGAATCAGGTGCCCAGTTGAGCCAAAACATGAAGGTCCAATAAAATCCTAAACAGCGGCTGGCAGTTAGAGCTGCTGAGCGTCACAGCGAAGCATCCGTTACCTGAACATGGTCTGCACATTAACGATGGTCTTGGCGTCTGCCATGTAGTCTTCCTCAGCGCTCATGGTGCTCTCCTTGTCCACAACCACCAAGTTGTCAGCATAGATTATACCACACTGAAGCAGGTTGTCCAAGCTAGTCCAATCAGAAAGCAGCATTTAGTAGAACAAGTCAAAACATAAAGTGTCTAATATTCTCTATTAAATTATACACAGCAAATTTGACAGTGTATATTTTTACACTGTTCTCAGTTTTAAATCAATACTAATCTAGAGTTAAATGCCTAACAATATAAGAGTAAAAATGAACTCTTAAGAGTTGCTCTCAAGTATAAAATGAAAAAAGGCCTGCTTTGAGTTATTGGAGATGAATACTAAAGGATTTTTAATTTTGTATCAATATTTACACATTTCCTATCATGCATTGACCCAAAAGTACTGTCCTGAGTATCAGCACAGAAATTTGGGAGAGTTGTGAAGATTACTGTAGTTGGTACTTTGACAGTTACCAAGCAAGTACTGATAGTCAGCACACACTACCAACTTCAACAACAATGTTTTAATGAATGCACGGTACACACCAAGGATATGGAGGGTCAAGGGTGACAAAATTAAACAAATATATCATGAAATACATACCTATAAATCCCCCATTAATTATTTAAATGTATCATAAATTTCTTAAAAACATCATTAAATAATTAAATATACCACTAAATAATTAAACATATTATTAAATAAAAGTTTTCCTTAAAATATTGTTTTAATATTTAAGTTAATTATTTTAAAATATATATTTAATTATTTAATGGCACATTTAATTATTTAATTGCATATTTCATAATTTCATGATGTATTTAGTTATTTATTGATATATTTAATGATTTAATGATATGTTTAATTACTTATTGGTCAATTTAATTATTTAATGATGTTTTTAAGAAATTTATGATGCATTTAATCAATTAATGTGAAATTTACAGGTATGTATTTCATGATATATTTATTTATTTAATGACATATTTATTTATTTAATTTTGTCACCCTTCACCCTCCATACAAGGAGACCCAAAGAGATCACATGCAGTATACACTTAACTCATGATGCAGGAACTATACAGGGGAGTCACAAAGCATGATGGTAAATATTCAAGCCAAAGTAGGCGGAGTCTTCCTGGGTGCACTTAGTTACACTTCACAGAGTCAACTATACACTGAAAAAGGAAACTTGTTTAGCACTGCTTTTTTACTGTGTACATAGTTAGCTCCGAATTTTTGGACAACAACTTGGTGCTATTTCACTGTTTCAGTGACTTTTTTCATGTGCATAATTTTATTTTAAGAGAAGACCAATTTTTCCAGACGACTAACAACATCTTAGTTAACATGTTTGCAAAATCATTAGATTCAAGCTGTGTAGTGGTTACTTCATGTGGTGCAATCCCAACCCTCAAGGTGCATGTAAAACATTAATCACTCAGCTAAAATAAGTCTCCGTGAGAAAGATTTCAATCTGCCTGATTCTGAGCATGACTGCTTGATTTTTACTCCAGAAGGCAACTATCGAATCGATTACCACTAAATAAATAAATGAATGAAAAGAATGATCTGTTTGAACCCTTTGAAATGATCAAATAAGATGAAAATCCAAACTACATCAAAAGTACTGTTTACTGTTCCAGCTATGTTTCCGGGTGGGATTTGTCTCCAGCAAGCATTAAGGATGTGCACTGCATCGTTATCTGTAACGGATTTATATGAATTAAACAGGAGCTGCACCTCTGTGGGCTGCATAAAAGCAATGATACGCACGTTAACAATAACCTAAGCAGAGATTGATTACCTTTTTCACCTCAAATACTTACTTATCAATAGTTCCTGCCATGAAGTAAACCATTGGAAAGCAGCAAATGGCCTCTAGGAAGTGGTTGTCTGGCCTGCAGAAAAAGGAAACAGGACTGAGACTCCAGCACTTATTATCTCTGCAGACCCCAGCGACAGATTATGAGGCCGTTCCAGTCATTTCCTGAAATCTGCGCGCTGATGAGGGGCTGGGAATATTCGTATGAATTTCCTCTGGAAACAACAGGGAAATCAATATTTAATTCTGCAATGCATTGGGAGGATTTATAAAAACCGGTTGCTATGGAAACTCCTGAGGGTGTCACTTAGCCAGAGCTTCCCTGGCTCTGTGTTTGTGCAGTTTGTCTGTTTCAGCATTGATGTGGCCAAAGTTAATGAAACCCTCGGTGAGTTAGAAGAGAAACCAGACCACTGCAACACGCGACTAAAGACACAAAAAAGGGATCTTTTTTTTTTTTTTTTACAGCCACAGTTACAGTAACTACAGCAATTATTGAAAGCAATTCAGTTGTTTAAAATTACACACATATGAAACACGGGTGCATTTTCTAAAAAAAAAAAAAAAAATCCACCCCCTTCTTTTTCCCTTACAGTAATTTGTTGTGTAATAATATGCATGTATACAATACTGTATAAATCACTTCTTCTGGTTATGTGGCACTTTGAATGCTTTGCATATTTTTTGTAGCTAAAGCAGGCAAACACCAGGTGGGAGGAGAGGCTGGACAGTCTTACGGGTAGTCCAGCAGCAGCACTATGGGGTTGAGCTCCTTCCTGGGGCGATAATAAGCTCGCAGAGGGACGATGAAGTTGTAGAGACCATTTCCCGCAGTCTCTGCAGACACTATAATCAGCTTATTCTTGAAGCCGTACGCCTTGGCATCCTCAAAGCTGTTATGTGTGCAGCCCTGGGTGGAGACGGAGTTCAACAGAGAGTCATTCAGGCTTTCAGCTGTTGCTGTGCTCTTTGAGGACAAACCTAAATAACTTACAACGAAAGAAAATGGAAAGGACAAGATGGAGAAAGGGGTAATGGATGTGGGTAAATTTAGCTCACCTTATCCAGGCGAAGGCAGCAGAACGGAGCTTTCTGCGGTAGGAGGTGGCACAGAGTCGGAGAGCTGCCGATATAAGGTGAGTTTGGAGGGTAGCCCTTCACAAAACTAGCAAACAAGAAACAAAATTAGTCAGTGCACATTCTGAATGTTTTTATTGAAAAGCAGATCCTTTGCAAAACTAAGGTTTCCAACAACAGAACACCACTGGATACGCCACTCATAAACATATTCTGTTGTTCCCAGTTTCCCAGAAAATACTGAACACAACTTTTCATGCATCTTATTGGAGCATTTACCCCAAACAGGATCATAAACAAGCCTGTACACTGCTAAGATTTCTTCTAGTGTCACCAAATCCCTCCTTTCTGTTAATTATCACACTAAGTTTCTGCAAATATAACAACATTTTCAGCTCATTAATAGATTCTGCTGCTGCTTTTCTCAAAGTGCTGGTGTTTACAAGCCGGGAAGACTAATGCCTTTAAGAAGTCTGTTAAGTTTTAATTGTGTCGTGTTTTGATCTGCAACAGAGACCCAGTTTTCTTTTGTGTCCTTTGATTTGTGATTTGTCATCTGAAATTACTCTAACTAGTTTCTGTTTGCCCTTTGCACCAATACAAGATTCCAGCGGTGATTGTAGGTGTAGCTGCCAACTGATCGCCACATGATGGCACTGCGGGACCTTCTTCTATCCGTCGGCAGTTATAGCTGCAAATTTAAAAAAACTGAGACTACTCAAGCTTCACGTGCTGCTATAACAGAGGCTCAGATTTTCAGATGTTTGGGTGAGTCTGACAGATGCTGATCAGGATTGTGAACTGAGAACTTAATGAGCACATTCAATCCTTTTGAATTTATTTTAAAGAAAAAGCATCCTAACAAACTTTTTCCAGCTTATGCAGGAGCACTAACAGCAAACATATCACCTCCAGATCAATATTTTAGACGCAATCGCATCACTTACTCTGACCCTACAGAGCCCTCTTCATCTGATTGGTTGGTTTCGTCCTCTGATTGGTCGCTGAGGAGGTCGCAGGGCAGAATGGCAGAGGAGTCAGCGATTTCCAGGACCGGGGCGATGCTTGGCCTGCGGCTTCCAGCGCCGTTCTCTGTCGGCAAGGTCAGTTTGCCGCTTTCCTCGAGGAGGATCAGGATGCTGGAGATCTATAGCTACAGTACCTGGAGATTACAGCAGCAGCTGTGTAGATCATACACAGCACTTTTACAATAATTTGCACATAAAAAGCTCTGGTGACCCATCATCTTAACAAATCACACCCTTGAACTCAGCAGTGTCACCTTGAGGAGAAAATATTGCTTATAGAGATCTTTATCTGCAGTGAATGGCATGCAAACAGCAGTGATACTTCCCCTCACATGCATCATATCAATCAGTCAGGTGTATCAAATGATCGACATGTGCAGAGCATACGTCATCATTTCTGTTTACATTTGATATATGTCACAAAAAAAGTGTGAAATAATAGTGAAATATAACTGAATCTCTCAATTGTGATGATTATTTAGTGTAAAAGGAATGAAGCAACATGCACAAACTTACCAAATGAAGTGGCCTGATCAACTTTTACCATCAAAGAAAAAGCACATGATGATAATGTCAGCCAACAAAGTAAAAATAAAGCATGTCAGAGAAAAAATAACATGCGTACAAGTCACCAAAGCAGCCATTCAGAAATGTTCAGGATGAAATTTAGACTCAACGACAAAAGCATCAATTTTCTCTTTTAATACTGTAGGCCACCAAACGCTAAGAGCGGCACTCAAGGTAAAACTTGCATCCTTATTTCTGAACATGTCTTTCTGGTTTTTCATCCTTACCCATGCTGGCGATGATGCTGTGCACGGGCAGCCTGGAGGGGGCGTCGTACAGGCCGGTGGCGGGCAGACCCTTGTTGTGCTTCTCCTCCTGCTTGAAGATAAAAGCCGAGTTCTCCTCCTTGGTGATGTTGATGTAGTAGCAGGTATCGGTGGCAGCCATGATGTGGCGAGGTCCGGGATTCAGGAGGATGCTCTTGTTGTCCTCCCTCTTCACCCCAATCAGACACACACCATACCTGCAAGGCAGTTTAAAAAAAAGACCTCAGCTCACTGTGTTTTTTTTTTTCTTCTTTTGAATCAAAGAGACACACTAATTACTCTAACAGGATTAAATCTTATGATAGTGAACCAAGATTAAGCTAATAGAGGGTTTACTGACTTCTTGTGGGCATGGAAGGATGCGTAGGTGAAGCTCTTTCCGTCATACTCTCCGAAAAATTTGCTGTCACATAAGCGGATGTGGTAGACCTCGTTTCCAGAGCAGCGTCCATACGTCCTCTGCCACTGCTCCGGAGACAGCTGCCCCTCCCTGGAAAATCATCATCATGTTTACAATTTACAGCAACCTTATATGAAGCACCTCCATCACACACTAATGCCTTTAAAGAACAAATAAAGTTAATGCAGTATATGACAGAAAATACCCATGAGGCCATTCATCTCTCAGTTTTTATCACGACGATGGCTCCACTCCAGTTTCCATTTATGAAAGAAACAGCTCTAAATTAAGTTAATCTCATTTCCTCTAATAAAATCAATCCGAATAAAAGATCTTAACCCCAATAAAACTGATAAAATCCAAACTCCTCTAACCCTTTTCTCCTCAGCAACATCTCATCTGCAACATTTTCAGTGATTTTATATTTAAATTAACACCTGCCACAGAAATGCTTCTCACACTCTCAGCTACAAGCCAGTACATGTTTCCATAACGAGTATTTAAATGGAGGTGTTATGTCTTTGTCAGCGCTGCGAGAACTTCAACAAATTGAGTATAAGTCAGATTAAAGGTGCATTGCACAAGTTTAAATGTTAAATACTATTCTTTTCTTTCCCCCACATGCTTTTACAATTGCCTGATGTGTAGAATGAGCCGATCTCTCTTCACTGCGGTTGTCTATAATACTGTTTCTAAATGCTCAATAAGAGGAATTCGGGTAGGAATCCTTAGGGGTATGCATGTGGGGGAGACGCGCAGTGCGTGCTTGTTTGTTTGGCTGCAGCCAGTGTTGTGTATTCCGCCGCCATTAGTGCATCGTGGAGACAACACTGATGACTGCTGCTTAAAGATGGATAATAAGTGCCTCTCCAACCCCAACTCAGACTCCACTTGAGACAAAGAAAAGAAAAATTTTGTCTTGTGTGATGAAAAGAGCCAAACTGGAGTCTGTAAAGCGAGAGTTTTATTCCCCGATCTGCTCTGGAAAATAATACGGGAATAAAACAGGACTTGCAGTTGGCTTTTTTCTGGCTAAAAAGATTAATGTGATATGTATGACGGAAATAAGGAGACTATTGCAATGCTAAATTTTAGCAAGTAAATGTAGCAATATGACAGGAAGATACACTCTGGCCACTTGTTACATTTAGTTGGTTTGGTATTTCTCTCCCTGTGAATTTAGATTTTGATCTTCAAGCCAGCGTTAGCCCGTTGCTACCATTAGCATACAGTTTGACATCCACTAGGTTCATTATGTCTCCAGTTTTCAAACTTAGTTTTGTTTTGTTTTGTTTAGACAAAAAGTGTATGACCGTGTTTTATTGACCGCGCCCCGCCCCGCCACCTGGTGGTGTGTGGAGGAGAGTGTCCTAGGTGTGCGAGAGCATGGTGGCCTTGTCCCGTTTCCTGATTTCAATGGCTTCTTTGATCCAGCACTTGTGTTTGTTGTTTTCAGATCCGACTAAAAACAACAAACGCAAGCGCTGGCGGGGCGTGGTCAATCTGACAAATCTGTCAGGTTGACCACGCCTTGGAGGATCACGTACTGTAAGGACACGCCACAGCAATCAGCTGACGCTGCTGAGGAAGGGGCAAGCTTCTGGAAAAAAGCTGGAAGTTGCGCTATACTCCTTTAAAGAGGAGTTTTACGTAATTTTTAGGGACACAATTCCCTTATTTGGCACAATCAAATAACTGATACTTCCAGTAGTTTTGAAAATACAGTACACATAAAAAAAACAACATCACTTCATGTCTGTATCTGACGCCTCAAAAATTCATCGCTGTCTCCTGCTGTCTCTGACACACCCACTCCCACTCCACTCATCACAACACTCTCATGCTCTGGTGGGGCGGAGCTTGGTAGGGGAGGGGGAGGAGCTTCGTGGCTTTGGAGTTGCTATGTACTGTAGTAGCTGCCGTTTTGGCAGCCATGTTGGTTTCCACAGGAGATTCAGGGACTTCTCAAATATGCATGAATGAGTCAAAGTCACCCCCGGGGCTTGTTTAATGGGGAGGGAATGACATGACAACATAATGAAAACTTCAAAAGAGTCAATTTTGATTGTACCCCCTCTAACTTGTGCTTCTGCTGGTGATGTATAAGTAAGCAGGCTGTCTCTGAAACAGTCCCTTCTGCATGATAAATCTTTGATCTGATCTTTAAATGTTGTTGAATCTTCACATTTGAAGAATGAACACAATGCAAACACAAGAAGTGGACAGAGCGAAGCCACGATTTCCATCTGTGTGAAACAGCTTGTTTGAGATGTGAAAACTGGCCACTGGTTTTATAGTTCAACATGCAAATGTAATGGTGTTAAGTAAAGGAAGCCTGTAAAAACCTGTACAGCACACATAAGGAAAAGGGATCAAATTAACTTTAGTGGTTTCACATTTCAGATCTAGTTGCTAGGTCCATCTTTTATTTATATACTATGTAAATGAGAAATGAATATTAAACACTGACAGAGTGCTCAAAGCTGTGGAAATTAAAGATGTCATTAAAATGACATTTCTGTATACGCTGCAGGACATACAAGACAGCCTATGTTTGTTTACTTGTTAACTAACTTTCTCCATTTATAAATGACTGTATAACATCATTAATATTCCATCCAAGTTATCTTCTTCTCAAGTTTGCATACAATGAAAATTCAGAAAGGACTAATTTCAGGGAATATGCTCCCTTGCACAGAATTTGACAAGTTTGACAAATCTGCTCTAGGCTCACCTAAAAAACATGTTATTACTTCTTTAATCTGTTTTTAACCCTTGCAGATTGATTGATTTTTCTTTTTGGATAAACCCAGACTGATTCTGTCAATAATACATATGATGTATGGACAGCAGATTCAAATATATTTGGTTTTTAATTTGCATAAAAACCATGGCGTGCACTCACTGTCCTCTGGAGGTGTGGACCAGGAGAGTGACCAGTGTGGACGTGGCTGGACACACACAGTTCAGCGCCAACATGGCATACTTGAACTCTTCTTCACACACAACATGATCTGTTGAGAAAAATTAATAGCAATTATGGGTGCAAAAAAAACAAGCTAAAAGATTTTTTTAAGTCTTTTCACACTTACCAGCAAACTTTACATGAAATTTATTCTCTGGTTTGAGAATCTGGACGTAGAGAGGGCAGTTTGGAGCAAAGTCCTTTGCAGCCCATGCTCTCAAAATAGTTTGATGATCCTGTGCAGAGAAAAATGTTCTTCACTCAATGACTCATTCATAAATGCAGCAGGAATTTCATGGAGCTTAGAGTTTGTCAGAGAGATTCGGTATAAGCTTCTTATTTAATAGAGTTACGATATCATCTGAATATCTCAAACCTTCCTGGCAAATATGGAAAGCAAGTAGTGTGAAGGGAAATTGCAGCACTAAAGTGATTCTTATCATTAGAGGAATAGACTCTTCATCTGCTTTGACTGATTGTTTGACTGTTTCTGTGACTCACAGCAGCAGTTCTGTCCACTTCGTTCCGGCTACTGAGGATGAAGCAGGCCTCAGCATCGTCCATCCTAATGACAGACAGACAGATGATGATGTAGTTAGGCGTGTGGCTGGGGGGAGGGGACGGACAGCAGATCAGTGCTGAATATCGATGACTGTTAATTCTCCATGATAACGGCTGAACAGCTTGTGATACGAGCTGATGTTAGCCTGCAGACCTCGCCGTACACGAGGGGCAGAAACCGTGTGTTCATAGCAGATAATTCACATGATGCATCTGTGAATCTTACTAAGCTCTGTGATATTGAATAGAAGCAAAATAATCTAATCTGCTCCACATTTAAACAGGACTCCAGGGCAACTTTAGGAATCAACTGCTGTAAAGCAGTTTCACTCCAATTCTCAAGTATCACATCATCATGTTTTAGTAATGGAGGGGATATTGGCAGGTCAAGCTAGTTTCTATTCCTCTGTGTCCTGTTTCACGTGAGTAGACCACTAATTACACTACTTTTAGCCGCAGTACTCATCTAGAACATAATTACCACTACACGCACTCGACTAGAACCAAAACCTTTCCAGAAAAGTGCCCGGCATTTTCTTTGTTTTCATGTGTTTGAGTATGAAATCTATGTTCTCACTTGGCTCTCATCAGGTCCTGGTCTTTGAGGGCAGACCCCTGCAAGTAGATAACCCTCTGGGACCACAGAGGGATCTGAAGGATACGACGAACCTGGATATCTATTTCTGTCGGGCACAGGATCACAACATAGTAGTCCTGCAAGCAGAAATGAAATCTTTAATCATTCCATGAGATCAAATAAAACAGCACTTAGAGAGACCCCCCCCCTAAAAAAAAAAAAAAAAAATCTTTAACTTTTCCCAGAATTTCTGGGAATTATTCATACCCTCCAATTAAAGAAGGAAAAAAAAAAAATCAGCTGTCAGTGAAATAAGTTCAAACTGACAAAAGTAACAGTAAATAAAAATCTATGAAAATCATGACACTTATTTTGAATTGTAGTTCAACAGGAATATTAAAAACAAAGAAAAAATAAAACAAGCAAACAAGCATGATGGGGCTTGTTGAGCAACTCTGAGGCAATCACTGCAATCAGGTGTTTTCTGCAATGTTCAAAAAGATGTCTGCACCTGTTGACAGGTCATGGGAAAGGTGCTCTAATGTGTCTGAGACAGTTTTGTTAGTCTGTTTTTTAAAAATCATTGTTTTCAACCATAATTCAAAAGCAATAGTTTGTTTCACTAAATTAAAATTTTGCAATTTTTTAAAAACCTATTATTAGTTTCTTTACTTTCCTGAATTACTATTGTGAATTTCACCTTTTTCTTTAATTGGAAGGTATGAATCATTTTTCAGGATGACTGAACATAATTGTATTTTTAGGAATTTTATCCTAAGTTACTCAAATCTTAAAATGTTTTTGGAAGTTTAATTGTATTTTGCGCACTTATCTTACAATTGTCCCTCAAGAATAGAGCAAAAACATTGAACTAAATCCTCATTTAATTTAATCCCAAATTTATTCTTCCTTCCCTCCTCTGTACCTGTAGTCTGGGATGAGCGTAGAACTCGTTGAGGAAGTCCATCAGAAGATCTATCTTGAGTGAGCTGACACACAGCACCACATGCTTCTCTGTCTGCGCCCGGTGGCGGCTGTAGTTCCCCCCCAGCTTCTGGCTCTCCATCCACAGGTACGCCAGCTCCTCAAACTGACACAAAGACAACGACACTGGCGTGAAGTCCAAAAGCAGCAAAAATAAATGACAAAAAAAGGTGACGGATTTGCTTGTCTGGATGCAAATGGTGTGAAAACTGCAGATGAGTAGTTTTCCAGCGACAGGAGAAATTCCTATTTCTCACCCCATTTATTCCACAGGGAGACTGAACCCTTCACGAGGTTTGAAGTGACGAAGATATAAAGCGTTCAGTCAATAGCTGGATGCAGCAACTGTGGGCCAGAGTGAATGTGGCCAAAATCTGAGTGAGATAAACTCCTTCTATAGCCAAAACTCTTTGGGAAGTAAGGCAAGCACCTTATTAGATTTTAATTTGCTGTCAGCTCACATCGACTTCAAGAATCTTAATATTTGATGATAACCTCATCAGGGACAGCCAAAGATGCAAGAAGCCAAAAAAGAAAAGAGCAGTTCAACAAAAGCTGATGCAAGACAGTGGTAAAAGTGTAAAACCCTTCAACGCACTTTGCTTAAACCAGCCATGACCACTGTGGTCCATACCTGGAGTGGGAGGACCACCAGAGCAACGCAGATAAGGATGACCACCAGCAGCTGGGATGGCCAGATCTGTGGTGTGACGTCCCCGTAGCCCACGGTGGAGAAGGTGACGATGCAGAAATAAAAGGAGTCAAATAAGGTCAGGCTCTTCCCGGCTCTCTCAAGGTGCTGGATCCCACAGGCTCTGCGGAAAAATGAGGAATTACACGAAGCAGACAAATGTCCTGTAGATAAATATAATTAAAATGAAACACATGAATACGCATTTCGCTGAACAAGCTGCTTCAGGATTACAAATTATCCTGGCAGATAGAGAACATCAGAGTTCAATTCGACCAAGATGAAAGGGCAGCGAAGTCAATACATCGTATCTCATTTAACGTGACATCGTGGATTGTCTCATCGGTTCACTGCTTGTGCTAATTCATCTGTGGGCTTTTTCTTTTCCCTGATAGATCACAGATTTAATGAAACCCTGAGGCACCGGGAATTAAGCTGTCTAACTAGACAGTGAGAAGAGGAGGAGGAGGAGGTGAATTGTGGTCTCGGTTCAAGTAGCCGAAGATCTGTGGCCTAAGAAGTGGAACCTTTGATTAAAATAAAGGGGTGTTATGAAAGTGGAAATCAAGAAGACAAAAAAATGAAGGAAAACTGGATAACTGCATATCAGTGTGTGATGTAGCCTATAATATTGTTGTAGTATTGACACTACAATGTAGACCTGCACAACTGTAGGATGTTTGTTATGAGCAGGTAAGGAGTTTATTCAAATGTGTTTTTCTTGCACGATCCTTGTGTTAAACAACTTATCTGCAAGAACTTTTAAACTTCACCTTTAAAATGCAATTTCTTTATATGTTTACAAAAAAGAAAACAAATTACCAAAAAAGAAATTTTTGTACAAAAATTTCTTCTGCTAGTTTACACTATTTTTCTCTAAATTGATGACTTTTACAAATAAAAATCAACATAAACTTTACCGAAAATTCCACATAGTACAAGTTAATGATTTGCTTTTTACACTTGTGCTTGAAAGTTTACATACCCTTCCATTAAAGACAGAAAAAAGTAATAATGAATAAAAATTTTCTGAAAATCATGACACTGATTTTGTATTGTGGTTAAACAGAAATATAAAAAACAAACAAACAAAAAATAAAACAAGTATACCAGCATAATGGGGTTCCTGGGCTAAAATTTTATTGAGCAACAATTTGAGGCAATCACTGCAGTCCGGTGTTTTCTGTAATGCTCTATAAGACTTCTACACCTGTTGACAGGTATTTTGACCCACTGTTCATGAGCAAGGTGCTTCAGTTTTTTTCTGGGACAGTTTTGTTTGTTTATTTTTTTATTATTATTTTTAAAACAAAAATTCAAAATCTGAATTTTATCTTACTGAATTATAATTTTGTAAATTTTTATTTAGAATTTATTTTCAGTTTTGTGTTATTGAAATTACTATGGTGAATTTAGTCCTTTCTTTAATGGGAGGGTATGTAAACATTCAAGCACAACTGTACCCTCACAACCCAAACACTGAAAATGTGAGCAGACTTTGAAGGAAACACGGGCATACACGCAGAAAATGCTAAATTTAAAAAAAAATCCTTTTTCTCTCTCGACTTAACAGAGCTTCCCTGCGAAAGAAGGTATTTTTTACCCACGTCAGCACACATCTCTGCCTCCACCAGCACCTGTCAGTTCCTTGCAAATGTGCAGTGTTGCTTTTATTTCTTTTATAGCCAATATGGTGCATGTGAATGCCACCTTCCTCCCTAGATGAAGGTTCAACTATTCCCTGTGAATTAACACCCAATGTCTGAAGACTGTGGAGTGATGCTTTGGACATCTTGGCTAAAATTGAAAGACTCTTGGCAACAAAACTTTTCAAACTGTGATATTCGACAAAAGAGGTGTTGCTAAGAACTGGCAATGCTGAGGTGTTTAATACCCTCATTTTGTTTTTTTAAGACTAGAAGATTGAAACAGAAAAGTTGCTACTAACTTATTTGTCATTTTTAGTTTTGTCTTTATAGAAGTTCAGTCACATGCTTTGCTGTTAAAATAATTCACACAGACTTCAAGTATTTAACATAAACCTTAAAATACCTTTCAAAAGGTATTATTTTATGTAATTTTATTTACCAGATAAACTATGCATTTTTGGCCTCACCACTGTGCCCATAACTCCCAGCAGCACATCATGCCCACAGCCAAGGGCTGTTTGAAGAACAGATGTTAACTCACCCAGTGAAAACCAGACACAGTAAGGTGCAGATGAGGATGAACACCTGGTTGAACATGGCAGAGTGCGTCCTCTGGATGGCACGATGGAAATCATTCTGAGCACAGAAAAAGACGTTATTGTGTTGATCTGTTCTTCTGTGTAACACCTACTGATAAAAGATTAAAACATTTGTAAGATCTCAAGAAAATGTTGCATTTGTTAAACAGTACAAGAGAAAGTTCATTAGCAGTCCTTGTTGCAGAGACTTTGACTATACTGATGCAAAGATGACTCCCTCATGGTGCCGCTGGTGCTTGTTCACACTGACTAAACAGAGACCGCAGACTGTCATCTCAGTGAGGACTTTCAAACAACATGTAATGTGGAGGAAGAGGAAGGAACAGTGTCAGTGTCTGAAGTTGTATGTTCCACATCATTGACTCTTCCTCTCACATACAGTTTGGCTCTGACTGCCTTCACTGCTGACTCAGAGACATCATCTTTTCCCCCATTTCACCTCCACACCTCATGCAACTCTTTCTAAACTGACTGTACACATGTCACTTTAATGGGATACCTGTTGTTTTATTTCACATCAAACCTCTGAAGCGCACCGTGTGATGAATTGCACGAGACAGTCCGAACACTTTGACTGGACTCATCTCATTAGCCTGACCTGTATGGATTTTTCTGTCTTACTATATTAGTGCAGCACAAAAATGGCAAGAATACAAAAAATCTGCCAATTTCTGACATCCTTATTTATTTAATTTGATTTTTTTCTTGCAGCCAAAGCCAGAAGCTTCTCTTGTTTGGCTGAGCATTCAGATCCTCCCACATTAGCATACTGTCCATCTTGATATGTTACAGCTCAGGACTCATTTTCAGTTGCACCTTGTTAACATGTCCTGCCTGCTATCGCCTCCCTGCTGGCCCCAGATTCCACCATCTGCTAACTACCGCTTTGGCATGAAGCTCTCATTCTGTCATGGCCTCATCTGAATCACAGAGAGCACATACAGTACACCAGCTAGGGACCAGCTAGATATAATCTAACTACCTTGAATGTCATGTACCAGTTCTGCACCTATAGCAGACTCCAGCCAACTAATTGGAAAGCAGGCTAATTTATCAGAGTTACTGCTAACCGTGGACTATAGCACAGGCTTTTAAAAGATATGCCTTGTGCAAATAATTGATTTATTCACAAAAAGAAAATGTAATCTAACTGGAAAGAAAGAAATCGGTCTGTTCAACATGCTGAGTTAAACTGTATAGACGGCCACAGGCTTCACCTTGTGTTACTCCAGCTCTAATGGTTGCTGTAAAAAAAGTTAAATTCTCTTTAAGACCCACTCCAATAAAAATCATGTTTTTCATGTTGTTTATATGTTCTTGTGACACATTTCTAAGGACATATGTTGAGAAAACTAAACTCAAAATTGAATTTCTGATTATTTCTGCATTCAGATCATCATTAACCAATGGCAGGACCTAAAAGGCAGACTCAGACAAACTGGGCTTCCTATGTCACAAACCAAGTGGCCAATCACAAAGCTTCTACCCTGCTCAGCCTCCTCCACCCATTCAGAACAATGTTTATGGTATCTTAGCAACAGCAATATAACAAATCACACATGTAGGTGTTTGTCAGTGTCGTGAACCTGATCAAACCCACTTTGTCCTCCTTATTTATGAAGCTTCTGTCATGATCAAATGCATAGAAGGAGCACCCAAAAGCAAACGCAAACTTACAACAAACCATTTATCTTTGGGTCCAGAAATTAGCGAGCTGCAAGCTAGCAGGAAGAGCTAGCTAGCATGCAGACCCAACTCTGAGCTGCAGGAGGGGGGAACACAACTCCACATACAACTCAGAGGAAATTTAATAAGTAGCAACTGGCGCTCTGCAGAAGCAGAGTCCTGGAAAATGGCACATGTTGTATGATTTTGGCTTAAAAAACACAATTTAAAGACCACTGAGAAGGTTTTAAAGTAAATACTGTAAAAGAAGGATTTTAGTGGGTCTTTAAAACTTGCAGAATTGAAGAAAACATGCAGCTGCATTTACTCCCTTTAGAGCCATAGCCTATGACTGTAGTGTTCACAGCACAACACATTCAATTTTAAGAGCTGAAAAATATCACTTACAATCATGTTTTCCAGTGCGCCTTTGGCAAGCCAGCAGTTAAGAAATACAGGGACAAATATGTTTCTTAATGGAGCCCAGAAGATCTTAAGGAGGGAAGACATGGAGAAAAAAATTATGCATCAATGAAGTAATGCTGAAATAAAGCACCTAAAATGTGCAGCTTGTGTATATTCCAGTCTGAAGGTGCTTGTGCTAGCAGGGGATTAACTTACTGTGATTATAAATGGCACTGTATTGATCATCTCCAATATGAAGGATATCTGGAAGATCTGCTCCCAAATGTTCCCCTACAGTGACAAATAAATGAATGAACCAGTGAGAAAAGATGCCAATAGTTGCAGCAGTGATGGAGGAACTGATCTTTTTCATTAAAAGAATATTCCTGTACATGAGGGTAAAAAACTACAGTTCAGTCTACGCTTTAGTCTGAACAACTTAGAGAAATAAATGAACTAGTATATAAACAGTTTTTGTATTGGTATCTTGAAACTACACACCTCATTGCTTGTTTCTGTCTCCTGCTGGTGACGCTGAGCTAACATAAATGTTTATACAAGACAAATAACTGCTTTTATAATTAAATCTCTCCATCATTTGTACTCTACAGTATGCTGCATCCTCTGCTCTTTTAAAACCATGTTATGTAATCCATCTTACCCATTATAATTGTGTGCTGTTATGTATTCAATCTTGGCCCAGAACGAGGAAAAGCTCAGCATTTTTTCAAACAGCAGAGATGCAAACATTGTTTATCCAAGTGCTAACAGCACATTACGACCACGGGGAAGACTTTATCATCGAAAAGGCAGCCCATAATAAACAGAACCCTAAATCATGACACAAGCTTAGATTTTGTCCCCTAGTTTGAGTTGGAGTCTGACAATGATGGAGCTAATAAAGGGCTTGTGAAAGCTAAATTTTTCCAGTGCTTCAGTAAATTGGCAAACACGTTATGTTGCATCTGCTCCACGTTAGATAAGGGCAGCAAGAAACCCGACACAATACACAAAAGAAAGAAGAATAAAACATGGATTAACATGAAAGGATTAACTAAATATTGTGTGTTATGAATTTAAGATAAACTCAGGGATTGGATGTGTTTATTAATAATAAATTGAATGAAGGCTGTAGGAGAGGTCAAGGAGGTGATTTTACAAAGATCATGAAGCAAACAGTCCGTGTTGCATTTAAAGTCAAGTCTTTTAATGTTGCAATACCTGAGAAACAGACCAGAAAACATCTGAACACCTGTATATCATGCTGTCTAATTTAACAATCAGTGCAGCGCGTAGGTACAGTATTAACATAATTAGGAACAAGTACTGTATATTTGTGTTTTCTGTTAAAGGTATGCCATCAAAAGCCCTTTTATTTGTCAGTGCCCACATGCAGCACCAGTAATCTCACATCTCAGCTGACTCATTATAGGAAGTAATTTCCACCCATACTCTTCATAATGTTTGTCTTTGTGTGAAATCACTTCATAAAACTACAGGTGAAGACCATCTTTGGACAACTTTTATATCACACCATCCAGTTCTGCAGATCTGTTTGCATAACATTTATTTCTGAGACGGTGTACTTCACAGATGCTTTAGCTGCAGTACCTTTAGTCTATGACAGAGAGAGCAAACAGACAGGGCTGGCACTAAATCAGAAAGTTGCAGGAAAGCAGGGAGGATTAATAGCAAAAACTGGGCACCGTGAAGGGGTCCCTTACCTTGTAGCTGAGATATGTGATAAGCATAGTCTCCAAGAAACTGATTAAGGCCACTGTCACCTGCAGCAGAGAGGAGACGGAGATGAATGAAACTTGAAGTTGCACACTCATCTCTTCTGGCTTTTCAGCATTCATCAAGGAACTATAACGCTTAATGTTTTCGTCCGATAAATGAATGCTGTGGTTTTTGGTGTTGAATTACTCTGACATTCAGCTCATGCAGTGGAATTTGATTTATGTGCACTTTTCCTGGCAGCACTATCACTCTCACCTGTATCGCCCATACAGGCTCCCGTCTGTTCACACAGAAAATCAGCACCCTGTCAAAAATCATCGGTGAATGCAACACAAGATGCTAAATACAATTAAGATGATCAAGTTATGTTTTCTTGGAGCTTACCAGTTGATTTCTGATTCTGTTGCATTACGTACACTGCAGTTCCGACATATTACACTGCAGAAAGACACAGAAGCAAAGAAAAGACAAAACCAACATTTAAAGAGGGTGCGAGTGTGCATGAGAATAGCTCTGTTAGGATCAGAAACGAGAACTGGCATTAAATATAACAGAAAGAGCAACTTAGACCTGATGTTTCTCATTGGCTGTTTGTGTTTTAGACACATGAACACAAAAAAACTATGAGATTAAATCTCCCCATGAAAAGAAATAAACAGCGCGGCTTTATTCCCAGACAATGCTAATTTTGTGGGTTTTTTGTTGAGGCTACATTATGATAAAGTCCTATGAAATACTACTGATAAAAAGAGCTCCTTAAACACATAAATCCAGAACATTTCACATAAATCGCACCCAGAGCTTTTCTGATATCTTTCAGATTTGCTATTTTGTGCTCAGGCCAACTGGAAAATTTTTTTTTAAGAAATTCTCTGGAACATAGTTGCTTATCTGGTTGGTTTGGAACAGAAGCATGAGATAGAAGGATGGAAAAGCAGAAAAATGTCCGTATTTTTCCTGAGAAAAAAAAAAATAGCCAGACAGGAAAGCTGAGTAACAACTTCAGCTTTATATTCGGGGTATTAACATACATCCAAACTGGAGATGTGATGTAAAAAGTGCTTTTTCAGTTTAAAACAGACTCCAAAGATTTATTCATTTATTTATTTTAATCAAGAGAAATCATTTGGAGCTGATGTATCAGGTAAAATGTTTTAAAAAGGTCAATCTTAGGCTAAAAAAACTAATCCTACCCATCAGACAGAGTAACATTAGGAAGTATGCAGGTTATCAGTTTAGCACTTTTTGCATTAAATAAGAACAACACACATGTGAGATCAGTAAAATGAAAATGGTAGTTATAGATAATAATAGATTCCTTTCTTTCATGACGGAAAAATATCCTTTTCAACATCAAAAAGGAATAAATAAACAAAAAACATGATTACAATAAAGGGACAGGGTTTAAGACATAATGTGATGACGAATCAAACATTCAGATTGAGAACAACTGTCAATCTGAAGTAATCTGTACAGAAAATATGTGGATGACTTAAAAAAAAAAAAGAAATACAAAAGACAAAGAAAGCGGATGTGAAGCAGCATGGCATTAACTGAAGTGGCAGCTGCTGTGAGACCCACCATGGGTTGTCCTCATTGGGGTTGTCCAGGCTGACTCTCACGATGTAAAGGGCACAGGTGAGAATCTTTAATGCGAAGTTGAACAGGCGTATCCTCAGGCCTGTGGAGAAACCAAAGGAAACAGCTGAGTCAATCGCATTCATAAAATTCATTTTGCTGTTTTTTTTTTTTTTTTTCTCTGCAGCCTCATGTTAAAACTGACAATAAAAAGCCAAATCCCTTTATTTCAGAGAGCTGGTACTGCAACACCAGTGGCTAAGGTGCATTAAATGCCTATATCCTCAAAGTGTAACTAATGCAGATCTGTGCTACCCTGGCACCTTGTCTCAAATGATTTCCCATGATACATAGCATTCAAATCCTCACAGAATAACAGCAAAGCTTCTATGTGCACAGGGCATGTTGAGGAACTGTGAGAAATATAACTGACAGGATTACTGAAAAGGATAGGGTTTGTGGAATCATGATTTTCTGTTTGAATAAGCACAGACATACAATGCTGTGCAAATGCAACCCCTCATTTCTTCGTGTTGCCAGAAAACCTGGAAATAGCTGCTGCAATTTTCTAAAATATGGAAGCATAAAGGAAAATACAGCACAGCCTGATCTCTCTTATATTTCTTCAAGTAGTCTTTAGGCATAGTTCTCCAGACTTCTTTAAGGATAGTTCAAAGCTCTGCTTTGGATGTTTCTGCCTTTTGTTCTGTTCTCTGTTGAGAGGATCCCACTCTGCTTCAGTTGCTGGTCCAGGCAGAGGCAGGGTTCACCTCTGTTTGCCTCTTTTCTGTTCCAGGCCCGTTCTTGTTAATTTGAATACATCAGCCTTTTCTCCCTTTTCCTTAGAAGGGTTTTCTCATTTCGAATGGGCTTATGGAACAGGTGGCCGGTGAAAGTCCAGATGCATCTTGGGTCCTGTGTCTGGATTTTTCTTTAATCTGTTAAGAAAACCATTTTCAGATGATATTCATCTGCTGTAGATAGCTTTCTAGGCTTTTAACTTCCTCATTTGTCATCAACTTGTCTAGTTTGTGTCATTTTTTTCAAGGATGCTGCACACCATGCTGTATTATGCTACATCTTTGGCTAATAGCTCTTTGGGAATCACATGGTAAATGCAAAAATACAGTTTAAAGTCAGTCACTGTTTCAATTTTGGCAACTTTTCATGAATGAATTAAGAAATTGGAACTTTGTGGCAGACTGTCAGTAACTAGACCAGAAATGTATGAGGACGCCGCCAATGCCTATACGAAAAACTTTCTGAAAGACTTAGAGAAAGCCTGGAGAATTATTGCTTAAGAGCACTTTGAAAGATTAGAAAAGAGTCTGACTGTTTGGAAGCAAGACATAAAGAAATGAGGAGGAGCTCAAGACCTGTGCACAATGTTATATGCACCGATAAGCTGGCACAAACCCTCACCATCAAACTAAGCATAAACACAGAAACTTGGCTGCAAAATGTGCGCATTTGCCAGGGGGTGGTGCTAACTTTATTACTCCTTTCCAATCAGTCTCAGCAGCTATTTAATCTCTTCTGACGTTGCCTTCTTTAATGAAGCCTGTGCCAATGTTGAAATAATTTGAAACTAAAAACAAACAGAGGCACAAAGGCCTGCAGCTAAGAGTGACATTCGAATTACACTGATGCTTTATGTCAGTCTCTGGTGGCTTAGTGATGATGACAAGTTGAGTAAAAGTCAGCAGATGAAACGGTCATAACCTGTTCCACTGAAGGCTTCATATAGTCAACGTTTTTACAATTAAATGCAAAGAAATGGGTTCCAGACACAATGCACCAGACTGCCAAGCGGTTCCAGTCACTCTTTAATATATGTGGTGGCACTGCCAGCCTTATCTCCTAATGAGAAAAAACACTGCAGCTCTGCATCATCTCAGAAAATGGGCCAAACCCCGTCCATACTGAGCCATATTGTTCAGGCCCAAAGAAAGCAATTCACAAAGAAGCCGTTAATGTTATCTGAAAACCCTGAGTGAGACAAAAAGTGGATATACGCCATTACAGAGCACAATTTCCTATATCATGCTGCTATTTGTTCATTTAGCTTTGAGCAGATCTTGTTAGCTGGAAGCCTCTAACCATTTCGATTCTAAGAGCAGAGAGGTCGGCGCTCCCTGCCAGCTGTACTTACTTGACCTTTGGTTTTTGATGAAGAAAAGCTTCAGCCTCTCCTTGAAGGTGTTTTCATTCACATAGAACTCTACCTGCACCCTGTGGGAACAGTGATAAGCTCATTAAAGCTCCTGAAACCAATCCAAGAGATAGAAAAGTGCTCATAATGGTTCTGCAAAGGTGTGAGTTAAGTATGTGTTAACCCTTAAAAGACCCATTTCATTTACAGTAGTGTTACATGTAAGTAACACTGTGATGCACAGTCATATTCATCAGTATATTTAGAGTATTTATTTGACATTCAGGTGCACAAGGGGAAGCAAAACACTTTAGTTACAGGACTGAAAAGTTCATCTTATATACAGTTAACCTGATATTTGCCCGTGCATGAAAAGTCTTTGCTGTATACCAACTTAGTCATGCTCTTAAATTCAGAAATAAAAAATGCTGCATCAGTTGAAAAGCATCATTTGTCATCACCAAAAAAATCTATTTAGGTAAAGCTCACCCTTATAATGCCTCATAATGGTAATAGCAGAAAAAAAATATTAGCTATAATAACTGTGCCACCTTCCCTTACTAGCTTTAGCAAAGGTTACAGTAGAGGAATACAACAAAACATGCGCAGTAATGTGCAAACTTTTGCAACAGTCAGCATGCATACTTTGTTATGACTTCATAAGAATGAACATGACTTGGAATTTTAATGTACAACATGAGTACATAGTTTGTAATACAAATTTCAACAAGCAGCATATACAGTAGACCTGTTTTGGCATTCACTGACACTCATAAACTTTACAGGAAGTGCAGCACTACTGTATGTTTAATGTAAACCCGTTCCTAAATATTGTTTACCATATCTGCATTTCTTGGGTTCGTCTACTTTCCACGTATAGAAAAGTGAGAACATGAGAAGAAAGCCTGGTTCAAATGGAGCGCTAACACAAGTTTCCATGAACATTTATTAATGGACTCTGGATAAGAAAACTATACATCAATCTTTTATCACCGATAACACATTGCATGAAATATAAAAAGCTGTGAAAGGCTTGAATAGACATAATGGACTCTAATTTGCCCGAGAGGTTTGACCAAGCAGTCACTTAAGCCGTGATCGTGACATAGCTGCAGGCCCGTTGGCAGGTTAGACGAATGCAGGTAATGACTGAAGTCTATTGTTAGTTCATGTAATGTGGAGAGCTTGTTGCCCCTAATGAGCATGAAGGCGAAGTAGTAATGGCCTCACAGTCACAGTAGGGACCCTTAGAGCCTCATACCTTGTCTGACAAGATGAATACAGGGTGCAAAACAGCAGGGGAGGGAGGAAAGAGCAAGGGGGCAATTACAGCAGCCAATTCCTGAAACAGGAACGCTGTGCATGTGTGGTGAGGATAGAAAGTGTAGGTGGAAGGAAGAACATGAAATATGAACCAGCTTATCTTCTTTCCCCCTCTTTATTACCATAGAGACAACTTTGTGGACAGAAAATGTTCCATCATGTGTCTGTAATGATCTCTCAGCACGAGGAATTAAATAGAGACAGACACATAATGATTATATTGACCTTCTCCACGACTTCACAGGTTTCAGACCAATTGAACCAAGACTTGATTTTTCTGTCACCTAAAAAAAAATCTGAAACAAACTAATGCAAACTACTGATGGCCACGGAGGCTTTATGTTTGCCCAGCTGCCAAAAGATACACACAATTACTCCTCATACAGGAGAAATGAGCAGAGCTAAACCTGAAATGTAACTCCTAGATAAGCTCAATGGCGTCGCATAATTTTTGGATTATGGTGAAAAGGTAAACCCAGTCTGTGTCCAGGCTCAGTCTTTTTAATCAAAACATTTCTTTTTCCTCCCAGTTTCTTCTAAGTGTTCAGTTGAATTTAATTTCGTTTAGTTGTACTGCTTTGCCAGCACACTGACTGACAGGCAATGATGGAACTGCAAATGTAGGAAGTTTGTTAGACTTTTAGGATGTTTTACAAGATATTTTCTCAAAGGAAGCAAATCTGCAGGGTTTTTTTGGACACATGGGGTTTCAAAATGTTCTTACGGTAAAACAGTGGAAAGAGCGATGGAAAACTAACAGTATTCCCATGAACTTTATCTCACCCAACAGCCTTAAAACTCTGAGTCTACATTAAAATTCTCCAGGTGTTGAACACGGGGTGAAAGGAGAATATGCCACTGTCAAACAATGTGTTTGTACTTCTGCCCACATAATAAGCAGAAGGAACACAGGCAATGACAAAAAATACCCTGCCAAGGATAATGCCTTACATTGTGTTTCCAAGTACCCCTGATTCAGGCAACAAATAGCACTTCTCCAACGCTGGATGGCTGCCAACAGCTGCAGAACCACCACCATTTAAGTACCTGCACTCTTTTCTTTGGCTTCTCTGCAAACCATAGCTAACCGTCTACGGGCATGAGCGCTGAGCAGCATCAGACGGGCTGTCAAATATAAACATAAGTGAGGTGCTTGTGTAAGAAGCCACCCAGTATAAATGCAACAAAAGGTTGTTTTTAACTTTTGTCACAGCAGGGATTAGGAGCAGGTTAACAAATCCATGTTAGCAATTCATGATCAAAGAGAAATGAAAAAAATATAATCAGGTGAGAAGGAACTAATGAAAAGTTTTCATTGATAATGTGACACACAAACACAAAATCTGTTTATCAGGACCAAACTTGTAGGTTAATAAAAATGCATTTAACAGTTTGTTGACCCAAGAATAACAGGCAGAAAAGCTTTGTGCTGACTGTAGCTGAAAAAAGAAATATTGTCAGACAGCTGTGAAATATTTGGTGAAGGTAAGTGTTTTGTGAAAACCACAAATGATTCTCAGATACCTTTACCACTCTCAACTTTCTCAGCGGCAGATCCAGCATTGAGGAAGTCACACTTGCTTACTGACCTGCCTCTGTTCTAAGCCAAACTCAAGACCCACTTATTTAAGCAGGCCTTTGAAATTTAGTACTTTCACACTTTGTTTTGTGTGGTTTAAATTTTAGCATTGCTTCATTGTTTTGTCTATTTCATTGTGTTTGGTTTTTATGTGACGTTACGCACTTTGGTCAACTTGAGTGTTGTTGATATACGTAGGTGCTCTAGAAATGAACTTTGACTGACTGATTGATTGATTGATTGCAGCAAATCAACAGTTAAAGCTGTAGATGAAATACACCGTACTGTAGTGTGGGGGATATTTCTTTGGTACACTTTGGGACTTAATATCAGCTGAGCACCGTTTGCACACCACAGCCTACCTGAGTATTGTTGCTGACCACGTCCCTATATGACCACAGTGTAGCATCTTCTGATGGCTACTTCCAGCAGGATAAGGATGAGCTTTGTGAACATGTCACAAAGCTCAAATCATCTCGTGATTGTTTCTTGAACATGAAAATGTGTCCACTGTGCTCCAACGGCCTCCACAGTCACCAGATCTCCATCCAACAAAGCAGCTTCGGGATGTGGTGGAACGGCGGATTCTCATCATGGATGTGCAGCTGACAAATCTGCATCACTGTGTGATGCTATCATGTCAATATGGAGCAAAATCGATGACACCAGTAGTTCCTGAGGTGAAAATAGGCCCAACCATGCACTAGAAAAGTGTACCTAATAAAGTGGCTAAACTCATGTAAAAACAAATGTGGATCTTAACGATTTAGTCACAGTATCTCTGATCTATCATGCATTGTGACTGGTGCATATCTATCTTGTTGCTCAATCCGACCCATTCAGGCAGTCACTCGTCATCTTGTCTCATGAGCAATGTGACAACAGTGTTTTGCTCTGACAAAGCAAACAGCTGAAAATAGAAAATTTCCCATGCACCGGCCAGGCAGACATAACAACTTCAAGAACTCTAAAAATATGAATTCTCTCAAAGCAGTGGTGTGCTGCTTCTGTCTCTTTTCCTCTGAGCAGCAGCAACAACATCCCCATGCTGAATACTGGCTACATGCTCAAAAAATACTCATTAAAATGCAATAACAGCTGAATGGGCTTGAGGCCCGTTGTAAAATGTGAAATGAACTTGTTACAAGCAGCTGAAAGGAGTTTTAATAAGAGTGAGGTAGGCTGAGGATTCTAGTAGGGCTGGGCCATATGGACCAAATATCATATCACGATATATTAATTTTAGATTACGATATATATATCGGTATTGTTACCCTAATTTTGTCCGAAAGTTTCATTTAAAATCAAACATCTGTTTTTAGATGTTTAGCGTATTGAAGACATGTTTAGCGTAAAGGTATCGCTCCACTGCAGTCATGGAGTTGACCAAACATTGGTTTGAAATGTTTGTTAAATCGAAGTAATTAAAGATAGTTAGCTAGTTTTTTTTTATGATTTCTTTGTAAAAGTCTTGGGGAGGATTGACTTCCAGACAGTTTAAATAATAGGGGTTGGAAAAAATATCAATACACTGAAATATTGCAATATTTTCATATGCCGATACCATATCTATATTCAAAAACGCAGTATCAATCTATTTAACTAATGAAATCTCGCGATATATCAAAATTTTGCTCAAAAATTCATGAGATTTCACAAAATACCGTGCGATTTCATCGTTCTGTTACAAAATCTTGCGGTATTTCGTAAAATCTCATGAGATTTCGTAACAAAATGATGATATCTCGCGAGATTTCATTAGTAAAATAGATCGAAATTGTGTTTTTAAATATAGAAATGGTACTGGCAATCTGAAAATATTGCGATATTTCAATGCATCGATATTTTTTCCCACCCTTTTTAAATAATCAGGTGACCCCTTTGTTGTCAGTCAAGGTGCAGCAAGGTTATAACGAAAAACATAAAGCAAAAAAATTTGCACAATTAACACAGCAATATAACAATATGTGTAAATATCATCTCTCTCTCATGTAAATATCATATTGCAATATTAAATCAGTATATCCCACAGCCCTAGACTGTAGGGTCCAAATGAATGATGAAAGATACAGTAAATGGGTCCGTTCAGGTCTTCAGCATCTTCACCATGTGTGCAGTGCATGTGCAACACAGTTGTAGAGAGCGTAATGCTGCATGTGCACATGGATTAGCATGTAGCATGTTGCTCTCAAGCTTTTTGTGTGGGTAAGTGTAACGCTGCAACACAGTTTATTAGAGTTCAGCTAAGAATCAGCAGCTGGAAAATGCTGATTCAAGCTAAAAGTTGCTTCTTTCAAGGTTTGTCAGGAAGGTTTGATGGTGTGAAACAAAAAAGAATATTCATTTTGTTTTTGACAATAGGCCAATAGACTTTAATTTCTGGTTGATTCATAAGCAACTAAAAAAAAAAACAACAAAAATACAACACTAGAAGCTTAGCAGCTTTATAAGGATGCTGATGATGAAACAATCAGAAGTTATTTAAAATGCACTTTCATGCAACCCCTTGAGGTTAAAGCTCAATGAGGAAAGTACAGAGACCTCAGTGCCTAAGAGACTTGAAAGCACATGGCTGTCAGATTGGACGGGGGAATCTTTGTAGCTGAATAAAAAAGGCTTCAACAAATTTTGCATGCTTGCAGAAAAAAAAACAGAAAACAAGCTTTACAAAGATAAATTAAATCTGAATGTTTCTACAAACAGTTCTTATTGAAGTTCATGTATGGGGAAGGGGAGGGAAAATGGCAACTCAAAAAACCTAGTAACTAAATTTGGATTTAAAGGAAAAAAATGTCCTTAATGCTTAATTCTTGCAATAAACAATATATTTAGTCATTATAGTGTTTAAGAAAGTAAATTCCAATCCCAAACTGTAATTAAAAACTAATACACAAACATTAGGTACTGACCTTGTGAATGTGACCAAGTCTATGTCCTTCCAAAAGAAGGAAATTAATTTTGATATAGTCTTTGACTTCTTAATTACTTTTTAATCACCCATCATTACATGTCCTTCCTTTTCTCAAACCCCTGAAAAATCTTTGCTACATTGTAGCTACCTTCCTTAGCATGCTTAAATATTTCAGCAGGTGGGTTAAAATTTGGTACCTACCAAGTGCAGCTTTCTAGGGATGCCTCAGTATCAAACAACTCATCCATTTTTACACCTGAAGCAGTAAAATCAGCAGCAAATCACACACTTCTTGAATATTCCTGCTGTTAAAGCTCATAAATTCTCAACATGCTCTTCAACTCTGATAAGATATTAAAGTTTCCTGTTATGACAAGACAACAGAAGCTATCTGCGCTACCACAGGAAATATATTTTCAGAGTGCATATTATGCAACCCCCACAAAAAGACTTCTACCGAGAGAAAACAATTACCAGCAGCTGAATGTGTTTTACAATGTTTCTTATCCTGTTTAAGTCCTTTAAAAAGCATGCTAAGATGCAGTGCCTTGAATTTAAAGACACCTGCTGTGAATTAAAGGACACTTTTTGCAATATGTTCAGTCAGCCCAAACCTTTTTACTTGGTGCATCATCACAAAAGAGGATTACTGTGATGAAGGGAACGCTTGGATGTCAACACATTTACAGCTCAACACTCAGAACATCCCTGTGGATCACAATCCAATTTCCAATAATAACGCAGCTCCAGCAAACACTATCGAGAGCCAACCACGCCTGAGTGGAGAAACATCTGCAGGACGGCTGCTGCTGACATGCGGTGGACAATGACAGGTAGAGGCCCAGGCTCTCTGAAAAAGTGCAACGGGAACTGATTAACATCTCCACAAAAAGAAAGAGTGTGTTGATAACTGATTTTATTCCCTCTTATATAAGCAGCTCTTATAGTGATTCACTAGAGACGCACTGAAGCTTGGTAAACAATTTTCTCATCACATTACAGTCAAACAGTTAAAGATTGTTGTATTTCTAGCCTTTCTAGCGGCACGTAGCCAAAGATCTCTGTATCAATACTTAGGAAGTGAGATGTACTGTATGCTTTTTTGGCCCAAGTGGTGGATCTACCTATATTTTTAGCACATTCAAGATATTCTTGTTATTCTCTGCAGCAGTGGCAGAGCTAGAGTTTTACACATGGGATGGCCAGAGAGGGTGGGTAAGACTTTATCAAGAGGGCCATATACTTCTGAGAAAGAGAAGAAAACAATTTCCTAACACACACAAACACACACTCATACTCTGTCATACTCTGCTGTGATAACTGGTCACATTAGAGAGACACAAAAACATCTTAGCATTAATAATCTGGATCAAAAAATGGAAATATTTGCAACAAGTTCAAAAAAGTACAGAGAAATGTAAGTTGGCTGTTTTGAGTTTTGGGGGGGTTGGCAGTACGATGCTTGGTGGGGTAGTGGGGAATTTCAATGACTTCTCTCCCCTGCAGTTCTGGCTTACTGTCTGGAAGCAGACTGGATCCTTGTGTTTGACCACAATGACTTGTGTGGCTAGCTCCTTGGCCACTGGGATCTATCAAGGCCTGATGTATGTCCTTCCTTTCTCCCTTTGTCTTCACTCTTTTATCATCTTATACAAAATAAGTCTGGTTAAAGACAATAGGGCCGGCCAGACTTGGCACGGTTGCAGGATATCCTAGGTACAAACAGCGGGGGATAACATGCTTCATGTAAAAACTTCAGTGTAACCGATGTCCGCGGCGCAATCTCAGACCCACCTCTGGAGCTGGTCTGCAATGGTTGCTTGGTTCAGCACGATTCCATTCACCTACGCAAATGCGACTGCATGACGCAGTGGCATAGTGGTGCGTTTCCAACTTTGCAAGTCTGACCGGAGGCCGTTTGTGCTAGACTTTTGACACCCGGTGAGTCAAAACAGGATTAAACCAATCGTGCCAACTGTTACCCTGCACCAAAATTTCTACACATTTTTATGCTGTAGCTCATTTTGAAAACTAGCAACCAGTTTAAATTAAAGCTAGATAATGTAGCTCGAGCGTAGTCAACGCTGAGTAAGCGGGGTATTGAATTACTCTTTGAGCATCTTTATAGTATATTTTATGCTCCAGTATTAAAATTTTGATTAATGGTCTCCGCGAGTGCGTTGTGCTTAACGAGTCAGCGTTGCGCATTTAGGGTACTGTAGTGGTAAACGGCGTGGAAAGAGCGAACTGATATAAAAAGTTTTGCTGATATGTGTGTTTATAAAATGTTGGTGACAAACAACATAATTTCGAGAAATGACCGTAGCTGTTTTTGAAGAGAGAACGCTGAGGTGGAGGCCGGGGATGGCCTGGGAGGAATGCGTGTTAATAAGAAGCGGTGAGGTGTTGCGGCTTCGGCTGGGGCTGAGTTCAGCGCGTGCCTGGCTGCGATAATTTATAAATGTTTTCTGTTTTTACTTGTAATAAAGCTGAAAGTTAGTCGCTGTAGCTCACAAGTAGGGTTTGTTGCAAACTTCTCTGAGTCTAAAGAGGTTTCGCTGGTCCGATGCACTGCGCTGCAGCCCGACTGTCTGTCTTCTTACAAGCAGCCGAGTCTTTTCTTTATTAGACATAAAGTGAGATAATAAAGTCTGTTTTCGAATTTTGGCGATCGTGTGTGTAGAAGTTATACCTCTGCTGTTAGTCTTGGCTGGTTGACACTGCAGCTTGGAGAAGAAGAAGGAGGCGTCCGTTTCTATAAAGTATCTGTCCTAAGTTATGTCTTAGTGCTAGTAGAGATTGTTTCTTGCTTAGCTAATGAAAGTTGTTTTTTCTTCTGTTCCTGTGCGGGTAGGCTAGTCCGACAGTCGGGTAGGCTTGGCAGCTGCCGCTGCGTGCTGCTTCAGGGTAGAAGAGTGGATGAGGGCGATTTGACCGATTGTTGTTTGGTAGAAGGAAATTTATGAATCACACGGGATAAATAATAAGATTTATAGGATAGATGTGCGTTTTCAGTTGTTTGATAAACGGGACGCTGACTTTTATACACCTAAAATGGCGTTAGAAAAAAGTCACGGTCTGGCAGAGACCGATAGAGTTGATGTGTTGTAGGGCTGGGACAATCCCCAATTAAATCGTATATTGGCAATTGGAAGGTTGCCAGGCAATTTGCTGTGTATCAAGGCAATTTTGGGAAAAAAAAAAAAAAAAAAAAAGAAAAAGAAAAAGAAAAAAAAAAGCGTTCTGTGATTAAGAGATGTTTCTGGAGGAAATAATGACTGTTGAGAGCCCATTTAAAAAAGACCTCCCCTCGCTGGAGGTAATGTGAGCTGTGAAGTGAGGGGCGATGTCTTTGACTCGAACTGCGAGCCCGTTTGCTTATGTTGGGGTCATTTAAAGAGTCGCCTAATTGAAATAAATATTGTTTTAATGTGTAACTACTAAAATGTTCACACAAGGGCTTTCATGAAGAGAGTTCATGAACACATCATCCAGCAAAGTTGATTTTAAGGTTTTTAGTGCAGTCTAGTCTGGATGGAGGTTAAATATTAAAGTATTATACAATTACAAGTATTAAGAGAAATCTTCGCTTGGTTAGAGAGGTTTCAGTGTTTTGTCAGCTTCTGACATGCACGTAGAACCCCTTCTCAGCCCACATTTTTTATTATAATCTAGTAACCTCAAGACTAGGCCTACTGGATGAATTTGCCTTGTAATGGCACAATTTTGACAAAATATTATTATCTGACCTTGAAATTTTCTGTGTAAAAAAGGCCCCCCCAAAGAAAGGGGGAAAGAAGGGCAAAGGGGGGGGAAAAGAGAGAAAAAAGAGGGGGGTATATAAAAAAAAATAATAGGGGGGGGGGGGGGGCTTATGACTGATAAATTATACATTTCAGAACAAAGTTTATGTCCCAGACACAAATTGCTGCTACTTAGATCATTTCATCAACAGCAATAAACCAAACACAGGGAGAAAATCCTCAATGCTTAAAATGTAATCAAAGCATTATGAGATGAGTTCAAACTGGCATGAAAAATCCACTGTGCTCCTTCTGTTTGAAGCAATAATGTCAATGAATCCCTGTGCAACGATACGTCGGTACCTGCAGACATGTTGATGTGAAACACCCTCTGTTAATGCAATTTTATCAGTCATCTGAAGACAACAGAACATATGAGATCAGAAATTTGAGTTTAACTGATTCAAGTTGTTTAAAATAAACCAGTCTGCTTTAAAATAACTCAATATTCAAAACCACATACATCAGCCTGGCATGTGTAACCTGGCACCATTTTTTTCATTTGAATAATAAAGATGCAGGGACATAAATCCTCTGTTCCTGGCCTCTGATTAACTCTTTTTTTTGTTTTTGTTTTTAGCTACAATAGTGTTTTATATTTTATTTTTGAATAAGGTGCATGTTGTATTACATTTTACAGCATATGAGGTCCAACTGAAGTAAATGGAAAGTAGTCAAATTGATGTGGTCATAAAAAAATAATCAAAAATCCACCTATATAACCTTTTCCTATCATTTTACAACTTCAATAAATCCCAACACAATATGATTCTGAGTATAAATTTAAGGTGCATGGTTGGGATCAAGCTGCTTTGCCAGGCAATAATACAGTATATTCCCTGGAGAAGCCTCCTTCCATTGGCTGAGCTGTTTAATAACACGTTTCCATTATAATGGCTGACCTGCGAGACTAAGTGATAAGACTAATGAACATAAAACACAACTGCAGGTGCCCACACAGTCTACAAGACCAACACTTACCGCTTTGCATTTTTCATACAAGCATACATTTAGCATGTAGCAGAGCAAAACATTTCAGGCAGACATTAGAAACAAGATTGGAACTATCAATTCAACTATTCCAAATATAAAGATGCACTGAATGTTAACTTTATTTCTACAAATTCTCAAACATGATCATAATAAAAATCTGCAATCTAGTTATCCAACCAGAACTGTGGTGCAAATGCTTTCTTTAATTAAGAGTTTGCAGCATGCTTACCAGAGTATACACAAACTACTTCCATGCTGCAGTTTCTACCCCTTCCCTCACCAATATTAGCTTTAGGTTTGATTTTCTCCTGGAAATCTCTCATTTTTTTCATGATTGACATTTCAAGCCCAGATGTCAAACTGACAACAAGAACATCAAGAACAGATGACCGGCGTGCACATTCAGTCAATACACCGGGAGCAAGTTGATAACACTCAAGCTACCTTTTCACCATTTACTTTGATTGGATAAAATATTGCAAAATTGCACAGTATTAAGAGGCTACATGCCTTTGCCAAAACAACTAGTGAAAAGGTAGCCAAGAGAACAGATCTCTGATCATTTGTAAACCATCCTTCAAGTTCACACGTGGTGGAATGTAACCTCCAAATCGGCTGAACGTGGCCTATTCCACATATGGTGTTTGCAGAATCCAATGCGAACTGTGCAACATATGCACTGTGGTGCAGTCCAGGTACCACTGCAGACACAATCCATGCCATGCAAGCATGATGCTGCCAGGGACTTACTGAGCATTGGTTGAGTCCATACTGTACTCCTCCTGATACCTGGATGCAGCACACATGGACACAGATAGGCAAAGGTTAGGGGAGGGCAGGGTTGAGAAAGCAGGAGAGGGGGGGAAATGGTGAGAAGCAAGAAAAGAAGACCACTGTGATTTATTTGTATTTACTTGTATTTTGGGGCAGAACACAATTGTTTTATAATCTTGAAGAGGAATCTTAAAAGCAGTTTGCACAGTTGTTAGAAAAATAATAGGAATTAGGCAGTATATTCCAAAACTGGTATTGTTTAAAACCACAATATTACTTTAGTCTGTTTAGACGAGTGTGACTTTACCATCTGGTTCTTCTGGTGTGTCCAGATCTGCTTTTAAGCATCCTCCACCAAGGTTTCACTGAGTTCACATTCCACATACAAGTAAATTTTCAAATTTACAGTGGAAATTAGCCTCATCGGAGCTTGACCGGGAAAATTAAAATGTGACTTTGGAGCTGTTCACTCATAAGGCACATGCAAGACAGACACGTTACATTAAGTTTTTAAAAGAAAATGTTCACCACTTAATGCAAACCACAGGGGATCAGTGACACACCCTCGGTAAAGTTTAATATCGACAGATGACCATGGATAGAATGGGAAGAGTGTAACACAGAGGGAACTGATGGACAAAAAGACATCTGGCCATATCTATTTAAAGGACTGACACACACTTTGTTGAGATACAGATCAAATGTCAAATAAACAATCCATTATTAATATCTGTTACTTCATCTGTGTATTTTTATTACTACTTGTAATCTGAAAACATGGTTGAAAGCACATCTTCAAATGACTATATCATATTCTATTCAACCTATATTTATACAGGTAAGTCCCATTGAGACACGCAGTCTCTTTTTCAAGGGAGACCTGTTTAGCTAACGTACATGATGGTGCGTTAGCTAAATCTTTAGATGGTGGGAGGAAGCTGGAGTACCTGGAGAGAACCCATGCATACACGGGGAGAACATGCAAACTCCACACAGAGAGGTCACTGTTCAAACCCCCCTCCCCAGCTGAGGCTTGAACCAGTGACCTTGGTGCTGTGAGGCTGCGGTGCTAACCACCGAGCCACCGAGTAGCCCAAATGACTATAAAATGTGGATGGATAGAAAATAACATTTCAATGGACGTTTCTCTGTATCTGAATGATCAAAGCCGATAAACATAATGAAACAAAAAATGGTACGCCTGAAAAAGACAATATGAAATGTTGTTATTCCATTTAAGGCTTTCTAAATGGAGAGCCCATTAAACTCGGGGAGTTGTGTGGACACAGGGGATGACCTGAACCACCACAACATTGTATTGTCAATAAATGATCTCGGGGAAGTTCTCAGCTGTGAGATTTCACAGCAGTAAAAAAAGGCTTTTAGTTGAATTTCAAAAGACGAATGTGCTTTCACCAGCAGCGTCCTTGTAATGGTTTCAAAACACTCAAACTGAAAGCAACTACTACTAAAAATCTGTCATTTAAAGAAATTCTTCTTGTGTAGCTGAGAGGCTAAAAGAAAAGCATTTTTATGACTACGCTGTGTGGAAAATTACAAAATCTCTAATAGGATTCTACTTTGTTTTATAACTTTAGATCATGGAGGAGAAAAATGAAAGATAAAAAATACAGATTTTCAATCTCTTTAAAAAAAAAATTCTGATATTACTACAAAATTTTTGCCATTTCTCAGCAAGTTTCCCTGCCTCATAGAATCATAGTCCTTGCTTATCTCGTCCCTCTCCAACCAGTCAAAGCAGATGACCACCGTTCCCGAGTCTGGTTCTGCTGGTGGTTTTGTTCTTTGTGTGAAAATGGATTTTCTCCTCTCTTCTGCTGCCCACTACCTCATGCATGATCAAGACGGGGGACTGAATCAAAGATGTGATTCAATGCAATCTGTTGGTTTCCCTGTCAAGTCAGTTATCTTTATGAATGTGGTTGTATTAACACAGTTATTTTAAACAGGAACAAAGTGGATATAACTGGACTACAATTATATCCATTCATGGCAATTTTATAAAAGTGCCATAAGATGAATTTGCTGTAAATTAGCACTATACAAATAAAGCTTAACTGGACTTAACTGAATTAAATAACTGTTTATTATCCAGGACATAATAACAAGCAATTTAAATGATGAGGATGCAATAATTTAGTATACAAAAACAACATATCTATGCTCAGGCATTACCTGTGTCTTTTACTTTTGTAAAAAGAATATTATACATAATATATTTTAACTTTTTTTTTTTTAATACAAACTGAGAGTAATAAGCAATAAAGCAGCTGATTTTTAAAATTAGAATATTTTTTATTATGTGCTTGTTGTAGGATTTTAGCTGAACAACAGTTTACAGCCTTTTTTGAAGCATTTCTTTTTGTGCTGTACTGTACTCTAGTTTTCAGATGAATCTGTATGCGTCTGAATTAAACCATGTAATAATGCATGTCTAGAGCTCTGTTATGTGCTTTGGAAAAGGAAAAAAAACAAAAACAACTGTTTAACTATTTTCCCGTGCAATCCTTTGCAGAGTGAAAACCTTTTTTTCTTTTACTGTCATGAAGTTTAAAATAAGCATACAGTATATGCAGAAATACATGAAATCATAAAAACACCACTTGCCTGTTAACAGTTCACACAAGCATTTCTGTTGCATTTCAATAAAAGATGAGCAGAAAAGGATTTCCACGTACTTGCACTCAGTTTTTATCCCTTTTCCAATATACAAATTTTCTTAAAAAACAAGTGATTATGGGTGTGAACTTTCCCTCCAATTTCTATTCAGAAGTATTACAAAGGAAGTGATTAGTCTGTTGATACATGAACATTGTACATAACAACAAGCACATTAGCTACCTTGTTATGATTGCGTTGTCCATTTAGCGGCTCTCCGACTGCACTTTAATGTGCAATAAAGATGCAATCTGGCTGCTAAAAGCTGCAGTTTAGAGGCTAGATAAACATATGCACCCTTTAGCTCCATTAGCTTACGATAGATTAAGTCAACATACTGATACAATTTTGTCCCTTTGCTTTGTCCAACAAAAAACAACAGTTTTTTACTCCAATGATCATATTTTGCAGCAAAACGATGCAGTTTTTATTCTAATCAACATTAAAGTTGCAGATTGAACAATAAAAAACATTCTCACCTCCCTGGTCGGTCTAGAATCTGAGTTGGAGCTACGGAGACAACAAGTTCATAATGACCAACACTTTCGAATCACCCATTCAATTACATCCACTGAGAACTGTCTTAAAAGCTGATTGGTATAGAGTGGGAGGATCTATGTACATTATCACGACAGACACTTCAAGGGTGAAAGGGATTTGTAGTTCTCACTCTTATTTTGCCATCAGCAGCAACTTGCTAACACTAAACTTCCCATTATGCTCTCATCACGCTACACAAGCAGCTCACGCTCCGCTCTTCAGCACTATGAAGGCAATAAAATGGAAATAAAGCATTAGCCAGATCAATAAGCTGTCTTGGATCTGCATTAGTTTCTGTGGTTTTGTTCTGCCAACAAACTTGTCAAGTACTGATTTTTTTCACCACATAAAGTAGTTTCCCAGTTCGTAAATTGATGCTTTTCCATCCATTTTTGGTCACTAATGCCTGCAACTTATTTATATGTTTAAAAAAAATGGTAATTTCAGGGGTGTGCCAGAAACCAGGGCAATTTTAATATAAAAAATTCGTAGTAATTTTCTGTGTGACTCTGTTCTCAAGGTTTAATCAACAACAACGAAGCATAGCATGTAATTTACCCCGGAGACCTCATTAAATACCCCATTAAACATTCAGCGCTCAAATTACTTTTAAATATTTCTAAACCCTAATAGAAAAAAAAGTGACTTGCAGGTTGCACACAGATTCCTTTCATAAATTATTCATCCTTATTAATGGTCAGTTTCAGTGGGCTGCCTCGCTGTTACGTCAATTATATTTGATCGTGGCTTATACAAAGAAGAAATCTCATTCAGCTGTACAAATGAATGAAGATGTGTTAACATGAGGCACATAGCACTTCACCACTTTGGACTAAGGCTTGAAAGAAAAGACATCCTTTTTTCACCCTGTATCTATTAAATGAGAGCAATATACTGCCCCACACAGTAAGACGAAGATAATTGGATCAACGTTTATGCAGCGATATCAGTCAAAGGTGTGGAAAAGAAGACAAGCATGACAGCAAATGGGCTGAGAGCTGCAGAAGACTAAATATCATCTTCATTAATAAAATCTGCCTGGAAGCTCAAATACTAATGTAAAAATTCATATTTAATTTACACTGAGGTATGAAAAATGTTATTAAGTAGATTGCAGTTCTACACCAACTATTTCCTGATCCGTTATATTTTAAATAAAAAAGAAAAGACTAAAAAAAGATTTAAAAAAAAAACATTTATATTGCAGCCCACGGCAAAGCTTGTACTGGCAGCACTGTGGTAAATGTGTCATCCAGCAAGGTCAAAATTATACTTTGCCTCTACAGTATGTTTTCATTAGCTGAAGGTGCTGAGTGGACAAAACTTTAAGATGAAAAAAGGAAACTACAGACGATCAACTTGTCAAAAAGAATGACGGAGGTGGCGGAAGGTTGTACCGACAATTCAGCAAATCGTAAAGTCTATGCTGTATGGTGCAAATTTGTTTTGACCTTCAAAAATACAAATTACCTTGTGAAAAATACTGACTTGCGAGCCTTAAAAATGACAGTATGTTTTTGCTTAATGGCAAATGTTTGTTTTTTTTTTACTGTAAATTTAAATGTCCATATTAACAAGAATTGCAATTTTTATGGAATAACGACATGTAATTACCCACTTTTGACTTTACACTTTCTTCCCACTAATTTTACCTATCTGAAAAGAAATCACAGCAACATACTGTGTATTTTACATAGTTTACCTGTAAAAATTAAAGTTATCTACAGAAATTTGATGTATTTACTATGGTGATGTACTGTACAATTTTGAAATTTACAGTTTTTCACTGTTGCTATTTAACATTTTTTACTGTACTTTTTATTTTTTTACAGTGAATGTATACTAACAGCTCCTACTGGCATACAGTATAGAATTAATTAAGCTTGCGGTTCTTCACTTGTGACCACATTCTGTATTTAAAAGTGTTCAATCACTGATCTTGAAGCTCTTCCAAATCTCTTTAAGCCTATTTACTGCCTTTGGAATTCATATGTCAATACTGCTCCGAAGATCCTATCTACAAGGTAATTCTGAGCTGCTGTAAATTACACGGGAAATAAATCAAGTCTTCATTGTCTGTGTTACTCTTTGGGCCAGATCATTGATTCCTGTACTCGCACCACTTCCTCTCATTCTCAAGCCAGCTGGACACAAATCCCACGCTGATCACATTTCACAACCTAGAAAGCTCTCGGATTCCACGCAACATCCCATCACTGTGTGGGAGACAGACTGGAGCTCCTTGTGAGCCTGACAAAATAACACACTTTCCAATTTCTGAGACAACAGCACGACAAAAGATGACCATGAAGGTAAACACTTCATTTATTCATTTATGTGTGATGTACAGTCATTTGTTCCTGCCAACAGTGGCTACATCGACCATGAGAGCGGTCCAAATATGGTTGCCCTGGGCAACAGGCCAACAGATACATTAGGTTTTACAACCTGGGCCATTTGAAGATATTGTGTATTATATTAGTGTATCCTTTTTGGCCATAACCTATATTGTTTAGTTTGATTAAACTGACTGTCAGGCAGTCTGATCTCATTTTGGTTCAGAACAGTTGTCAGCTGACTTGCTGCAGCTAAAACACAGCAGCAGTACCAAGTATCATACTCTCACATGTCACATCCATTAAGAAATGTCAGCCTGTAAAGCTGAACTGTCATCATGAGAACAAATTTTTACTTAACAGTCTATCTACTCTGCCATGGTCATCATTTTACACCACACCTGAGCTGATATTTGCTAAATAAAAAGCAGCGTTTTGACCACAATGCTTAAACTAACATGCAACTAACAAATGTTTTCATCCTTAGCTGGATGGAGAAAAACTTTCCCCAAATAACATCAATTCTAAGGTTGATGTACCCTGAGCTGACTTATCCTTTACTAAGGGAGGCCATAATAAATCAAAATCAAATAGAGAGGTTTAAGCAATCCTGCTGACTTTTTACTGTAAGTCTAACTTATCTGTATTCTTAGGACATGGACTATCTTTGCTAACTCTTTCAACAAACTAACACATCCATCCAAGTCTCCCATCAGACAGATACAGAGGAAAGTCATCCTTAAAATTATTCATATCCTCCAATTAAAGAAAAGGCAAAATTCACAACAGTAATTCAAATAACAAGAAACTAATAATAAATAAAAATTTACAAAATTATTAGTTAGTGAAATGAATTATTACTTCTGAACTGTGGTTGGAAATAATTAAAAAACAAACAAACAAAACTGAGGACAACTGTATATATTCAGCTGCCAAGAAAACAGATTATTTTTGCTGACTATGTGAAGTGGGTTTTTGTAATGAACCATTCAGATTTCCACTATCCATTTAAATAAAGATGGAATGAACAATGCATATATGAGATGCTTGCACTGTTATCTTTCTACATTTTCCAAAGAAGTAACATAATATCTGTCAACAACGCAGGCTTTCTGTCTGAAATGAGTGTTAAAGCATTTTACTTTCCCGTAACTGTGAACATTGACAGGAAAAATATTAAGGGGAACTATGGAAGCAAACACACTGCACCACCGGCATATTGGCAGTGCAGTGCAGGTTTCTGAAGCTCAGCCAAACGAGCACAATCCTTGTGTTTTCAGCAAACAAAAAAACGATCTGGCTCATGTAGCTTTTGGGTGCCAATCTAATACCAGAGTCACAGGAAAAGGGGGGAAAAAAGAAACATGTGTCCCTCAATTGTTACACCTATTCCATGTTCCATAAAACCACATCTGATTTGAATACCAAATTGAAGGAGACTGTAAGCAGGTTGTTCAAGTAGCTATATGATGAAATATAACACAGTATTTCATCTGAATATGAGGGCATGTCATCATGATCTCACAATGGTTTGCATGTTTATGACACCAATCTGGCTGTGCAAACCGACCATAAATAACTTCACCTTTCAATGACACGGTGCACTAAAATATCTTCCTCGCATTAAGAGCATGAGGTTTCATAAAATTGTAATGTGAATGCAGCATCCACTGACTTATGTAATCACTACACACCGCAGCCATCAAAGCCAAGTGATTGCTGGGAGAGAAATGACTGACCACACAGACATTTGCAACAGTGATGCTATCTGGGATGCAACTGAGTCAGAAAAAGTGACACAAGTTGTTCAATATTAAACACCAGCGGGGATGCAGCCTATGATACCCGGTGCGTAACGCTCATGGCTGTCACATTCCTGTAGGTTTACGTGGGAAATGCCAATTTACGGATCGACAGCTTCAGCAGAAACGAGAAATCGAGCACAGCACAACTTTTAGGTATGGGATATTTACGAGTTAAGCATTAAGGAAGGTTTGAGGCACCATGCGCACGCAGCATCACTGTATCTCGTGGATGCTGCATAAGGGAGAGCGAGCTGCAGAGTCAAACATGCGCCTGTGGTGCGGATCTGCGGCAGCTACCTTTGGCCGGCATCGCTTCCAAAAGAGCCCATGGTCCGGAGAGGATTGGAGGGATTGACCCAGGTGGGCTCGGGGGTTTTCTGCGCATCTGTCTTGACGTCTGGGTCAATCTCCGATGGCGAGGGTGTCAGTTTAGCGCCCGCCATGCCTAACCGGAGCGTTACCTCTCCGACAATACGATTCCTCCTCCTCCTCCAGAAGTCAGAACAGCTTCAATCAGCGACTGACGCCGCCAGAAAACTGCATCCTGGACTCACTGGTGGTGCACGAGGGCGGAGGGAGAGCGTTTCCCTTCCTGCCGCATCACACAGTCCTCAGACACACTGAGGGGAGAATCGGCTTGTCTCCTGGTTATGGAGTCTTCCTCCATCCCTGATGGAAACACAGAGGACTCACTGAATCTGAGATTCACACGTCGTCACGATGTAACGTCAAGCGCTCAACCAACCCGACGGGCTCTCCATCGGTTACATAAGGAAGATGGCCAAAGTTAATGATCTCCGACTTCTTCTCATCAATGCAAGCCGTCGTTCCTCATCCTCGTGTTCATCTCTCCAACCGACATTTCACGAGGTTGACATGATTCTGATTTGCACACATACATGTAAAATCTAACCTTCCTCATGAGAACTTCATCATCAAGCTTTTCATGTCATCGTCTGTAGATAGGAGTGAAAAAACCACAGACAAATGAGCAGGTGGCTCTGGTAAACACTGCATGGTATGATCATGCTGGTTTGCATAGAAACATAGAGCACCTGTGCAAACTTCCTGAGACAATAACAGCAGCAGCCATCAGCAGTTTAATTTTAAAAAAGAGAAAAAAAAAGGCTTAAAAGCAAATTATGTCCATTAAATCAAAGAAATATTATTTAATTTCACATATCAAAGACTTTTTTTTTTTTTTTGAGAGGGTAAGCACATGTATCCTGATTTCATTGAGCCCAACATGCAGATCTGATTGCTCCAGCTAAGCTTCTGATGACTACTAGCAAAGATCATATCTCCAGTTTTAGCTTTTCTGCATTGGCTTCCTGTTAAATCCAGACAAGAATTTAAAAGTCTTGGCACTGAAACTGCACATATAAAGCTCTCCATGACCGAGCTCTATTGAAAAAAAAAAGGTTGTCATTGTTTCTTATTTTCTCAACAGACCAATTTGCTCTCAGATTGCAGGTTTAAGCTACTTGGAGTCTTAACGTAGAACAGGAGGCAGAACCTTCAGCTATCAGGATCCTCTCTTATGGAACCAGCTCACAGTTTGGATTTGGAAGGGAAACATCCTCTCTTCCCTTTAAATTAGGCATAAAACCTTCCTTTTTGATAAATGTTCATTAGTATGCATTTCCCCCCTTTTTTTTATCTTAGATGAAAATGAATTTAAAAAACTGCAGCTACTAGCTCCCACATCATCACAGCTGATGCTACTACAGGTGCTACTATGTTCAACAAAGCCTGGATGTTTGAAAGGAAGTAACATAAATCACTATGTACTGACATACATACAAGAAAAAGGCCAATAATGGAGTGGAAGATACAGTGTGGTGTTTTTGCAAATAGATATGGAATTACATGCACAGGGTGCATGTAGATGTGCCAGATGTGATAAACAGTTATTTCTCCCAGTTATCAGATTTTGATGGTCATGTAAACAGCTCAGTGAGCCTCATGCAAGAAACTCTCGTACCAACAGATTCATTCTTAAATAGTTTGTACGAGTGATTTAGGAGAAACTGCCGCATTCACCAATTTTCTCGGATTTTCTAATCTTCTCTTAGCATACTATATCCATTAAAGATTATATGTCTTTATAATCTTCTCCCAAGCCAAACAAATTTCATGAGTCCTCCAGACTGTAGGAGTCTTGCACAATTATCGTCTGCTGTTATCCAAACCTAAGTTTTTCACTAAAGGACTATATTTGTTGTTGCTTAGATGCAATTGTGCATTTTAAAAGCCAGTATAAATTAGCCGACATCATAATGTATCCTGCAACTCTGCAATCATAAATTACATTTTTATTCATAGTCACTTTTCAAGTCTGTATGCGTTTTATGAGCGATGGAGAGGGTGATGGAGGGAGGGGGAGATGTGGCCTTGCCAGCTTTTTTCCCAGTTGGGGTGCACAGTACACTTGTGTGTATTAAAAGAGATTTCACAGGATGTGCTATGTTGATTGATGGTAAACTCATATTCAGCATTTAAATCTTGTATTGAGTTCTTGAACTACATACTGTTAGACGACCCAGATCCTTTTGTCCACTTTGGTGGTGGAGACATCGTCTTTGCTCCACAGAAGTTTTCATTGTTTCACTGTCTTTTACTGGACTTCTTTTTGACACCATTTTCACATCAAATGATTTTTATTTTGACTTCTGTAACACAGCGACCAACAGGTGAGACGGCATTTATAGCGCTTTTATAGGCTAGTGGTTCTCCCCCACTAGCGTGCTTGGCTTTTACCGGTCTCTAATTCAGCTGCTAAAAATGACCATTTTCCTTTATGGATCTCAGTCAGCAGAACCTCAAAGTCTGAACTGGTAAAGTTCCAGTTCTTCATCTTTGATGCCATTTTTGTGAATGAACACCTTTTGGTAAGTGTGGGAGGTCGTGTAGCCATCTACAGAATTATTGGGGTGGTAATCCTGCAGATTTGCAGATCTCATGAACACATGCTTTACAGTATGCACAGGTGGAGAGCATCATGATTACGAAGGTCATTTATGCAGTTATCTTAAAGGAGTCATCACCTGGAAATCCCACTTTTTCATGTTAAAACGTGTATTGGAATAGGACAGGGGTCGGCAACCCAAAATGTTCAAAGAGCCATATTGGACCAAAAAACGAAAAACAAATCTGTCTGGAGCCGCAAAAATGTAAAAGTCTTAAATAAGCCGGTCGGCAACCTGTTTCAGCCAAACCGCCTTTAGACCCGTTTCCTACAATAAAAAACACTGGAGCATCAACTGACTTTTAACATTGATAATTAAATAAAACTTTAACGTTAAATGTGTTGCATTTAACATAAAAACGAGAAAACGAAATCACATTTCTGCATCCAGCAAAAAAACATTTTAAACTTAAAAAAAAAAAGAAAAGACGTCGGGTTGAAGGTCACTTTAAAAAAAAAACTATTTTATTTGTTGTATTTATGTAGGTTGGAAAAAAGACGCAGCTTTAATAATCTACCAGCAGCAAACCAAACACGCTGTCCTGTCTGCGCCGTTATCCTTTTACTGGTGCGTGCAGTAAGCGGTCTACCCGAAAAATGAAATTACTGTTTCACAAAATATGAACATAGCTACGCAAAATAATCTAGTCAGCAGTGAAAACAAATGAATCTGCCCACGCAGCGCTGAACATGCTCAGTGCATCAGATACTTTTCTTCTCTTATCGTCGGCCTACCTGGCTGGAGAAGTGATCAAAGCGCAGCATGGCAGGGTCGGAGTGGATAAATAAGCTTTTGCTCGTTTATTAATCACTTTAAATGCCAGAACTGCAGCAACAGCGCAACAGAGACGCTCCGCTGTGAGGCGTTCGTGGGATAGTGCGCCAGGAGGAAAGTTCAGCGCTCCGCGGCACGTCCACACTCAGTGATATTCTTTGTTTGTAATTAATTCCGTTTTTAATGTTTAATTAAACATTGCTGATTCAATAGGGCTGTATCATGCTATGCTGCACAATAGCGGCACGTGAGCATGAAGTGCAGTTATTAACACTGATTGGCTGCGTAAAGGTTTGTGAGACGCATCATAGCATGCTGGACAGTTACTCGCCGTTTCACTGCAGTAACCTGCTTGTTGCACCTGACACTCAATGGACTGCTTTGCAAAATGGTAAAATATAAATTATGTCTTTATTTTAATAGTTGAGTTGGATTTTATTTCACGTGCTGCATTTGCAGTGCTTGGAGAACTCGGGAAAAGTGCGCAACTGTACATGAATTCCTCAGAGGGATCATCATAATCCTCAAATTTAGAATAAGATAAGAAGGGGACATTTGTCTTGGTCTTTTAGAATCACATTATTAAAGTGAACCAACCAAAATACAATGCACTTTAGTATAGTCATTAATTCATTTTCCAATGCAGGGAGCCGCAACAGAGGGACTAAAGAGCCGCATGCGGCTCCGGAGCCGCGGGTTGCCGACCCCTGGAATAGGACCTCAGTTAAAACGTGCCAGAAACTCTGGAGAGTGAAAGTGGCTTCGTCCTTGAGTGCAGGTTCTCTCTTCACACCAGAATTGGCAACAAGAGCGCGTTCTTCACAGTATGCGAATTTGTTTTATCTCTGTTAACGACATGATCTACAGAGGCTGCTAGCTGCTAAGCTAGCCTCTTTAGCACCACCTGAAATCAGCTGATTACCTTCCACAGAGTAGCGTTTAATGACCAGCTTTGTCAGAGAGGAGGAGGATGACGACAACAAGGAAAAAAAAAATCTGATGTGCTGAGCTGCTTCGGCAGTTTTCAGTGCTGTAACAGGAGGGACAGCACTACCAGGGACCAGTGGAATATATATTCCACCTATATCCTTATTTTGTGTAAGAGACCAGTAAACGATGGTAAACAAACGGTGACAAGCTGCTAATGTAGCTACAAAAGCTAACAGTTGTTGCTGTTTGGTTAACTTCACGTCAGACGTCCGCTCCTTATATTCATCAGAGTCCAGCCCTTTTACTCCGCGGATCCTCTCAATCAACCGCATTGTCACATTTTATCACGTTTTTCCCTGTTGGGACATCATTTTCCTTCACTTGCTCTGTCCTGATGAAACTTTGTTTTGGCTTTGACGTTTGCCTCGTGAACGCGCTTACAGACAGGTCTAATTCTTGTGCGTATTCTCGCGACAGACAAAAGTTGGGGATAAAAAGAGGTTTAAATGAGCTCATTAAATTTTCCTCCCACCCAACTGTAATTAAAAATTCATTCGAAAATAATTTGAGAAGGATCATGTATGTAAAACAATAGGTTATGACACCTTTAAGTTACTGTGAGAGTGTTTGTTAAATCTGACGTGGTGCACTCGTACAGGAGCCCACGGTAGGAGAAAGATAAAGACAGAATAAAAACAAGAATATGAAAATGTTGCGTTTGGCCCATTGTGTCTCTGTGTGCGCCAACTTTAAAGTACCATAAGAAGCTGTACACACTCTGCAGTTGCTCTTTAATCTGTGACACTTGTTAAATAAACTAGTGAAACATGCAAACAGAGTTTTACATTAGCATGCAACTATTTGCACATACCACGTTAGGGAATATCACCAGTTATTATGAAGTGATAGCGTCCCTCTGACCTGCTACGTCTCCCCATGTTTGTTCACAAACAGTGTGCAGTGTTGTAAGAATAAATTAAAAAGCTACCAGGATTCAAATGCACATCACGTTTCTTGGACTAAATCATTTGCTGGCAACTTTTTCCAGCCATAAATCTAGAAAAGCAATTACAGTTATTATTTCTCACATCCAAAGATGGCTATCGTCTCCCAGGCCTATTGATGGTCATGAAATCACTGTGGTGCTGTTTGCCTCTAATATCAGAGCAGCCACACAGGCTGGACTCATACTAATGCATTTAGGAAACCCATGACACACTCCACGTTCATTGCAGATGACATTTTGAGTTCAGCCTCCGGGAAACACATTAAATTATCTGTTAATAGTAACCTTGGGATTAGGGAGGTGGGCCTGCGTTGACATACTTAATCCAAAACTGCATACGGAAATCTGCAGGTGACAGAATTAAAGAACAAAATTCTCAAATTTTCTTCATAGATATGTATGTGTGGGATATTGGTTTAATACTGATCTACTGAAATTCAGAGAAGGTGGATGATACACAGCATAAAGGAGATTATAAATCAAACAAGCCTCCAGAGGTCAGTGTTTGCAACTATCGTTTGCTCTTAGTTTACATTTCATTATGTTTGCTTAACTCAAACTAATTCAGTCTCATGCATCATTCTGACAGAAATCCCATCTTATAGCTTTTACTGCAGAGCTGATTAATGTCTGTTTTTTTGTGCGGTTGTGTGTGTTCACTTTGGATGTAATGGTTTGCATTACTGCAACACAAACTACTAAAAGTACTGTGACCTTGAAGGTAAATAAACCAGTGGTTCTTTATTGGTTCAGTTTGATCATTTTATGAGCAAAACATAAAGATTAGATAGTTTTTATTTACTATAATGTGAAGGAAGACACCCACTACAATGGCACTATTAAAACAAGAATGTATTTTTACTCAAACAACATTCCTCCAGCAACTGCAGTATAAGCCATCTGTCCACAAGAAGTTAGTTCAGGAAGTTAATTTGTGCCAAAATATAACTTAGTTGAATATTTTAATGAGTACAGCCCAATAAAACAATTCACTTTTTTTTTCATTAACAAATAAATGGAACACAGGATGACTATGGTTTACTGTTCAAGAGAGTTAACTTGTGTTATATGTATATAGTTAAACACTGAAGATCTTAATTATAAGTTAAGATCTTATGTTGACGTAAACCCTCCTCGCAGCTGTAGGAGCCCTATACTGTCTGCAGGGTTTGTTTTGATCAGGTCACAGACGCTCAAATCTGTTGATATGATTTAAAATGGCTTCTTGATCTTATCAAACTAAGTGGCCACAACTGAACTGTATATTTGGGAAGGACAGAAGCCTTCTGTCTGGTTTCATTTATTTTTTACTTTTTTTTTTTTTTAAATAAAAAAAACTTTATAATCTATGATATAAAACAAAGCATTCCTAGTATTACTGTAGGGTTGAAAGTCTTGTCTTGCACCCATAAATATGTTTTCAGTAACACTGTATATTATGGAACACAAAATTTTCTTACTTAGGAAACACCTTAGAAAACAAAGAAAAACTATTGGGTAGTTATCTTATACTTAGGGAAGTAGCACGAAACTATTAGTAGTTATTTAATACTTACTAGAGAAGTAGTAGGAAACTATTAGTAGTTATTTAATACTTACTAGAGAAGTAGTAGGAAACTATTAGGTAGTTATCTAGAATTTAATAGGGAAGTTGTAGGAAACTATTAGGTAGTTATACAGTGCTTTATATGGAACCACTATATAACGTAGTTATCCAGAACTTAATCGGGAAGTAGTAGGAAACTAGGTAGTTATCCAGAACTTTCTAGCAAACTACGAGGAAAATATAAGGAAGTTATCCAATACTTACTAAGGAACTAGGAGTAAACTATTAGGTATTTGTACAGTACTTACTATGGAACTATTATATAACTATTAGGTAGTTTTCCATGACTTACAAGGAAACTAGGAGGAAATTATAAAGAAGTTATCCAGTGCTTACTAAGGAGGAAGCTATTGGGTAGTTATACAGTAATTACTGGGAAACTACTATATAACTATTAGGTAGTTATAGAACCCTGCAAACAATAATTTTTAAAATGTAAAACAATACATATTTACTTTCATTAGTTATCTTATTTCCTCATTCTGCTGATATAACGGTCAAATGAATATCAGTCATTCATTCCATGTTTCACTGAATGACATTTTATAAATTTGGAATATTATTTTAAAAAAATCAAACTTCTGATTTTCTAAGTAATTAGCAGCATATAGTCATACTCTAAATTGGCATAAATATAAGATTCCATTTGATGTTAAAACAGTAGGAACACCATTGACTGAAAGCCAGTGAAGATGTGGCAAACCATGGGAAAAATTCATGTTTTTGTTATGGGAGGGGGACACCCTATGTTGCTTCTCATATTTTTGGATGCATCTATTTTAAGCTGAAAAATCTTAAAAAAAAATACACACACACAAAGTGTATATAAACACATTCTTCTCTTATGTCAAGTGACTGCATTTTTGAGTGATGTGCATCCTTAACAACTCATGTGACTGCATCTGTGGTCTGAACGCCGACGGCTATGTGAGCCTGTTTCAGCTCACTGTAGAAAGCACTTACAAAAGAGAAAGAGATGAACCGATAGAAGCAGAACACTATGGCAGAGATGTAAACCAGTTCATCAGTGGCACAAACAGATACAGAGGAACGGATTAGAGCACAGAGACACTTTGTGGTAAAGTGGAGAACTGCAGATTGTGTGATCTAATAACAGTATCGGCAAGAAAAAACCCATCAGCCAAAGCTTGTTTCATGCATTGTTCTGTATAATGAATGACAGATGGCAGTATAGCTCTGGATTTCCTTCCCTCTAATGCAGTATTCTGAAACAAGCTGCTCAGACCTTTTACTTATTTCAGGTACATCACAGAAGCTGATGAAACCAGCGCTCCAAGCAGAGGAAAACAAGATAAACACTCCGATGAAGCGAATAATCAGCAGAGGAAAACAAATCTAGCAGAGATGCTGGAGAAGGTTTAGTTAATGCAGCATGATAAGTCAACCATGCAGGCTCAGATTCACTGAATATTTACACACATTATATCAGGCCAAAGCTGGGATCTAAAAGAGTTGCAGAAATGAAGGGATATACCAAACACTGACAGAGATGTATTGGCCATAGCTGGAAAAGCAATCAGCTCTGAAAGACTTGGCAAGATAACTTTGATGAATTCTGCATGATGATAACGTTCAACTGCTGGGGTGAAAATAAAAGAAAAGGGGAGGGAAAAAAAGAGTTTTGAGAGGAGCTGATAATTGCAGTGCTGTGCTGGACCAGAGTCATAGTTGACTTGTACTGTGTGAGACAAAATGCAGCTGGGGGCACTGCTGGAAAATACAAGACCATAGTCATCATGTATTATAGAAAGTGAACATGGTTGATAAAAAGAAAGTCTCATATTGAAAAAAAGTCAGATTTCTTATTTAAAACACTGATGGGCTCTGAAATCGTTCTAAATGAGTCGCCGGTCCTTCCTTTAGATGTCCAAGCTACTGGCCGCTCCTCAGCTCCTGCTTCGTGCTGCAGAAGAGCATGGAGAGCTGCGATAATGCTTCCACTGTCAAAACATATTAAGGCAATGAGCTGGCGCTGCTGTGGGCGAGATGTCTGGCTGTGCACATCATTGCCAAGGAGGAGAGTGAAGTCTAGCCCGTGACATTGACAGGTTTACACACAGGAGGGAAAATGCCTTCAAGCTTTGCACACACAGGGGTGTTTTATTCCATGGTTTGCCAACAGCTGGTTTGAGTAAAAATTCAAATTATTTATTAATTAGTTTGTGTACTCATCCAATAAGAAAGACTGTGGATGTTCAGTTGTGTTAAAAGAAGCCAACAGAAAATCCAAAATTCAAATTGAAACCCCTCAACTTTACAAAATATCTCCTCCTTTGTTAAATAATTTTCTTCAAACACGTTCTGTCCTGAAAAGATCACAGACTGAGATACTGCTGCTGTTCGTGCAGTAAGCTTTTTTCTCCCCCTCACATCTCCAAGTCAAAAATTACAATTTCCCTTTGAAAACGCCATGATGTGTGGAGGGGTTGTTACGAGGCCACATAAATAACAAACAGGGCATGCTCAACAGTTGCATGAATAAAACAGCTGCTCACAGCGTGATGCTGTGCCGAAAAGAAATGGCACCTCGCTCATTATTTGCATACAGTGAGACAATCTAATTGCACCATCTTATTTACAAACTGAACATGATGCTCATATATATATTTTTTTAAATCTGGGTGAATGTTTAAAGAATTTCATGAAGGAATTGAAAAATACCTTTAATCTTATTTTTCCTTTGGTAATACAATGACCCACTGACCGGTCAAGGTATTGATTTTTTGTCCCTCATCAGTGGTATTAAGGCTCACATCTATGAAGGAGAAATAAATGTCTTTGTTCTTCTTTACCCCCTATAAAGGTGAAATGCTCAGTGCTATATTTCAGCAATAACTCAGAAAGATTCAATGCTATTCTTTTTTTAGTTTTTGACTAGTTTTTGAGCATCAGAAAAATAATCAGAAAAACACAACACATACATGCACCAATGGGAAAACATATGCTAAAAGATCCCCATAAAAATGCTACAGTATAAAAACACATGCGAAAAGATCACCACCGTTCCAATACCATTTTTTTCTCCTGATACAGTTTCCAATACTTGTGCTGTGGGTATCAGCCGATACAAAGTACTGATACCACTATGTTATAAAAAATATATCATATTCCACCTGCATGACAGTTAGTTATAGTTAATTTGTTTATTTCGAACATGTAGTGAGCAGTGTAAATAATGATAATACATTAATGGACAGCCACAAGAAAATAAGACAATAAATAACATACAAAGAAAGGAGAAAAAAACAAAGACAAACAAAAAAACACCAACAAAGTTCTAAATAAATTCCATGTCCAGAAAGGAGTGGGTGAAAGTGTAAACTTATAGTATCCCACCCCTTTATATCATCAATAATATTACAGCATTGGGCTTCCTATTAATAATATTGTTTTTCTCATTATTAATATCACAAATAATAATGATAACAACAACAATTATAACCATAGTAAAATAACACAAGAAATAATCATCATCATCCACATATCATCAGAAATAACATACTCACAACTGAAATTTCATTGATACAAAAAGAGTAATAAATGTAGCGTTAACACCAGTGATAATCACACCCCTGCTTCATTTCTGTATTTTATGAAAACACTTTCTTTATATGACTGTGATATGATTATAATTGTGGCACAGCCTGGCTCAGGTTAAACTCTTTAAAACATGAATGAATACAGCAAATTGGAGCCATTTATTTATAAATGCAGTCTTGCTGAAACACTATCACACCACCAACATGATAACTATTAGCTCCTTGTCTGGTGTCAGGTGATCAGTTCTTCTTCATCTCTCAAAAACAGAAAACTGCAGACTGAAGCACAGCGCAACTGTTTTAAGATCAGCGAAGAAGAATGGGCTACATGCACAACCGCTACTTCCTGAACTTAGTTGTGCTTCTTTGTTTCCTGTCTTTCATAATTGGACAGACAGATTAATCGAGGTGCCTCTGGCCATTGCCATCATGGTAACTGAGATCAGACACACCTGGATTAATCAGTTTGTCCAATAATGAATACTTCAAGTTCAGGAAGTAGTGGAGTTGTGCATACAGCTCATTCTGTTAGAGCTAACAGAGCTAATCAGTAAATAGATTGCTATTTTGATCAGTTAAATGGTATCGGACTCCTGAACCCCAGTACTCAGCAAGACTAATACCAGCATTTTTTAGTTATCATCGGCATTTAATTATTTCTATCGAAACAACTCTACTCGCAGAAGGCCTAGGCGCAGGCTAGGGATGTAACGACTACTGATAAAATGGTTAACCTTGCTAAAATTCCCAATGATTAGTAGTACTGTTTCAATTTTGAATTATCATTAAAACCGTGATTGATTACTCCGAGTGATGTTGCTCATTGGCTGGAAACGTAACAGCAGTTGCAGTTTGGAATGTTTAATTTATGAAAACATGGCAGAAGTTAATGAAGGTGCCCACATGGACAGTTCTCTTGAGACTTCCCCCCTTTACAAAGGGCAAAGTAGACTTTTAGACCCATTTTGTATATTTTTAAAGATGCTGGGGGATATTTCTATAATACAGCGATAAAAAAGATAACCGTGATAATTTTGGTCACAATAACCGTGATATGAAATTATCATATCGTTACATCCCTGGCGCAGGCTTAAGGCAAGCCTGAAAATGTGAAAATGCCACTGTTTTGTATCCATGTTTACAACCTCTGCACATCTTTCCTGAACCACTGACACCATGTCCCCATCTCTCCCTTGACCCACAAGCAAAACTCTTCCAACAGCTACAACAATGATCAGGAGCTGAAGCAGCTACTGAGCCTTTTATGGCTTTTACAGTAAAATTTTCTCCTTATTAATCCACACAAATTTTTCCTTTAGCTTGATTCATCTTCTTCATATCTTTGTTTATGTCACACTAGTTGATGTGCATGGCATATTCTCTGTTTTTGTGCATTTCTGTGGTAACACAGAGCCACCTACATCCTGACATACACATTAGTGTTTTCAGATTTTTTTTTGTGTGGATGCACACATTTCTTGAAAGAATTATCTGATGTGGTCCTTTTTTTAAATTTAATCTTATACCAGTCTGGAGAGACAGAGAAGACAAGAAAGTTCCAAATGAGACATATTTATTAGGGATGTCCAATATGACCGGCTAATATCAGCATTAAAATGTGATATCAGAAAATATTGGTATTGTTTTTTTCAGACTGATATTTTTACTAACAAAATCTTATGATATCTTATTTCATCAGCACTGGTCCAGCATATAGAAAGTCCCCGTTATCCTGGAAGAACTTCATATCCCAGCATTTCTTTTAGAGTCATGTGACTAACAGCTGCTGCTGCTACAGACTGACTTGCTTTGAAGCTGCTTATAATATGTCTGGTTTTAAGTTGTTGGTTAAGTTACCAAGTTGTCAGAAACATTATAATTAGCCACATGTTGGCTAATACCTGCTAGTATCTGATATACGGCAGCCAGATGTCCAAAATGAACTCCTCTGGCTGAGTTAAGGCTATTTTTGGGATCTTTGCTCTTGGAGCAGAATATAGTTGTATTTCTCCAAATTTGAGAGATACAACCTCACAGATGTCTGCATCGATATTGATTGAAATTGGAAATTAAGAGTTGGAAAATATTGGTATATTGCATATGGATAAAAAAGCCAATATCAAACCCTAAATTGGGGGGTGATTAGTAGGGTGAGCAGCCCCAGAAGGGACCCCAGGGGTGGCTCGGTGTCCCCCCTTTGTCCCCCCCCCCCTCCCCCTCCCTAATAAAAAAAAAAAAAAAAAACATCCCTAACATTTACCTACAAAAAACAAGGAGTAATTTCGATTTGGGTTGACACCACAGACTGTGAAAAAAATGGATGCAGTATCCGGTTACATCTGAAGAGAAGAAAATGAAGCCAGTTGGGTGTTTCCCACCGTCGCCATCTTGCTGTGTCACGTGAGTAATCACTCCTGAAAAATACTAAAATGGGCAAAGGCAAGGCCACATCTGAGCCGCGGGGCAAGTGATTGACAGCCAAGCTAATGCTACCCGAGCTAATCCGAAGTGAACAGGCATGGACGAAGATTGGCAGTTTAAAGGAAAGACACGCTCAGACTCACTGTTAACCAGCTAAAACCCACCACTGTCCAACTCTGCTACAGGCTGAGGCCTTCCTGGGAGCAAGCAGGGAGCTAACTATTAGCCTTGATGGCTAAAATCGGCACCCAGTCTGCCACCTGCCAATCAAAGACACACCCCTAATTATGTGTAATTTCAAGATTGAAAAACATTTAAACGGATGAATTGTAAAAAAAACTCACAGTTGACATGAAGGTAAACTTGACCTATTAAACCTAAAATGATTTTTTGAACCAGGCTGTAAACATGTTTATTTCTGCTGTCAAGTTGGCCTTCTTAACATGGGAGTCTATGGAGATTTGCTCTGTTTTGGAGTCAGCTCCTAGCAGATGAAGAGAGAACTACAATTATTTAGCTGAACTTCCGGCAAAAATCTGTTGCTTATTTCTGCAATGTATTTATTTTTAAATGCTATCTCCACATATAACCATGGCCAGAAAAGACTATAATCACAAAAAATTGCTATGACTAAGTACTAATTATGTACTATGTGTAATGTATGATAATAAATAGAAGTGTGTACATATAGCATAGAGGGTAGAAAATAACATCAGGTGGCAGGCAGGCATGTCATAGTCATTAAAGGCTGCCTCTGCACCCCCCCCCCCCTTTTTTTTTTTTCTAAAATAACCCTGCAAATCCATGAGCAGCGACCCACAGCAGCCACACTGATTATAATACATTTTCATGATTGCCCTCGCCATGACAAAAACACTTAAAACAGGCAAGTAAACACAGACAGTGTCACATTATCCACAAAAATGCAAATAAGAGACACTAAGAAATCCTGAATGACTGATATTTTTCACCGCTATCAAGATATACATGGTGTGTTTTTAAACCATAAATAATTATTTCAACTACAGCTTCAGGATTTAGCCATACATATTTATTCAAACTGCTTTGAAGTGTACCAAAGTGTATTCTGCAATTCCTGAATAATCCTCTGTGCAACACTGAAACAGCCTTTTCTTGTATGTGTGCATGCAACCTCATAAAAATGCCTGCATGTTCACAGTCTCTTATTAAAACCTGACAAGCCAACTTCACCAATGCTAATTAAGCTGCCACCACAAAGCGCAGGAGTTAAAGAGCAAATGCACCAGAGATTTTTCAGCCAAAGCGATAAAGTGGTCCAATAGATGAACAAATTCTAAGGAGGTAAATAAAATCTTATTTTTCTCAGAGCATTCCCCTGATAACGCTCCCTCTGCAGTCTACCTATAATTATCTGTCCCATTTGAGCCATGCTTCTGAGTCTGTGCACTCAGGTGCTTTAATGTTCAGATGATTTCAGCAGAAACTCAGCGGAGGCCTTTTAGGAGAGGTGTTGGCTCATTTTTTTTCTCACATAACAGCATGTTGAGCTCCCCTAAGTAATATCTTCACTGTGTTAAAATATGTATTTAAAAAGATGCAGAGGAAATGAAGATTTGCATAAACTGAGCTTATCGGTGATGCACTGACTCGGATTACTCTCATATTTACCATTTGCACATGAGAGTAAGTGGCTGAACAAATCCTTTGACAATCCCTGCCCCAGTACAATATAAGCAGAAAGTGGACATGTTTGGGGTTTCTACTCCATCATAGTAACAACAATAATCCTTACATTTAACAGCATGTTTAAGATGAGCAGTCATTCTGCTGCTGAGGACAAGTCTAGGGGATTTTAAGTGTTTCACACCCACTCTGTGCTGATGGTGATGACTAATACCACCTATGGTCTACACTGCAAGCTCAGTTTGCTCAGTGTAAATCTGCACATAACTCGCAGGAACACTCACTTTTAAGTGCAGCACATTTTCAAGGTAAGATGACATTTAGGAATTCCATTTTGAGAAAAATGTCTAACAGTGTTTGAGTTGTTATTTGTTTAATCAAAAGGTAATCATTTAGACTATGTGTGGGTATCAGGGGTTGAGGGGTGGAAGACTTTGATCTGAATCACAAATGTTATGCAGGTTAATGGATGATATAATAATGACTGAAGGCAAAAGAAGGAAATTAGAAAAGTGAAAATGAAGTCTCTGGTGTCCACACAGTGTGGCCCTTTGTATTCAAAAGCTATCACGTGGAAGCACTTTGGCTTCTGTTAAATCTTTGGAAACAGGGAAACGTGTATCGTGGTTTCTCATGTTGGGGAATGATAAAAAAAGAAGAAGTCATAACTGCGGACAGATAACCATCAAACAAGTGATGCTGAGCTGCATCCCAACTCAGAGGGGTGAAACAAATGGCAGATTTGAGGGGGTTTACACTATGTTGCACAATTTGGAGCAAAGATACAAAGATGCTGACCTCCCTCTTCACGAGACTAAAACTTAAGTCATGAGATAAGCGGATAGGATAGCTATCATGGAATGTGGTCCATACTGCCACAGAAACTTGTCACCATAACGGCACACTTAATCCCAGATAATTAATAGATAGCTTCTCATGTGTCCCAAACAAGAGTGATGAATGAATCATTATAATGCTTACTTCAAATAACAGGAGGATATTGTTACAATTTAGCTCTTAAAAAAAAAAAAAAGGTTTGAAGTTCAGAATATGTTGACGTAAGTATTAATCTATAAAAAAAAAATATTAGCCTTCCAATGAATTGGCTACATCTCTTCCAGTTTTCATTATCATTAAAAGATATCAGACATAAATAAATCATGCTAATAATGTCATAATGTCATGTCTAATCATGCCATCTCATGTCATGGCTAATCATATGCTAATAAAAAAAATACTTTGAAAGTGCCAAATCGTCACATAAGGAAAAACGTTCTGCATTGGATAAAAACAAAAAGAACAGAAAGACATATTGAGGTGCACCAATGAGCATTTTACAACCAGAACACAGCCCTGTGAAAAGTAATTGATTTAATTTGTAAGGTGCAACAGATTTCCACCCCAGATGCATACTACAGACATAAATGATACCGTAACAAGCTACTAGGGATGCACGGTAATTAATGGAGCCGATCACAGGAAATTAAGTCATGAAGACTTGCCTCGATATTATTTTTATCAGCACGACAGTGCTGCATCACATTACGAGACCAGACGTACTGTTACCTGTCAGTTCATTGTTATTGATTAAAAATCAACTTTTTCAGATTGTGTTAATATACACAATGTTTGAATCTCAATTGTCAATACATCATTTTCTGTTTTTTAACTTGCACTTTTTTCAGTTTGTAATCCTGATGCATGCATTTGCATCAGTTCAAGGAGCCTTTGTTTTTGTATTATTAAGCAATGAATCTTGTTTAAGTTGATGTGCATGCGATATCAGACAGTTTTGTTTGATATCTTTTAGAAAAATGTTTGAGAGGCTTGCTAGGAGTTTTTCACTGGAAAAAAAAAAAAATTTCTTCATTTAAAGAGTGAAAAGCCTTTCTGGTTTTGATGTCATGATTAGGTATGTACTGTATGTGTGTTATCAGTTATTAATTATCGGCCTTTTGGAGCTGAAATTTATAGGTTGTCGGCATTGGTTTTTTAAAAAGGTTATTGTGCATCCCTACAAGCTACAGCTCACAGAATGAACCGCTTAATTTTGGGAAGGAACGCTGTGAACTTGATAACATCAAAATCAGTTTTCCACTTATACCACATATACTTACTTACAGCTTTAATCATGGCTCATTCTACCAGCGACCAGTATGATAGCATGCTGATTAAGCTGATCAGCCATATACTGGTCAGTTCCTGCCAAAAGCAGTCTCTCTTTTAATCAAAATCATTTCTTTTATGATTTAATAGAAGCAAATCATTCAATCTTTAACAAGTGGTATGCTTGCAAATTATTTACACTGTATAAAACTTTTACAGAAAACAACAGAATTGTTGAACCGTACTGAGAAACAAAGATGGAGCCTTCTGCTCAGTTTACTAGTGATACAATATGATATATGAAGTTTTTCATGAGATTCAAATGGCCAACTGCTCAATTAAGCCCAACTTTATGAGCCCAATAAAGATTTCATATTCCAATAGTTATGACTGAAAAGCAGCAATTTGCTGCATGTGCATATTTACGACCACTTTCTTCTGCTTCAACCACCACAGGGATGAGAGAGAAATATGTCCATGAGTGAATATACTCAGCTAAACAGCTCTGTGCTTCATGTAAAAAGCAGAAATTCATCTGCAGCTTGCAAATACTAGAAAAATAAATTAGGACAGAACACATAAGAGACTAACAGGATACGCCCTCATTAGAGAAATTATGTCAGAAATGTAATGATTGTGCTGTGAGATTTTTTTTCCTACCCACAGATGTTTACAAGCTCAATGTGTGACATGCTTTAAAATAGAAATTTTAATTATTAAATATGCATTTAAATATATGATGAGTCCATATGATGAGGCAGCAACATCAGAGCATTAATGTTGAACATCCCTTTGTACACGTGGTTTAGCATGAAGCATTTCCAGTTGTACAGGTAACATCTAAATATGAAATCCTAAATTTAAAACAAGGATTGGGAAATGAGCATTTTGCATGAATACAGCCTGAAAGCAGTGAGGCTGATAGTCCTAAAAGACCTCATTCTCATCACTGTCAGCCTCCGCTCTCTCTGATCCTCTGTCCTCCTTCTTCCCTCTTATCTGTTATCTACATGATCCTCCCCGTCTGCTGGGTTTTGGGTTTGTTCTGCTCCTCAACCTCCCCTTTGTCTTCGCTTTTCCTCTTATCATCCTCGTAAACTCACTCAGATGGAAATAATGCCGGCATCAAATCCTAGCAGTCACTTCTGCAACAGAAACAGTGCAAACAAAACAGCTGCTGCAATTATCGGTGCATACGTTTTGTCTCATTATATTTTATTCTGCTGGGAGTTTGGATTTGAAGTCTCTGGTCTTAGAGGGAGTACTAGCAGAGATGCAGTCCCTTCATGTGAAGCTTTTAATTTACAAGTAGTTACAGTAGAACGTGAGATAAGCTGTTGCTGGACAACAGCATCATGAGTCAGCGCTGCATCACAAGTGTCGCCAGCTTGACACTGGAGAAGGTATTAAGAGTTGATTAAGAGAGCAATTAACACCACTAACTCTGTTGACATTACTCCCATCAGCATCCTGCCTTCATCAGAGGAGAAAAAGAGACTTGAACATGATTAGACACACAGGGAAAGGCTAGATGAAAGTAATTTCGATCCTGCTTTGCTGTCGGTCATGTAGGCATGTGTACCAGGATTTCTATTTCTGACTGACTGAGGCTGCACCCCCTTCCCCTTACTAGAGAGGGAAATAAACCCACATGATCAGACATTCACAGGTGCACACACTCCTGTGCCCACACTCTGAGCGCATACACAAACACCTGTGCAGACAGCACTCACTTTCAGACAAGCACACACCCACGCAGCCACCACTTGCTTGTCAGGCCCATGACTTCAGTGTGATTGCTCCTCTTCAGCACCCCCGCAGCAAAGTTGTCATTATGGCCCTCTGACACCCAACTCTGGAAATAATGGCAGCCTGGGAGGGAAGTTTCCTCCTCCCCCACGCAAACAATCACGTCCAAACTGTACTCTCACAGTTCAACATCACAGAAACAAAGAGATTAACGGAAATGGCAGCACAGAAGGGTCTAATGCTGGAAGAGTGTCAAACGTCAATAAGCTTTGCTCAGAAACTTACAAAACCACACACAGAAGAAAAAAAAACAAAAAACACACAAAAAAGTCATTCACTGCTTCAAACTCCATCAGAAGAAAGGGGAAAAATGATCTTTTCCCATATGATCTGGTATCCATTAGTACTGCTGATATTAAAAAACACTAATTAAAACAAGGAAAATCTAAGTGGGACAAATATTCAGAGTTTGCCGACAAATCCCAGTTTAGTCATAATAGCTAAATGATGAAACAGGGTGGCAATGAAAAGCAGATACTAAAGAGCTCTTTGCCACACTTAATACTATTTCATAAGTTTATACTTTCAATACTTTGTCTACTTTGTAATCCCTTTGTCCGTCATGCCATCTTACTTATCTATTTCAACCTTATTTTATTCAATCTATATTTGTTTATTTACCCAAGAGTTTCCTGTTGACTTTACTTTTACTGTTGCTGCCAGAAATTTAAATTTCCCCGAGGAGTCATCCAAATGGATCGATGAAGTTTAGTCTAAATCTTCTTTTAGTCTAAGACGTGCAAGATAAAAATTTCCGTGACCAAAGAATAAGGACTCAAAAATGAAGCAGCATCTGCAAGCAAGTTTAGGTAGGCAACTTGAACAAATCCACAACACAGCTTCAGTAATACAATAACACTACAGTACATGCCTTTCTTCATTTCTAAGCCTCTCCATCACCTCAGCATCCAGCTACAGCCTCCAGGTTAGAATTCAATGTTACATTGAGAAAACATACGCAAGGAGAGATACAGTAGGATGGGAACCTGATGCCAAACTTCAATCATATTTCTCTTGCATTTAAGTGAGTCATCTGACTGAACCCCTTTTTCATTTATGTAAAAAAAACTCAATATGTTAGGCGTTTGATGTTCAGTTTGATGATAATATGCATGAACATGAAATAAAAACACAATATCTCACATTGCTGAAATTTAAAGTATTATACATGACAATAGAGGACCTGATCTGTATCACTTCATCTTCTCTGATCATGGCAAAAAAAAAAAGATATCAACCTCCCTATTTTATAAGCACACTTATTTTTTCATAGCTGAGGATGTTATTCATTTTACTCCAGTGGCTATTACAGTTTAGCCAGTTTTAAATTATCACAGGGTTGTACTGTATGTTTGATCTCCAGTTCCTCTGTATACTAGAATGTCACTTGTGAAGACACTAAACCAGAAGTTGCTTGCAAGAGCAGCCGAGCAGATTGCATCATGTGACGCTGGGTTAAGACATTTACAAGCGTTGAGTATTGGTAAGTAGGGGTGCAACGATACACAAAATTCATGGTTTGGTTTGATACTGACACATTTTGATATTATTTTGATACAAAAAAGACATTTTCATGCCTTTTTTAATGTCATATTCATTGTGTTCCCTCTGGTGTAGTTAACACCTATGCAGCACCTCCAACATCTCATTTTGCTTTTGTCCATGACATCATGGTCATGACATGAAAACCAGGAGCTTTGATTTTAGGTATAGTTGAGGAAGCATGGTGCAGCCAGCTAACTTCTCTAGCTTAAATAGCTTGAGTGAATGCATGTGGAGGCTCAGTGGATCTGTGCTTGACAATGCGGCTTTGGCGCGATAGTCGAACGCAGATCCACCAAGTTTTCACCACAGAGCTCAGTGTCAGAAGACAAGTTGATAAAAATAAATTTAGAAGTTGTGTATTGTTCAACAAAGTGTTCCTGATTCTCCAAACCCAAAATATTACAGATTATTTGTTTTACCATCTCACTACAGGAAAATAGTTCTGGAACTTCTGTATTTCTTTTTTTTTAAAAGTCTTTAACTTCCTGCTCTCCCATTTAATAAAGCAAAATTTTCAGGAGCTATAAAACATTTGTGGAAATAAACCTACCTGAGTCATCTCTACCACCAAAAAAATAAATAAATATATAAATATATATATAAATAAATAAATATATATATATATATATATATATATATATATATATATATATATATATCAACATATTTTTAATATTATCCTGAGGGGAAAAATACTAAGAAAACTGTTTCCACTGTTTTTTTTCTTGTTGAGGTTGTTTAAGGGTTAATTCAGATAAACCGATCCAAAATACACATGGCTCCATAGATTCCTCTATTTTGTGACTCCTTGTCTCCTCTCCTTTATCCTCCTACTCGTGACCTGGAAATCAATCACAACACAACACATTTAGAGACGTTTAAATTCCTAAAATGCATGTAAAGGAGAAAGGAGGCTTACCAGAGGAGGTATGAGCAGGGATACATGGGTCTACCGGCACAAACCACATTAAAGTCACATTGTAAACTGAATTAGCGTTCAAGTTGTCATGAATTTTGTTAATGCTTGTGACAAACCATAAACACATCACATTTAATCAAATTGGGTTTAAAATGATGAGTCCAGAGCAAACATACATCATCATTTATTTAATTCCTGTTGATCTGACTCCTCTTTGCTTGCATCTCTTCCTGGGTACAAAAAGGATGCACGGAAAAATCATCGAAGTCATGCTTTATCAATTTATGAAGCTCTCAGTGAGAAGCACAGTCATCCTGGATGACAATTTAAAGCTAAAATTTAGCAACAAAATCACATCTCATAGCGTATACAGAATCCAGCCACAAGTCTCAGAGGGCCGACTTCCCTTAAGCAGCACCTGATGCAAGCATGAGCTCCTGGAATCATTTAATCAAAACAAACACAGCGAGCAGAAGAAGCGGCAAAATGGACCAGAACTGCATAAAATGAGCGGTTATAATTCAACCATGGCTCCCCAGCTCAAACACACACTGTTTCTGGATATGAAATCCTCTGAGAATGCTGTCATCATAATATTAATCACTGCCCCCAAAAAGCCTTTTGCAATCAGACTGAGCCTCTTAACAGGTATGCATGAAGAGGCCACAGTTCTGGGCACAGATTAATTACTTCAATCTCCACTTGCGACAGGACAGCCCCCGCAGGTAGGTAGCTCCAGGGCTCACGTCAATACAAGATAAGTCCTACAGCTACTGACATGCTACAGTCAAGGACAGAGCCTCTCCAGAAGGACACCCACCAGAGGAAATGCATTTGGGAATATGTGGAGCCTTGTTGTAATTACAGAGGTATTTGTTCTATTGGAAGAGATTAATTTTCAGATAAAGAAGAAGTTCAAAGTTTCCAAAGGGTATTTTATGGTTGTCAACAACTGAAAGTAAAAATCTGGCAAGCAAAAATGGTTTCTAAGGCTGTGGAGAACCAGTGCCCACCATCATAGTGAGCATCGAGCTTAAACTGTGGCTGACCACAACCTCAGAGGACTACATCTCAGGCCTGGCTTACCCTCGACATGCTCCACGTGGTCAGTGCAGCTACTCAAAGCTCTTCAACCTCATACTAACATAAAGAAAGAAATAAAAAAGTCACTTTTTTGGAGAGTAACACTTTCACACAAAGCACCCAGCTTGAAGCAAAACACGCATCTGCTGTTCGATCATTGTTCACCTCATGTGGCATATCTCCAAGAGAGATAACCCCGGGGGCAAAAACACATCTAGCAAACCCTTAAAAACCAATGGGTCTTTAGTTTTTTAGATCACAAGAGTGTGCGATAACTGCTGTGCTCAATTTCTCTAGCAGAGCATCTGGCATGCTCTGCTTGAAGCAGAGACAATTTTTGAGTTTGACAGCAGAAGTTTTCCCTAAGAGGAAATACTGTAGCAACGGCCAAATAGGATGCAGCTGCTAACACGGAAGGAGGCAAATCTGCTACTCAGATTTACATGCATATGCTAGCTGGATGCAAACATCAATGGCACATTCACAGCCAGCGTTTGGTTTAACAGAGGGACAAAAAGAACAAAGATGATTACATTTTCCATAGTTTTGTAGGTCTATTCGCACAATGGATATTCAATTATATTTAAAAACAAATTATGTAAATTGCTTTTATGTGGACATTTCATTTTTCAATTTCACCTGTTTTTAAAGCACTGCACCATTTGTGAACTCCCCTTTGTGATGTTAATGCATTCAGCAAGTTGTCATTACCCCCAAAGACCTGCAACCCAGTGCCTTTTATATCCAGCTCCTATAACAAATGCAAGGAAACAGACGTAAAGGCCATGAGGGCAGAGGTCTGCTGGTTCTGCGCTGAGGTAGATTTATATCAGGCTTCATATTCCACACTGTCATGCAAGATTTATGGGTTTTCCTTCAGATTTTAATTGCTACTCTCGTCTGTTCTTTAGTTTCTGTTCTTGGTTGTCTTTGAGTCTCGGTTGTCTTGTCTTCTGTTTTATTTTATAGAATTTTTCCCCTTGTGTATTTCCGTACTTTTTACTTTATTCTCTACAGTACACACCTGGTTTCATTTGATTTGCTAATTTGCTTCACCTGCTCCTCAGTTAGTTTTCCTTGGTTTTGTGTGTTCTCTGCCAGATCATTATGGTTTTCCCTTTCCTTTCCATTAACACCATGACACTTTTTTCCAATCAGTCCTGAAAACTTGGATGAGATCATTTGCCACTTGAAATTCACCACTTGCTGTCTTGTCTTGCTGCTGTCTGCAATCACGGTTTTTCAAGAATGTTCCAGAATGCATTACCTCAGATATTTTACAAATTGTAAACACATCTACTCTAGTTAAAGTCCTCAATGATATCTGCTTGAACACAGCTGTAATAATTTAGTGACACCCCTGGATCTCAGCGCTGCATTCAATATTATTGACCATCACATCTTACAAGACTGGCTGAAAAACTGGGTGGCCCTTTCTGGAACTGCAAGGAGTAAAGAAGAAACTGATTTAAGTAACTATAAATTTGAGTAAACAAAAATAACCTGTGGAGTTCCTCAAGGCGGAGCCTTGGGGCTACTGTTGCTCAACATCTACATGCTCCAAATCACACAAATTATAATTAGCAACAAAATATGTTTGCATTATTAATTAAAGATCATTTAGAGGAGTAAAAAACTGATGTCTGAGCAGGATTTAGAAAACCTTTTCCAGACATTATCTTTCGTAAACTAGCCTACTATAAGACCATTCTTACAGGTCTCCCTAAATGGTCCATCAGACAGCTGCAGTTACCCAGAACACTGCTGCTCTTGTCCTCACCAAGACCAAGAAAGTGGATCTTGTAAGTCAAGTCCTCAGATACACTGGCTTCCCATTTACCAAAGAATTTACTTCAAAATCCTGCTGTTAGTTTATAGAGTACTGAATGGTTGAGGGTCAGACTACACTGGGGTGGTAATGGCTCAAGTGGTAGAACGGGTCATCCAATAACTGGAAGGTTGGCACTCTGTTCTGGTCCTGTTGTTGTGTCCTTGTACAAGACACTACAATTTCTGTTCCCAGAGTTAGAAGTAAATATGGAGAGGCAGTGTTTAGTTTTTTTTTTTATGTTCCTTAAATGTGGAGCAAATTCTTAGAAAACTGCAGGTCTGCTGAAACTCTCAACTGTTTAAAATCAAGGTTAAAAACAGTTTTTCGTTTTTTGAAGTTTCTATCTAATGTACTTTTTAATGCTTCTTCTGCACTCTGCTGTTATGCTTTTAATGTTTTATACAAAGCACTTTGAATTGTCTTGTACATGAAATGTGCTGCACAAATAAACTTGCCTTGTTGTCATCACCTGGGTCCCTTATTGTTAGTGAGCTTCTTGGTCTTGTTCTTGCTTTTTTCTAGTCTTGTTACTGATTTAGTTATCCTGCCTGCACAGCACTTTTAGCTACATCTCAACAATAAATCCTCATCCCCTGCATCTGCTTGCCTCCTACCACTACATCCTGCTTCCACACCTCCATGCATTCTGACAGGTACAGCATCAGCTAAAATATAAAATAATCATTACAACCAATAACCATGCAGAGGATGATCGACCAAGATACTGTACAGTAGTGTCACTGTGCTTGATGGAGACTGTCTGTTTAAATTTCCAGGGAAAACCTTAAATACTGGCCCCTACAGTAGGTTGGCATTTTGAAGCTGGCATGGACACACACACTGCTCACGGGCACACGTGAAACTCTGCAGCTGTTATTTGATTTGAAATGAAGTCTCCTGTCTTTTCAATGGCAGCTCTGCGGCCACATCCAGGATGCGCTTACAGACATATTTTGGATGCCAACACACACACACACCAAAACATGCATGTGTTGGTAGCCCAGCAACAAGCTCCAGTTATTACCCTTTGCAACTGCATGTTGACGAGAGAAAAAAGGGGATCAGCTAAATTAAAAACATTTCATACAAGAGCAAAAGACTGATCAAATAAAAACCTGATTTTTTTTTTTCATAAAATTGATTTACTGTGAAGAGTATTTGCATTTTCTGCTTTTGGTTCAAACAATTTAGCGTTTGTGTCAACATTTCTGAGACAACTAGCATCTGTAGCTGACTGCAGAGAAATCACTCCATCTGTAGGGAGAGCATAGGACCAATTGTGGGGGAGGGGTGATGGTCATATACAGCTCTGTTGATTTAAATGTTACATGTGGGCAAAGGCTTTACATTGATATAAAAACAAGGTGACAAGAATTCACTGCAGCAAATCCCCGAGACAAAGTGAGTAAAGAAAAAGAGAGCAAACATGACGGAGTTGGAGTTGCAATGGAAAGTCAGGTTTACTTTCAATTCAGAGTTTTGATTCACAATGAAACTGGGGTGATAATTATCTCCTGTTCATGCAAGATACAGATCAGTGATCTGACACCAAACCACAAAAGCTAGTATCAACACAGAAACCATAAACCCTGAAAAAGAAAGATAACTTGCATTAGCTAGTAAGCCAATTACGTAATTGGCTTTTTGTCACATTTAACCACTGATAAGAAAAACAAATCAGTGTAACACTCACAGACCCAAACAGTTTTATAAATGAGCGAGACAAACATTTAAATGCCTTGGTGAACTTAGGTACTGAAAGGATATGCTTATGGTGGGATAAGAGGCATAAATCAAGGTTTACAGCTTGTACAAGACAGGAAATTAACCAGCTAAATCTGGCACAATACACCTTTTCTCTTATGAGATTAAAGATTTGTGCACAGGTCTCAACAAATAAAAAGAAATAAATTTTTAAAAAAGATCAAATGGAATCACAAGGGCAGAAAGGTGTATTTTGGAAATCACAAAACCTTTAAAATAATCTCATTGGAGTAGCTGAACAGTAGCTAAACAAGCAATCTCATAACGGAAACAAGAAAACGTATAAATTTGGGTGATATCCAGCAAAACTGGCATTTTGTGGATTATCATTCATTTCATTTACACAGTGATGCTGTCTTGTTTCCATATGAAGACTGAAGAGTACTCAATATTACAATTTACCAATAACACTGAAGCAGAGCTCTTTTATTGCTTTTTCGCAAGCCAGAGCAGAAGTAACTGATAATCTTTCTTCTTTTTTTTTTTTAAAGATGGCTTCATTTCAGCACCATGGGGAGCTCCGCAGTACTCAGCAGCAGCTGAGGCTAATTGTTCCCCTCATGGGCTGTAAAAAGCATCTGTTGGTCGGCTCCAAAACCAAAGCAATAATTCAGCCCTTAGGAGACTCCCAAAGTCTTCAGCACTCTTGTGACTGTAGCACCACTTAATACCTCATGAAATGGGCAATTTCATACTGTCCCAACTTTTACAGCAAACCCTGCTACTGGTTTATTTTTCCTATCTTAACGGCAAGCTGATCAAATGCAGCTTCGGTTGTGGTCAATCCTTTAGGTTATGTTCATGCTGCAAGCAAAAGTGGCTCATATCTGACTTTTTTTTTTCTTACCCGTACATGAGTCATATCTGATCTTTTTATGCCAGTTTGAACAGCAAAAATCCGATTATTCAAATCCAACCAAGGTTACTTTCATATGAGTCCTAAACTGGCTACATACTGATTCTTTACAAAGCCCGATCATGTTGCATTTTATCCGACTTCATTGAAGTGAGACAGACATCATAGTCATAAACCAGGAGAAGATCGATTGCAAACAATGGGCTAAACAATATAATATGACACATTTGTCGGCTCCCGTTGCACAACAGCCTTAAAAATGATGCACACATGCTGACATATGTAGCATCCATTATTACCTCCATAAACACAATGTGCTGCATGCGACTTCGCATCTTCCTCACCACATGCACATCACTTCAGGGCCATAAACTGTTCACGTTGTAGTTTGAAGTGGTTGCATTAAACTCTTATGTGCACAATGATGTAAAAGCAATCAGGTCTCAACATGAAACTGGAACTAAACATAAAGACCTGCAGTGTGAATGTAGCTTTAGAGTCCTAACAGGTCCTGTTAGATGTTTAGACGGTTTATTAAAAGAAATAATTCTGGACTTCACCTATAATATTACTAACACACACACAGACACACCTATGAGGGGCCTTCCAGGAATATTTCCAGGCAGCTTTTCCCATGTTTAATACACATACACACAATAACATGCTACCTGTCATCGTTCTGAAATGTCTGGTCTCCCAGCACCAAGTCCCTGAAGCGGTAGCGAGGTGGGAGAGGAGGCACCTCCGAGTCCACATCTGCCATCTTCAGATTGGAGATGTCCAGAATAACACCTGAGTTGCTGCTGTTGTTTTTCTGCAGGGTTTCGCAGGAGGATCTGCACAAGGAGAAGGAGAGCGACATCTGCTCATCAGCACGTCACATTTCAGCATAATCTGTCAAACCAACAGCTGGTACTGTATAAGTGTGCTTGAGATTTGGGAGTGGAAATCACTGGTTTGATCACGATATGATATTATGTCGATACAGTAGATAGGCAATTCGATGTCTGCCGATATCTTAAATTTCGTGACGATGGGATTTCGATTTGATATAAGATCCACTGATCGATATAAAACAATATAAAACAATATTCAAAGTAATAAACAAGGCTATTGTTTCTTGACATAACTGTAAGCTTTGCAGTACAATCTCACAGTGTCATATCTATCCACTGCACCACTACAAACATGTATTTTGTTGTGAAAATGTTGTTTCAAAGGACCTTCAAAATAAAGCCATTTTCAAAATAAAAGTGGGTATGACATCAGCTTTTGCTTGATATTGGGTTTTTGGATCGATTTACGGTCGATACATTGATCTATATCGATGTATTGTTACACCCCTATTGAGATTGTACAGTCGTCCTCAAAATTATTCACATTTTGCAATTAAAGAAAAGGATAAATCCACATCAGTAATTCAAATAACAAAAAACTAAAGAAACTAATAATAAATAAAAATTTACAAAATTGTGTGAAATATTGATTTTGAATTGTGGTTGGAAATAATAATTAAAAAAAACAAAACAAACAAAACTGTCCCAGACACATTAGAGCACCTTTCCAATGAACAGTGGACCAAAATACTTGTCAATAGGTATAGATGTATTTTTGAACATTACAGAAAACACCTGATTGCAGTGATTGCCTCAAAGTGTTGCTCAACAAAATTTCAGCTTCAGAGCCCCATCATGCTAGTTTACTTGTTTTATTTTTTGTGTGTTTGTTTTTTATATTTCTTTCAAACCACAATGCAAAATCAATGTCATGATTTTCATAGAATTTTTATTTATTATCACCATTGTCATTTCATTAATTTGAGGGTATGAATAATTTTGAGGATGACTGTAAATAAGGTGGATATGAGGCAATGATGGCATAGTTTCGTACAGGGCTGTATGATTTGGTGATCATTAAAAAAGCAACGCAGTTTCTGCTGTGCAACAAGCAATTTAAATGTGTTTGAAAACCATTGTTTGGAGGGGACGATGGCAAACTGCATGTTCTAATCCACCATGTGGAAAAAATTGCAAAAACAGACAAAAAAAGAAGAAATGAATCTTCATCCATTAAAGATGGCATACTGTTCTGTCCTAAAAACAGCTGATGATGTTTTGATGATACAGAACACTGCAGCAGCTGAGCTTTTCTGCCTACAAGCCCCACAGCTGACAAGGCTATACAACTTCAAGAAAAAACGATCTGTGACAGATAAAATGTATGTGAACCTTCCAGTCTGACTCATGCATAATGCTATAAACCCAGAATTTGACTCTTCTATTTCTTACACAAAATAACAGCACATACATATTTACATAACAGCATGCATTATTCACAACCAAAATTACATTTTCCAAACCTCTAAATGAACCCAATGAAAAACAGATTATCACTTCAGCCTATTCTGAAAATGCAAACTACCTACAAAAGAGGATGTTCATGTGCGTCTGTGTACAATCTCTGCTACATATGTGTGCTCCCATTCTGTAACAGAGCGTCACATGTGGTGAAATGCTTGAAAAAATTACCTGTCACCATGGGAACTTGATGATCGGCGTGGAGGACTCATGGCTGTCTCTTGAGGGGGGATTAGAGAGGGAAATGAAGGAATGCAAGAGTGAGAAAAGAAGAAAAGAGGAGATGTTACTGACTCTTATTACAAAACCACCTTTCTAATAATCAAGAGGAATGTAACATTATTACATTTGCTGCTTGTTTTGTAGCTTAAGCCTTCCCAAAGTTCAGCAAGTTGCTGTTCTTAAGGCAGAGAAGGATTACACTGCTGCACTTTAATGTAATTAATGGTGTCTTTTCCGATAATGTGGGAAGTAGCAGTGCTGGAAGGTCAATTGGCTATTATCTATACAGGGAATGTGTTTATTCAAGTCACCCTACAGTGTGTTTTACTTTGTGTAAACATGGAAAAGAGGAATCACCTTATCAGAGTGACAGTTTTCTTCCTTTGAAGAAAACAGGGGGAAGGAAACGTTTTCAGAAATAGGACAAAGATACTTGTGCTGCACCTCCACTCTACTGTGCATTCAGTGTTATTAATGCATTGCCAGGTTCAGTTTAGATTCATGTATGCATGTTTCTGCTTGGATGGATCCATGTTTTCTATATGGATGACATTACATGTGCATGTGTCTTGCTGAAATTGCTTTCATTTAAATGCTTAATCATCAAGAAGGAAACAACTAATGAGTAATACAAGTGTATGTGTGCGTGCAAGCACATCTGTATGGTCTTCTTTGTACTGTGTGGGCAGCCTTGAGTGGGCTAATAGCACCAAGGGACATGCTCTCCATTATCACGGAAAGCAAAGACCCTGACAAAGAAAGGCAGGGTATGGAGAGAGAGAGAGAAAATGACAAGTGGATGTGTTGAAAGAAATAAAGAAATAGGAAATAATGGAAGACTAAATTAGGTCCTGAATGTGTCCACAAGTTTAGAGGGGAAAAACAAGTTGAAATCTCAGTGGCAGGGAAAGAAATGAGGGGGGAAATCCACATCAACCAAGGTAGTAAAAAAAAAAAAAAAAATGAAACTGCAACCTTAGGGATGTCTCTTAATGGATAAGGCAAAGTGACCACAGCTATAGTGCACAAGAGTTGCTCCCGGTAAGAGACAACTTCCATTTAATGGAGGGAATTTCATGGATTCAGACCCAAAAAGGGCAGATAAAGCAGAAATGGCATGAAATTGCTCTCCAAAACATATGAAAAATCAATATTCTCACAATGCTGGGGGAAAAAAAAAACATTCTACTGTACCTTCATGACCAGAAATATTCCAGCATAGAATTGTGCATTTTCTGCATTAAAAATGAGGTTTATCTCTGAAATTCACTCATCACTTTCATAAAATGAACCAAAAAAGCACATCAATAATAGAAAATATATTTATTTCTCAACTATGCAGTCACTTTCAGATGCTCAGAGAAAATGGACAAGAAATAAAACAGAGAAGCTGGAAACTGCAAGAAGACAAACATGCAAAGGGCTTATGCCTTATGAACACTTTAAAGAGAAATAAAAACTTACCATTTATTCACTTCATAAACTCATATTAATAAGAGACTTAACCTCCTCCATTTGGCAAAGTTATGACACAGACACTCAGTATCTTCAATAAAGTTCATGTAAACCTTCCTAAAAGTTACATGCCACCCTGTTCTCGCTAACTTTATTTACCTGGCTGCTGTGTTTCCGTGTGTGGCCGAGGTCCCATCATCGTAAACAAACGTTTGGTCTAGATAACCTCTTTGCACTGTGCGCGCGACACTGCCTGTGCGACACAGGATGACTTTCATCCAACATTTCTTGCGAAATCTCCGTCATCATTTGAAAGTGGCAGTTACGAGAGGGGGAAGTCAGCTCCTGTGACCAGACCGGTTCCGTTTTCTAAAACCAGCACCACACTCGCAGATAGCAAAATCTTCCCATGGTGGTAAAGGTTATTGAGTTTAATTGAAAAAAATTAGCTCCACTACTAGGCGCTGATTGGTCCTCGCGCATTTCCAAACTGTCCTCATTTACGTGACACCTGACGGCTAATTTGAATGTCAACGCGTGAACCCGAAAACACCCGCCGAGTCGAGACTTCGCTGTCGCCTAGCAACAACTTTGTTGACTGTTGACGAACTACATTACTTTGCGGAAGGAGAACAATAACCATAACCTTACGTTATTTTTGTCCCCTTCTTTTTTAATTAGCTTCCAGTCTCGTGTAACGGGTTGAAGCTAATCTTACATAACAACCCCCCTCGACTAAATATTACTGCAAAAACCGCATCTTGTGGCTTTTGTCGGCGCTGTCCTCTGCCATTCAACACTTGCTTACGCATTTAAAATAAGGACATCATGTAAAGCGGCTGTCCCTCTTGGTTTTCATGCATCCCCGTCAGCATCAGCATCCTCTCCTCACTTGGACACAGAAAGCTTGAAGTCTCCCACTGATGTCTCGCCATCTACCGGGCAATCTTGAAATAATGCCCTGTTTATCGAGGAAACTGATTTAATGATTAAAAGGGACTTTTCCTACAAAATGCTTTTAGTGAGATTAGAATATCTAACAATAGATTACAATGTTCCTTTGCATTCTGCTCGGTAGGGCTGTGTGCGAGCAAATAATGACAGCTTCTTCTGTTTTCTGAGGAATGGCATGGATGTTATGATTTATCCAATGTATCTGGGCTATTTTATTGAGGAATAGATAGAAAATAAGTTTGCTGGAGCTTTTGAATAAACACACGATATGCTGCTACCACTAAAACATATTCAAATGGATCAAGGAAACAATTTCCAAAGAGAAAAATAAGGGGGAAATTGAATTACACAGCATTGCACCCAGATGATAAGACATTTATTTCTTTTTATCATAATCTAATTCCATCCAACATCAGTTATGGAGCATACACAGTGCATGCAAAGTCTTGGCAACTTCTGCTTGGATCATTTAAATATTTAAATAAATAAAGCTACATTTGGAAGTAAATATCTTTCTCTTAAAACATACCTGGAACAGCTCTGTCCTCTGCTATTTGTCTCACAACTGACCCCCTCAAACTGAAAAAAATATTCATTCTGTGCGCTCAGAGAGACGAGTAGGAGACACTGCTGCCTCTGGAAAACGCCGTGTTGCTCTGTGTGCCTTCCCTGTGTTCAGCCTCTCCACATTTCAGTCCATTATCCTCCAGGGGAAAGAGCTCTGAGCGTCATCATGTTAAAGCCCACACAGCCACTTATGGTTTCCCATGCCAGCAGTCAGATTTCACTCAATCGCTTGTCTTACCAAGAAATCTGGATTCCCACAGACTTTCTTTTCCACTACTGGATCTGTCTGATTTGGTTACGTCACAGCCCATGGTGCAGTCACCTTGCCTATCAGTGAATGTTTACACGGTTAAATGTTGAAATAAGATGGAGATGTGCTCAGTAACTGCTTTGGGTCATTTATAGAAAGATAATAAGGTAAGATAATATATTAAATTTCTGGAAGCAGTTAAAAGAATAATCGTTCGGCATTTTCTTTGTTTGTTTTTTGCTTATCAGTAAGTTTTTAAAAAACTTTTTAAAGGGTCCAATTTTACAATTCTCTACTTATATGTTATGACATGCATGCCTGCACTTACAACACCCTAAAGTCCACACTAGGGTAAGATTCTCGTTCCCATAAAAGATGCTGCTCCTGAATGATCTGAAATGCAATCAGATTTTTATCCATCACTTGATGACATCACTATGAAACACATTAGCAAAATCTCTTGTTTTTGCACTATTCAAACAAAGAAAGAAACTGAGATAATTTATTCTGAGTCAGTGGGTGATGATCAGGGTAGAAATTATGATGAGTGGGGGAGAAGTTTCCTGCTTTTCTGGCCACTGGATCCACTTGCAGATGAAAACATGTTTATAATGGGAAAAATTAGGCCACAGACTGGTGTGTATTCAGTTATTCTGTGCCCATCTTTACCACTTGGTGTCAGTAATCTGTACACACTGTGTCTTTAATAGTAGTCCTACATTTCCATATTAAAGTAAATTGTACCATTAAGTCTCAAGACACATGAAACTTCGAAATAATGTAAGAAGTTATGATATAGAATAATTTAAAGGTCAGGTTGATGATGTTTTCCAAGAGCATTTTTTACTGTATTGCCTAAAATCTCCTTCACGTCCCGACTGCAGCCAAATAATTAAAGGTAGAGTCCGGAGTCCCTCCACGTTTCTGTTTGTAAACAACAGTATTCAAACTGAGCGCTCCTCCCCCCGGGCTAATGGCCGCCTCGTTCTTCAGCCTATTCAGCTTCAACAACTCCTTCAAGAACTCATAAGTAGGTAAGAGCCAAACCAATATTAACCCTTGATTTTCCAACATACACTATCTAAAGCTCTTACCACAGCGTACTTCCTGTTCTTCGCTATGTCCGCCGTTTTTCTTTCTTTTTTTTTCTTTGAGATTTCAAGTGACTGCCGTTTGCTCCAATCATGAGCTTATTCCCACACAGTGTCATGCCCTTAGCGCTGTCATGAACTGCGATTACATGCAGTCAATAACCCTTTAATAACCAGAATATGAGCAATAACCCGAATGTGCACAGCTATGTAAACACTGGCACAAAAAAACCGAATATTACCCCTGAGTTACTCCTTGATCATGTAAACGCACATCGGAATATCTCTATTGAAAGGAATATTAAATTGTGTTTTTCTCATGTTCTATCTGCAAGGATTCTTGGTCTTTTGAGTAGATTTCAGGGAGTAGCTACCAGTACCAGCGATCAGACGGTACTCTGCACAGCTTGTTAGTTTACATATCACCATGGCAACACGCATCCCGAGAGGAACTGGTGTGCAAAAAGTTACTTTATGGGCTCCATCACTCATCTGGAAAAGTTTGGTAAAGGCGTGACATAGGAAAGTTGCCACGCCAGTCAGCGTCAGTGAACTTCATCATTACAACCGTCCCCACCAGTCCTGACTGAGACCTTCATCCTAAGTGACCGGGGCGCTCTGGTGGAAACGGGAAGCGTGGATGTGTATGGTGCACAGCTCCAGCTCCATTCCCTGGATCCACCACATGTTCTCTCCTTCTGTGTCATACTGCTGGTGGGTCAATACCAGCACAGCAGCACCAGCAAAGGACTGTTTCGGCTCCGGACCGTAGTGCAGCCGCCTCTCGCAGAAACGCGGCCAGGCCAACCGGTGTTATTTCGGCTGTAATTCTGAAACCTGGCTGGCTTGACCGCAGTGGCTCCTAATGGTTCAATATCCACCATTATCGTGATGTTTTCCGTGCATTGCGGTTTCCGACTGATTGCAGTTATTATGTATGCAGGAGTAACTGTCTGCTCACGCATGTAAACGAGTCATTCCTAATCTTTCAGAAAGCAGAATATTGACCTCAACCCGAATGTTGATGGCATGTAAACGTAGTGATTTGCTGGTGATATATACAGAAATCTCCACCCAGAAACGTCCCGACCACACAAAAACATCTGGAAAAGGTGAATTACAGACAGGGGAAGAGGTAGCCTGGTAGGCTACACCAGCCTGACTAACGCCATGTATGAGATACACGGCAAGTCAACATTCCAAACTTGCATTGCGCAGGTCTAACGTTTAGTTTCAGGGGGAAACTCCTTGCTCTCCTTTTAAATGCTCTGACAGGAAAAAAAAAAAGCAATCTGTGGAACGGACAGGACTGAAACAAAACACATCCAATCATCCTGACAGCCTGTTCTCACTGATTGAATGATGATATGTCTATCAAACTCAACTGCCGTTTATCTCTCCCTCTCATGCCCCTACTCATAACGCACCGCGAACGTCTTACAAACATGGCTGCTCCACGTCGTCATCTGTAAAGCTGTTTGGTCTTAAAATCCACCAAAAAGAAAAAAATGGATGTGGATCAAGTCGTGGAGGTGTTGACGTTTGCAGTATGGATGTTTTATACTGCAGAAGGAGTTAGAGGTGAGCCAGTTATCACTTTTAGAAACATGGGGTCTGTCCCAAACCGCGCACTCGAGCACTTCAAACACTGTTTTTGAGTGTGTAGTGCACACATGGTGTCATTTATGCGACAATTCAGTGCACTGAAAGTACCAGGATGATGCCCTAATAATTGCCAAAAATGAAGTACAAAACGAAGCACACTACTCGCCCTAAAAGGACGCCATCTTGCTGATGTAGAGGAAGAGGGGGACTTTCAAACTGCTTTCAGAGCTGAATAATGGCAGTGAACAAAACGGTAGCGACCCCTGCTGCATCGGAGGCTGTATTGTACTTGATTTTAGTAGCACTTATGAAATGATTTAGACATAATTACTGCTGTTTATTGTGGCATGCTACCAAGCTCCCTGATGACAGTTATGATCTGGTCATGTGTTTGAGGCCGCAGTTATACCGGCTCAGTAAAGTTAGCTCACATTAGTGGGCAATGCTTGTCTGTCACTTCCTGTATGTGCAGTGCTCTGTTTGGGTCAGCATTTAGCGACAAAAGTGTGCACTACAGACGAAGTACACAGTGCGCACTACGCACTAATTTCCAGTGCACTCTGGCAAGTGTGCGGTTTGAGACAGACTCATGGTTTCTCAGCAGTTTACCAGCAAGCTAGCCATCCACTCAGCTGTTATCAGTTATCTTCACCAACCTGCTTGTAAACCATTGGCGCAGCGTTCCTGCGCTCTGCAGACATGGCTTCGGGCGGGTGTATTTTTTAAAACGTAGCTTGCTCGAACCTACCTCTAAAGGTAAAATCCAGAGTTTTTCCCACTTTCTGTTTGTAAACACTATTCAAACTGAATGCCCCTTCCCTCGGGCTCGTGGCTGCATTGCTTTTCAGTCCAAGCATCTCCTTGAAAGCTCAGAAGCGGGTGAAAGCCAATGCAATATTGACCCTGGTTTTTGCATGTGCACTTTCTAAAGCTCTTTTCGCTGCATAGTAAGCCTACTTCCTTTTCTGTGCTGCCAACGCCTTTTCTTTTTTCTTTTTTCTGAGAATTCCAGTGAATCTGGTGTCTGCTCCCATGATGTTATGGTTTTATTTTTCCACAGGGACAGTGCACAACACTTCATTTACCTTTATTGACAAAAGGAGAGATGCAGGTGCCAGGTTATAGCAAAAACTGCTAATTTCCACCTGTAGTTCCTGGACAGGTTGATATTAGTGAGATACTGTAACAAAATTTGTGATTGTAAAATGCCAAAACCAGCACATAAAATACAAAATACATACCAATAAGACACTCCGCCCCCACTTCTAAAACCATTTTAAACCTCCTTGTGAGAAAATGAGCAAATTCCCGCCTAGAAATGTCCCGAATACATTAAAATAAAGGGAAAAGACAAAATACAGTCAGGAGGAGAGGGAGTTGCAAACAAAGTCACTGGCACATGAGACAAGAGGCTCAAAGGTGCGAACTGAGATGGATTTCACTTGCACATGTCTTAACATTTATTTTCAGAGGAAAAATGATTCTACCTTTAAGGAATATTCTTTATTCAAAAGACTAATTGTATTTTACATTTGAACATCAGCATCAGAAGTTGTTTCAGGAATAATTTATGTATTGAACTTACATGAAGGCCACAAAAACATTATTTATCAAGTTGGAGCATTTTTGCTTGTTTTTTTTTGTTTTGTTTGTTTCAGTTATGCATCTTAAAGGGGCATTCTTCTTAAAATACATCATTGGATGTATGACACACAATTAACAGATGCATTCAGCGCTGACTGGTCAAAAATACATTTTGATTAATCAGCATACAAATCACAGCACTCCTTAAAGAGGTGGATTTTAACTTGTAAAAAGGCAGACTTTTAATACAGCATTTCAAACAAGATGTGATAATAAATGATCCAGAGTTGTATAGAGAAGAAAATTCCCCAAATACCGAGTTATTAGCTAACCCCCCCAACACATATTTATGAACCTTTTAATGAGCACACTAAACATTCAGCACACTTCTTGCTATTCCAACTGCCACACGTTTTTCACCATCAAGGCATCTCTGCACCCCATTTATAATCCAATAAATCATCTTTAACAACATACCAACATGCTAACCTCATGTCATCTGCTTGCCTCATATCTGTCATCTACTATAAGAGTATACATGAAATCCTTATCTCTATCGTTGTCATGCATAACACAGTTTTAAGCCCACTTTTACAATAATTCTTCCCATAAATAAGGTTAATTTAGTCAGCTATACATGGGAAGAAGCAAATAAATAAATAATGGTAACCTGGCAGCCTACAGTGTGCTCTAATTGCAGTCATTTTGCAGCACTAGTTGCCAGCTTTGACTAATGCAGCCATGTCTCACTTTGGAGAGAACCCTCCAGTTATGCAGTCATTGTGCTGCCTTATTTTATCTACTCTATATCAAAATGCATCCATTAGGCAATTAGTTTCCAACACTTGTTTCCTGTACATACAATCCCAATGTTGTCGAGTTTCAGCACAGTACAGCCACTCTCCCGCCTGGATGCTTGCTCTTCATGCTCCCAAAGTGTCTAAAAACAGAGTGAGAGGGAAACAGGCTCAGACACTGAAGCACTCAGATTCTCTGAGCTGCCCAGAGGCGTATATAACATATAGGAGTGTTATGTGAGTTTGGCGCATGAATCACAAAGTGCTTCTGTGCATTTGTCTGGCTATAAGCAGGGGGATTTGAAATATTGTTTGTTTGCGGACACAGTATCCTGTGCAGTTTCACACTAAATATGATCGTTAATAATTAAAACATCCTCATAAAAATGTAACTCAGGTATAAATAGAAGTATCTGTTATCTAACTTTCTGGTTATTTAACCCATAACTCACTGCAAGTTTACAATAGTCAGTATATTTTGTGCTATAGCCTTTAAAGGGGTGGTGTTCTTGCATTATTCTTATGTCAGAATATAAACTACAACATGTTAACATGTAAATTAATCCACTTTTGTAGCTCTATAGTGACATAATGAATACTCAGGTAATTAATTCATAATCATTATTTGATGTAGGACTGACTTTTTTCTTACCTCCATGAGTTGCTTTCATGACTGTAAACTTCTATTGTTTTCAGGCTGGTAACACCATCATGCCCCCCTATAGCCAACAACGAGCCATTGAAGACAACAAGGGACATCTGAAGAATGATGAAAAAAAAAGAAGTTTGAGAAATCTGTGAAAAAAAAACCCAATTCCGATAAAAATAGATTGTGCATGTTTATGCTTTTTACATTATTTTTCACTACACTACATTTTTGTACTTTTAAAGATTTAGCTTTAAAAGTCCATTTCATTCACACTTAAAATGTTGAATGTGTTATACTGTAATGGTACAGGGAAACAACTTCTCAGTGCATCAAACAAAAATGAGCAAAATCTGTAGCACCAAGTCTCTTTACAGACCACATGGGAATAGATCTTAGCTAACAACTCGCTATGCCGGTAAACATGTAGCTTACATCATACAAAAAATTACATTTAACTTTACACAAACATTAACATGCCTCAGAATCACTTGAGCTGCGTTTGTTGCAGAATTTTGTGCAAGCATTTTGAGCTCCCTTATGTAACAGATGTGATATGAGAGGAGTAAATAAAGATTTATATTTCAGAGCTCAGAGTCAGACCATCTGCAGAGAAAAATACAAAAGAAGTGATACACCTTCTGAGTTTGAATGCTGATTTTTACATGATTCTGCTCTTCCCATGCATCACGCAGGCAATTATCTGATTACATATAATGAATATCCAGATTTAATAATGAGAGCAGCATGCATAATGTCAAAATAGCATCCATTAAACGTGATATCTACAGCTTTTTCATAAAAATACAACTTTTTCATAAAAATACATCCACAGAATGTTCTAGAGAATAAAAGTATTAATTTTATCCAGCATATAAATAATTGTTTTTATCAATTTTGAAGGGTCTTAAAAAACAAACATATTGACATATTGACATGCTATGAGTAAGTGAGAGTTAGTCCGCATTTACTGGCAGGGAGGAATTAAACTTAGCTATCACCTTTAATGTAACTGTGTAATGGCACAAAAACGTATTTCTGATGATTTTAATCCTGAGTAGTTTTTGTTTGAAGTTCTAATAACAGAAATGATTACCTACACTAAAGTGAAGTAACAAAATTAGCCCTTTAATGTAGCTCAGAACACCATTGTGCTCACAGTCAGTGTTATAAGAATGCTGCTATAAGTGTCCTGTAGCTCTAATGTGGCATGAAGAATTGGATTTGAATGCATCATCAACCTGTCCTGAGTGTGTTTACACCTGCATTTATTTATGGTTTTGTGCTTGTCCTCCTGTCATAGGATGCATGCTAGCCTCAGGTCTGAACAGATCCAAAGTATTTTAGACAGCATGTAGCAAGTGATAGTGAAGCTATGCATGAGAAAAATAAAATGTACAGAGAAGCTGTTAGACTTTGAGATAAAAAAAAGTGTTTTATCCTCAGGAATAGCTTCTCTAGACGATTTATATAATTCTTAAAAACATATACGTTGAATAAGAAGAGAGGTTTTCCATCTGATCTGTGGGATTGCTCTTCACTCACATTGTCTCTCTTGTTCCTCATGCGTTTCACAGGCGACCACCTCATATTGTGCGGGTCAAACCTCTCGGCACCACAGAGCTGCAGGCTCAGCTCATCTTTGCCCCCCGCTACATAGATGCAGCCCAGGTACACAGTGCAGCCAGCATCCTCCCTGGGACTCAGCATGTAGGCACATATTGACCAGGTACCATCAGCAGGGTTGTACCGCTCCACTGGGAAACATCCAGAATACAGCAGAAGTCAGAGAAAGATATATTATTTAATACTACATACACTGTATGAGTAAGGCTACCCTACAGGCAGGGAGTGTTTCTACTTGTATACAAAACTGTCTATGTTGCATTGATCTGCTGTCATTTTAAATCTGCTTGGCCTCAGAAAAGAAAGCAAGATTCCTGTGATATGAACAGTATATCTTTTGTTTATTTCCTGGCATAACACTAAAAGAAACAGTCCAAAAATAATGTGACTTTTGCTCTTTTTTTTTTGTTAGCATGGATCCTAAACTTGATAGGAACTAAAAAAGATTGTGGGAATTTCACTGACGTACTCTTCTCACAGACTGAAATAGTCAGTGACAAGTGGTAGCACAACATAGCCCTTGTTTATCTTGGGTAAGGTCAGCGGGCTAGAGAATGCATGTGGGAGTGTGTGCATGTGGGCGTGCATCATTGCATGTGTGAGTGTGTGGGGGTTGCACGGAGTAAAAGGTCAAGCTTGTATTTATGTGTTAACTTTAATGCTGCCACATGTCAAAAAGATGTCAAAGAAAGCTGGGATTTGTTTTATTTTTTTCTTTTTCAAATGGCAGCAGGAAAACGTGTCTCAGTGAAGAGCCCAGATCATAAAAAATATTGCATTCTCATATAAACAGAATTAGTTTGACAATACACTTCTGTCATTTATCATTTATTTTTATGTTGCATAATTTATACTAGCTGTAATAGTCAATCAGAGATAATAGATACAGAATAAGATGAGAAAAGATTCATTGTTTGACATTGTGATTGTCAAATAGTTATTTGTTTGAATTTACTTCTCTCACCTGAGTTCAGAGTAGTTTCACCATCATTTCCTCCCATCACGTACAAGTTACCGTGCAGCACAGCAGCCACGGCTCTGGTTCTTCTGCTCAGCATTGGCGCCTGCTTGCTCCAAGTGTTCATTTTTGGATCATACCTGCTCCCATTGAACAAATAATCAGTCAATCTCAAGCTCCTCATGCCTTCCTCTGCTCTGACTCAGCCACTTAGCATAAAATTAATGCTGAATATCAGGTAATTACATCAGAAATGTCACTTGTGCCCAGCTCTAAAGCACAGAAATTGATTAGAATAAGTCATTTTGAATGATTTGGGATTTTAAGTGGCACTCATGCAGCAGTACCTTTCCACAGTATTCGTGACAGAAATGCCGTCATGTCCTCCAATTGCGTACAGATATCCATCCATCGCCACCAGACACACTCCACTGCGGGGGCTGCTCAAGGGTGCTACATCTGCACTCCAGCTGTCTGTATCTGGGCTGTACCTGCCATGATGGAGGTCAAAGACATGATGGAGGGTAATGTCAGCCGTCGGTAAAAGCAACTCGAGGAGAAAATATTCACTTGCATTTCACATCCGGCTTGTAATTTTCTGCTTGTAATTATCTGCTTTCTGATAAACGCACGAAGAGAAAATATTTCAGTTGTGTCGGCATCTGTGTAAACATCTGCCAAAGTGCTTGCTCTCCACTGGAAGACTATTAGAGTTGTTTTCTCTTCATTCAAGGCTATTAGATGAAAGCCCACATTGCACAAAACAACAATTTTTTTCCTAATTGGCAAAAATTTGCTAAAGGGGGCATGTTACAACAGCAACGTAAATAGCCTTAAGAGATTATTCAGGTAACCACAACAATAGTGAGCTGTTTCAGACCAGTGTGTAGCAGGACCTTCCACCAATGGCCCCAAGCAACCAGGAGATGATCATTAAAGAAAGCTTTATGGAATTTGTTTAAGAACTGGATGCCTCTTTGACTTGAAGCTAACGGTGTGACATTTGTAAGCAATTAATTCAAGAGGAACAAGTCCCCTACAGGAACACCACATTTACATTCAGTTCCCTGCACAGATGAGTTCTTTCTGTTCTTTTATTTGTCTCATTGGCGTGAGGGCTGTTCTTCACTCCCGATGGCCAGTGAGATCCAGTGAGACATGTGAGGGCATGTTGTTAGCTAGCATAAGGTTTGCCGGAAGCTAAACTTGGTAATTACTTGCAAATAGACAAACAAGAGTGGGAGAATGTTAAAAAAAAAGAACTGTGATTTAAGGCACGGCAGAGTCAAAAGAGCATCCAAAGCGATGAAGATGTGGTGTATGTTTGGAATGCTATGGACATAATATCATACGTTATTTATATTCTTATTTTATTCTTATACATACAAATTTGCATGTAAATGTTACTGCCTCTGTGGATGTCATTATGATGGAGGAGAGAGCAGTTTTGGTTTTTACTTTTATTCTTTTGTTCTTAATCTGAATCTTAATACTGTAGATTGAATACTGTCTGGATTGTGTATGAGAGGGCAACACAAATCGGGGGTGGGATGGGATTGAGATAAGGTTTTTTTGCATGTGTGTGTTCTTAATTTTTCCTGTTTTTGTTTGTATATCTATTTGTTCTGTTCTATTTTTTGTTTCAGAGGAAGGGTGACAATGGGAGGTTATGGGAAGGGCAACTCACACTGAGCAGAAGGTGATCTGACATATTGATGTCATGCTTGATGTGATGTTTGGTATGTTTGACTCTTTGTGTGTTCTTTAAAATACATAAAATGATAAAAGTTGGGTTGCTGAATTTTAGGTCTAATCTAGGGTGTCTCTTGGCCCCCTATTGGTATTGGCCTACATGGCTTAAGTGAGTTGGACATCAGCCACCCACGTATTTAACGATATATATTTAAAGTCTAAAAAATCCCAAACTTCTTTTCAAAACCTCTTCTTTTAGGATGTTTGTGTGTAGGTTTTATGGTCATTTGTGTAATACTACACCCCCCCCCCTCCCTTTGAAAAAAAACAAAAAAAACAAATATCCCCCTGTTTTGGGGGTATTATTTTTCTCTCTTCTCAGGGAGAAGAACATCCAGGTTGTTCTAGGATATAATGCATATCCTCTTAGTTTTGTTTGAACAACTGTCATTAAGTTTGACTTGTTATATAACACAAGTTGAGGTATTTTTCTAATTATGCACAAGGAATAAATACTACATAATTTATTTTTCAACTTCAATATCGATATCGGTTATCGGCCACATGAGTTTTAAAATATCGGCATATCGGATATCGGCCAAAATTCCAATATCATGCATATAGTCTAATTCCAGTGCAAACCTTTGACCCTGCCATTAGGCCATATCACTTGGTTTTGCAGGGACCTAGAGATAGACAGATCCAGTCTGAAACCGATACCTGGGCTGAGTGTATCGGCTGATACCCAAAAATGATCCGATGCCACTGTTGAATGAATCAACCGTATCCCTTGCCACGTGAATAAAGGCATCAGGCTTGACATTGTTTTAAAAAGGTAGCAAATTAACACAGACATAAATGTAGCCACTCAATATCATTTATTCAAATATAGGGCCGGATCTACTAAGATCCAAATTTACGAGTAGTAATTTGCCCAAGCAATCTATTTTGCATGAGGGGGCTGAACCATGTGTGGCAAGGTACGAACGGTGCCTGGTACACCGTGCCGGGATACACGGAGCGTGGTTCCCTCCGGGCTGAATGCGAGAGAGAGGCGGGACTAAGGAGGAAGTGACGGAGAGAACATAGAAGTGCTGTGCTGTCGTAGTTCGGCACTCTGTTGCTACGTTGCTATGGCGACGCTGGAAGTCAGCGTTTACACGTTGTTTCCCTCTCTATATGTGTTTTGGTTATAGAATGTTTGGTTTTTTTTATAAATTCGACATGTCAGATTGTTTAGTGCTGAACTACTAATGGAAGCGTTGTCGCACGATGGCTATGACCCGGAGCTGTTAGTTACGCACCAAAACAGAGAAAACAGAGGTGGAAACGTCGGAGGAGTTTAACGTTCATCTGTTAATAATTCTACTGCTGCGCTGTGATTGGTCCGGTCAATTTTTTACCGGAGTGGAATCATTCTCCAATGGAGGGAGCCCAGACTGACTTGCCGTGTATCTCATACATGGCGTTAGTCAGGCTGGTGTACCAGGCTAACGCAACGGAGGGCCCGGGCGGGCTTTGAACCCCAGACTCCCGGGTGAAAGTCATGCACGCTGACCATTCAGGCTGAAGCCCAGGAAGGGCTGAATGAAAAATAGGTTCCTTCTTAATCCCCAAAAGAAAAATAGAGAAATTGGACCAAATAGTTGTGTCAGCAGGTGGAACTGGAACTGGATGTTTGTCAAGCCTGTGCTAGTACTTTTACCTCAGTCAACACTAAAATACAGCATCTGTTGGTGAGGTTGCCTCAAAACAAGGTTATGAATAAATACTTACTGTATAAGTGCGTCCTTAAAAGGAATAATTTCACCTATCTATTGGAAAACATAACCTCAATACAGGTAAACAAGCAGGGAGGAAGTGGGAGAATTAGTGACGAATATGTGTGTGAAAGTTTATTTTTGGCTTTCTCTGAAATGAGGAATAAACACCTGTTGGCAGTGCATTGCTTCCTAAAACAGGGATCTCAAACTCTAGTTCTTAAAGGCCACTGCCCTGCAGGTTGCAGCTGCTTCCCTGCTCCAATACAGCTGATTCAAATGAAATGGATCCAGCAACTTAATGTCAAGCTCTCGACAATGATCCATTAATGACCCTTTGAGGTCCCTTCACTTAAAAGATGGCTTTTTTTCTTTTCATTAATTTGCCTTAATGCTGACCTCTACTGATCAATGATGTACACAACAATAGAAAAACCTCATGCAGCTCAAACAATGTTTGTAGCATCAGTTTTATCAACACATCAGTTTACTGTTGCATCTCCTCAGCTGATGCCAGGTGTGTGTCACCCAGGAATACCTATGTACAGCTGTGTGAAAAGGTTTTTGCCCCCTTCCTGATTTCTTAATTTTTTGCATGTTTGTTTCAGATCATCAAACAAATTTTAATGTGAGTAAAAGATAACACAAGTAAACAGAAAATGCAGTTTTTGAATGAAGATTTTTATTAGTGGGGGTTAATTTATGTTAAAACATAAATATTTATGTTAAAACATAAATTAACTGTGTTTTATCACATCTTTGGGAAGCCGAGTTCAATTTCTCGAGCCACACCAATGCCAGATTACTGCCACACCTGTTGTCAATCAAGAAATCACTTATATAGGACCTGCTTGACGAAGTTTAGTAGACCAAAAAGATCCTCAAAAGCTAGACATCATGTTGCGATCCAAAAAAAATTCAGGAAAAAAATGAGAAACAAAGTAATTGAGATCTGTCAGTCTGGAAAAGGTTACAAAGCCATTTCTAAAGCTTTGGGACTCCAGTGAACCACAGTGAGAGCCATTATCCACAAATGGTGAAAACATGGAACAGTGGTGAACCTTCCCAGGAGTGGCTGACCGACCAAAATTATCCCAAGAGCACAGTGACGATTCATCCAAGAGGTCACAAGAGACCCCAGAACAACATCCAAGAACTGCAGGCCTCACTTGCCTCAATTAAGGTCAGTGTTCATGACTCCACCATAAGAAAGAGACTGGGCAAAAATGGCCTGCATGGCAGAGTTCCAAGACCAAAACCACTGCTGAGCAAAAAGAACAAAGGCTCTTCTCAGTTTAGTCAGAAAGCATCTTGATGATCCCCAAGACTTTTGGGAAAATACTCTGTGGACTGATGAGACAAAAGTTGAACTTTTTGGAAGGTGTAGGTCCCATTACATCTGCCGTAAAAGAAACACGGCATTTCAGAAAAGGAACATCATACCAACAGTAAAATATGGTGGTGGTAGTGTGATGGTCTGGGGCTGTTTTGCTGCTTCAGGACCTGGAAGACTTGCTGTGGTAAATGGAACCATGAATTCTGCTGTCTACCAAAAAACCCTGAAGGAGAATGTCCGGCCATCTGTTCATGACCTCAAGCTGAAGCGGACTTGGGTTCTGCAGCAGGACAATAATCCAAAACACACAAGCAAGTCCACCTCTGAATGGCTTAAGACAAACAAAATGAAGACTTTGGAGTGGCCTAGTCAAACTCCTGACCTATATCCCATTGAGATGCTGGGGCATGACCTTAAAAAGGCAGTTCATGCTGGAAAACCCTCCAATGTGGCTGAATTACAACAATTCTGCAAAGATGAGTGGAACAAAATTTCTCCACAGCCCTGTAGAAGACTCATTGCCAGTTATAGCAAACGCTTGATTGCAGTTGTTGCTGCTAAGGGTGGAACAACCAGTTATTACTGTAGGTTTAGGGGGCAATCACTTTTTCACGCAGGGCCATTCAAGTTTGGATTTTTTTCCCCCTTACTAATAAAAATCTTCATTTAAAAACTGCAGTTTCTGTTTGCTTGTGTTGTCTTTGTCTCACATTTAAATTAGTTTGATCTGAAACATTTAAGTGTGACATGCAAAAAAGTAAGAAATCAGGAAGGGAGCAAAAGCTTTTTCACACAGCTGTATGTCCATCTGTCTGTCTGTCTGTCTTGATGACTTGCAGTTTAAAAGTCCCCTTTTGGTGTTTTCATGTTGTAAATAAACATATTGAAGAGCATAGGTGTGGAACACGATGAGATCTGATTGCAAGATGGCATGTTGTATTTTTAAAGACGGGAGTGACAAGCAAATCTTTGCAGACATGATGCAGTGCAGTTAGTGGGTAAGGTCTTTGGGATGACATAACCACAGCACTTCACACTTCTAATTTATTGATGTAGAAAACTTTTCAGCAGTTTCATCATGACACCTTTATTTAGTTCTATTCCCTTTCACATCTTGACTTCTTAAAATGAAAGTTGGGAAACTGATTGTTGGAATTTAGCTGTTTACTGAGTACAGTTTATGTTGTACTTGGAGTTTAAATAGAACAGGGGTGGGCAAGCCCAGTACTCGAGAGTCCTGCAACTTTAAGATGCGTGACCCTAATTACGTCATCCACATGTCAGTCAGCTCTGCAGAGGCCTGGGAGCAAATCACTCGTTTAATTCAGGTGTGTTGGAGAAGGGAAGAAGGATTGTGGCTCTCGAGGACTGGACTTGGCCACTCCTAAAATAGAACAACAAAGGTCTTTCCATGAACAGTAGCTCCCTTGTTTAGACGACAACCTTTGGTCATACTGTCTCAAGGTCTCATACCTGAGCACATTCACTGCCGCTGTCCCCCCACCTGCTGTCAGCACTCAGCACCTAACTTCCAAGTATGACTGAGAGACCTTTGATGTCAAAGAACAACACCTAAATAATATTTACTTCCCTCACAGATCAACCTTTAGACAGCCATCTGGAACAACCTGTCAGAGCCGGGCAGCTGAAATGTCATCTCAGCTCCATCATGCCTCCTTTCAGCTTCGTGAGGTAATCAAGTGTCAGTTCGAACACCAGAAAATCAACAGAAGTTATATTAACCTTTTCCAATTACAGCCCGTCATGAAGTCAGCAATTAGATGCTCATATTAAACTGGAACATGAAATTGACAGAAAAACATCAAAGGAATCTAGGAGGTGCTTACAGCGAGAAATCCATCCCCTCAAGGAGCTTAGAGTAGTAATGCTATTGGAAAATATGTAAAGTAATTGGCAAATTAAAACCAACTTGAAAGGTTTTAGCAGCAGATACTTGCTGTCCCTCACCTCTCCACACTGCTGTAACATCTAATGTTATCTTCCCCACCCACGGCGTAGATCTTGCCATCCAGAGTTCCAACAGCGACGTGGCCTCGGCTGTTGACCATCCGTGCGGCTGCTCTCCACTCGTTGTACTCGGGGCAGAACTGCTCTACCAGACAGGACGGGTCATCCGGGGTCCATCCACCAACTACCAAAAACAAAACAGAACAGATTCCTTACACATACAAGCTGTCTGAGGGTCATTCCTGTAAGCCTCCATCTGGATGGCTTTCTCTTTAAATTATTCACTCTACCCATTTCACAGCAGAGGGTTGAAAAATGCATTTCAACTTTTTCATATTTCCCATAGGCAGTAAAAGCAGCAAAAACTCATGTGTGGTTGTGTTTGGAGCTGCTTTGACTGTTTCATGGAGAAGATCTGATTCAAGAGGGTGGAACATCATCAAGTCTAAAGTTATAGCAAAGTTAATGCTGCAAATGAATAAATAGGAGTCAAATTATCAAAGAGAAAAACATCCTCAGCTAGCTTTATAAGATACTGACTCTGTTGTTTTGCAGACGATCAGTAACCACATAAGTGGTCTTTCCACTCATCTCTGGAGGACTGTCTTTTATTGTGCTGCTTTCAAACTTACCCTTGTGATTGCTAGTCCAAAGCAAGACTCACTTTCTCAGACATTATGCCAGCAAGCCCAACCATTAATTATTAACAGAACTTTTTCTTTAGCACACATGCTTTTTAGAACAGATTGGGGCAATTACAGTAAAAGATGACCACAATGATCTCTGGATATTGTGGTACAGAAACTGCACTATCCAGCCCTAATTGGGCTTGTCAGGAGGTGAGCAGATGCATGCATTTAATGAGCAGTGCACACTCTTTGTAAATTTGCTCTTAGGCTCTCACTTCCAATGTAGATATGAATCTTGGGGTTCTGGCACTGAGTTTGCCAGCTTGACTGTCACACAGGAATAAGATGGCCATGTTATTATCTGCAGCAATATAGAGGGTTTTTTTTTTATGCCTGGTGAATACTGTACAGTAACCCAGTGGGATTTGCATTGTATAGTTACATCTGTGTAAGATACAGAAAGAGTATATTGTTTTTCTCCTTTAAGGACAAGTTGATGGGTGCAACTGGTGAGACTCCATCCCACTGATATAGTCTCTATCTTGCCAAAGCCGTCTTTTACACCTGTGTTATTCTTGATATGAAATACAATGCAGTTTCTATCCCAAACATGGGCCAACAGAAGAAAAATGTAAAATGACTTAAACAGAGCCATGCCCACATTTTGGATTACTCCAAAGACATGATTTTCTATTTTAAAACTTCCCCAATAACTTTTGCAGGCAGGTGTGTAACAGGCCAGTAACAATAATCTGTGGAACTGATTAGAGAGGTGCCCTATCATGTGATGATTTGTGGGTTTTGGTTCTGTTGTTTGGTGTTTAGTTTTTGGATTTCGGTTTCTAGTCGGCCATGTTGGGCTGTAGCCCTCGTGCTCTTTCTTCAGGTTTGATTTGTGTTCTGGTTAATAATACTTTCTGTTTCACTTCCCAGAGCGGGGATGTCCAAAGTCAATCTGCAAACCTACAGGATTGCAGTCTTGAGAACTGAAGCTGGACACCACAGTTTAGAGCTTTCTATCCATGAGTTGATTAGTTTTACTTTCTTTCCTTGCCACACCTGATTTCTTTTCCTGATTAGTTTACCTAATGCTTATTTTCTATATAATAATAATCGCCTGTCACTTCATATTGATTCATTTTCCTCAGCAAATATCTGTTGTTTAAACTTCTGTTTGATTAATGAAAAGCCTCAGAGACCATTACCTGTTTTCACATCCTCCTCCACAGTTCTGTATTTTCCACTTTTCCCCTAAATCGTGGCACATTCACATTACCTTTCAAGCCTGTACGCATGATTCTGCCAATTCTAACAATAAAAATGGCAGGTTTAGGGTTTAATTTTTCATGTTTCTAGTATATTCAGAGAAGGGGTGGCAAAGTCCAGTCCTCAAGAACCACAGTCCTGCAACTTTCAGAGGCATCCCATCTCCAGCACACCTGAATCAAATAAATAGTTTGTTACCAGGCCTCTGCAGATGCTTCAAAAGTTGTAGTAGTAGCTTTCAAAGACCAGACCTGACCACCCCTGATTTGGAGGATGGAAAACAAAACAAACAAACAAAAAGCAACATAGTTAAGGTTTCCAGGAAACTTTCTAGTTTTAGGAGGATGTATAAAACAAATTTAATAAGAAAAACAAACATATTCAAAAGCCAAATCCGAAAAAGTGACCAAAAAGTATCTCTAATAAGAGGCGTGCTTATAATTCTAATGCACTAGTTACATTGACAGTAAAGTAGTATCTTGATCTTTATTCATAATCTTGGACAAAATCCAAGTATAGCTTGTCCATGTTACTTCCTTTACCAGCTGCTAACCAGGTGAGCATTTAACCTCCACCCACTGCTGAACTCAGCTTTACATCTTAAGCACACAAACTTCTGTGACCCATCCAGCATGTACGCTGCTTTTTCATCCAGTGTGAGCAGAGTTAAGCACCAATCATCCATGATGCTGAATTGCATAGAAAATACATGGAAACTGAATAAATGTATGAACTAATGAATGATGGGCAATATAACTGCAAACACAACGATGGTATCTTGTTGGCCAAATACAAGTACGACAAACACCTGCCAAAGAACGAAAGACACCTGCAAGCACAGACGCAAAAGTGTCTCCAATTAATTTTTACCATAATTTACACAGACTCACAGTATAAACAAGACCAAACATGCTGTTGCAGCCGACATTCAAAATCCCCATTTGTGCAGCAACTGACCCATAAACATCATGTCATTGTGGACATCTCTCTGGGGAAGTTTGCTGAGCCTCGAGCGAAAGGGAAGGGAGGACAACCCGTCTTTATTTGCTTTGATCAGCATGTGGCAGGATTCTGGTTCATCCACAACAGCCCTGGAACATACAGCAGACATGAATAAATGTTAGTGTCTGGGATGTCTCAACTCTTAAACAAATAATCTACAAATGTTGTCAAATCCATGAATACATTTAACCAAAGATGATTATTTAAATTTCATGATGCTAAACAAGTCTTACAGCCAGCTTTTTCATAACACAAAGGCTTGAAATCAGGATTAAGACCCTTACCCTTGTTCATTATACACTCCCATGTCTTATCTCCTCAGTGCTTTGCTCAGGGTCTGCTGTCAAAATGGCTACTTCTCTCTCAGAGCAGCACCTTTGTGTCAGTCAGGCCTTTTGCACCTTATCAGCACACACCACTCTGTTCCCCGCTGCTTCTCCTCAATACTGGCTGTCACAGCTCTGTGCTGTACAGGATGTTATAGTTCACTGCACAAGAGTACAACCTCCTCCCTTTGGCAACACAGAAATCCCCCACACAGCCTTCCCAAGTGATTCATCCACCATCCCCACAGTTTGAAACCCAAGACTCCTCTCACACACCCTACAGTATGAATTTCTATTGGCAACTGGCACTCCAAAGGAATTTTTGACATGTGCTTAATTTTAGGTTTCTGTGAGTCTTCTTTCAATGTCTCATAGGTTACTTTTATCAGGATTTAACTTTTAGTCTTGAACTCTTTCTGCAGGCACTTATCAAGCACCTAAAATCTCACATATTCCCGTTAGCATGACATATATGGGAGCATTAATCTATAAATCTATAAATGAGCCCTACTGTACCTCCAAGCACCAACAAAACGGATGCCAGTCAACACTGTGGAACTTGTTTTCTCAACAGCTGACAAAGATTCAGTGACTATGTAATGAGGAGGTAAAATTATGTTTCAAAAAGTTGTTAGAAAAACCTTGTTCTTTATAGTGAGCCCTGAAAATGCGCAGTTTATTACATTTACTGTAAAATATGATGCCAAAATAGTTTTTAAAACATGGGTAAACTAATAAAATAAAAGCCAATTAGATCTTTTCCTGTTAGCAGTTTTTTACCCTCAGTGCTTTGAGGGCAACCTTGGAATGGTCAAGCCTTTATGCTATCACACCTCATCCCATAGGGTGTGATGAGCCCAAGAGGCATACTCCACTGGAAAAGAGTGAGGTCCAGGAGTTAAGTTTAATAATTGTAGTTCTCCCTTGATCTGCTAGGGGCTGACTCCAAAACAGAGCAAATCCCCATATACTCCCATGTTTAAAAGGCCAACATGTTTACAGCCTGGCTCAAAAAATAAATTTAGGTTTAATAGGTCAAGTTTACCTTCATGTCAACTGTGAGGGGGGTGAATTTTTTGATAACTCATCCAGTTAGATGTTATTTGATCTTGAAATCACACTTGGGGGTGTGTCCTTTTGATTGACATGTGGCAGACGAGATGCCGGCCTGCCGGCCAGTGGCTATCAGTTCCTTTCTTGTTTGCTCTTGGTAAGGTCTCAGTCTTCAGCAGAGTAGCAAAATGGGGGTTTTTAGCCCGCTAGCAGCAAGTCCAAACATGCCTTACCTTTAGCCCGCTGCATAGGAGGCTTACCTTCGTTAGCTCTTGTTAGTTTCGAGTTAGCTTAGTTAGCATTTAGCCAGAGTGCTCTGCTGTCAATCATTTGCCCCAAGGCCTCGCTTTGCCCATTTTAGTATTTTCTGGGATTGATGACATACTAGCAAGAGCGATGGTGGGGAACGCCCAACTGGCTTGACTTTACCTTATTCAGATGTGACCGGATACTACGTCAATTTTTTTTACAGTCTTTGGTTCAGCTTGAATGTTAAAATAGGCACCATGAGTGTGAAGGACAATACAAGGCGATAAACTCCCCAACAAAGCCATTTTTACGAAATCATCTGTCATTGATAGAATTATGTTTGTCACTGGATAATCACACGATGGTTTTGTTTTTAACTCTACAGCTACTCTTTTTACTTTTCTTATGTAAATATGAGATGGGTTAGATGCAGTGTCCAAATTTCCTATTTGGGATTAATATAGTTTTGAAAATTGAAAACATAATTTCAGTTAACCAGACTCAGCATCTGAATTAAATGTGTAACCCTTCTAGTTGTGTTATGCACATCCTGTTTTGCTGGTCCAAATTAAACTGCTGGGTTTTGTCCAGTGGCTACCCACGCTTGGATTTTTTTTTATCGTGCTCAGTTTTTCATCATTGCAGCCATGTGAGATACAGTAATTACAAACTTTTTGTACCTTTGACTGAACTGTGGACAAAAGCTCCACAAAGCAGAACTGAGAACCAGGACCCCAAACCTGTCACCTGTCTTGTAAGCAGTTAAAATTGATCAGTCTTATTTTTGTCAGTTGAGCTGTCCGTTTCAGAGACTCCAATGTGAGACATTAAGGTTGGTAAAGTGTGTTTCTGTAAAGAAAACATTTGCCTGTAACCAGGGGTTTTGTTTCCATATATGCAGATTGGAGCCAGCAACAACAACAAAATAGTTTGATGTGGATGGGAATGTTAAGTAAACGCTTTTCATTGCACTCAAAATCCAGTTGTGACCAACTATCAGTTTATTTCTCTTATAAGTGTAAAATAAAGTTAAAGTTGCACCAACATGCAGGATCAAATCCTGGATCTTTATGTTTTCTATGAAACCATACCTGTTTGAATCTGTGATTTTCTTCTTTGGAACACGACTAACTAACGATGATGATTCTTTAAAAAGTTAAAAGCTTATTCTGATTAATTTTCAAAAGAAATTTGCATGATTACTTAAAAAAAACACAAAAAAATAGTTTTTCACTGCAGGCTGTCTGTAATAAACTTGAGTTGAAGGACTTATGCTCGCAGCAGAAAACTTTCAAAGATAACACATCACACGGCTCCGCTCTGCATGGTTATTCATGCCAACGAGTGCCTTCTGGGGCAGAGTAAGACATGGCAAGCTGTAGTTTCATTATTTTGAGGGTGCGCTGTTTGTTCTGGCAGAAACACTAGACTTCACCATTTCACATTTTTCCTGGAAGCATCCACATATCTGTTACTAACTAACTTGACCCTGTCAACTCCCTGCTGCGAAGCTCTGACTGATCTCATTACTTCTCTCCTTGCTCTGATGCTTGCATGACTACATATGGTCCAGCATGTCTTTATTTATATCTGTGTCCGGCAGAAGCCTCTCACTTGCTGTAATGATTCATCGCCCCAAGGTCGCAGTGGATATGTCAAAATGCAAATTCAGTGTGATCAATGTTCTGTTTCTAGTTGCGGTAGTTCCTCAAGGTTGAGTTTGATCTGCACAGCTTACATAGAGAAAAACACTTTTTTAAAAAAAAAAAAAAAAAAGAGGGCTTACTTATATTGTTTCTGGAGTCTAGTCATTGATTAAATGCTTTAAATTAAACATTCTGCACAATGCACACGTTTTTAAAATATATTTTTAATGCTTGTAGAACAAACGCCTTCTTCACCTCGCTTGTTCCCTCTTTTCCCTCCTTATTCTAAAAATTGTTTTAAATAATGTTAAAGGGATTCTGAATACTTACGCTGCATGTTAAAGGTACAGTATGTAAGAAATACTGACGTCTAGTGGCAAAGATGGGCATTTTAAAGAAAAGAGGTTTTCTTTCAAATGACTTCATATTCCAGCACTGTTGTGAATATATGGTGGCTGTTAGCGGTCAAAATTCTCCCTGGCAAAAATGTTTTCATCTGTGAGTAGATCTGAGTAACCTTTTTTTTTTTTTTTTACGTCTTTTAAGGCATTAATTATCCCAGACAGTGCTTTAACTCCCATCAAACAAAGCTGGTACAGCAGTTTCAAAGTTCAGAGGGTTCTTATTCACACACATTGTTTTGTCCGTTCAAGGACACCGTAGTAAAAATGGTGGAAAAAATATGGCAGCCTCCATATGTGCACCCCCCAGCAAATAGATATAAATGGGTCATTCTAAAAAAAAAATAAACATATAATAGCCATTCTAGTGCAGCGATTACACATAAATAGAAACACAGTTTTGAATTATTTATCACATTTTTCTGCCATTGACCTTTGATTTTTTACTTACTGTACCTTTAAAGTTTTCTGAACTATTTGGGATTTCGATTTATTTCAACCTACAGAAGTCATATTCTAGAAAGAGAAGGAGAGATAGAGAAACACACCAGGTGAAGAGGTTGCAGTCTTTCTGATGATAAGGCCCTCCAGGAGCGATGGGTCAGTCCTCAGCTGGAAAAGGCAGGAGCTCTGTAATTATCCAGACGAGTGATTGCGACTTCTCCCTAGGTGAAATGGTAAAGTTGCCTCGCAGAAATGTCCTGATGATACTGTACCCCTTCGCATTTGCCAGCGAGACCCAATCACTTTGCCGCCAGCCCTCCTTTAGCCACTTTGTGATCTTAGTAGTGAAGCTGCACCCGTCACCCGGGGGCCTCTTAAGCCATTCGGCCGTAAAATCCCAAATTTTCAGGAGGTCAACAGTTTATTGAAGTTGGAGAGGATAAAAAAAAAAAAGTCTGACAGGCTATCCTCTGTACCATAAACAGATCTTCATGGAAAGCGTCTGCATTGCTTCCATGAATTGCATCAACATATAAAACCCAGAGGACATAGTTCACCAAGTAGTTTCTTTTAAACCAAAATAAGAAAGTGTAACATTTGTGATGCACTTTGATAATCCGCCCATGTCTGGAAGTTAGTCGGCCCCTCTGGATTTTGTTTTAAAACTATTAAAATCTCATTTAAATTGTCTAATAAATAGAAGTTGTCATGACTCAGGTACTGTAGAATTTGGATAATTTATCTTTGAATGAGAACTTCCTTATCAGTTTCCTTTCTTTACAGACCAGCAATGGTAACAATAACTCTTTCTTCAGCTTCGTGACAGTTTTTATTTGTTTCCTTTGTATTTAATGTGCAGAAACAGAAGATGAAATCCTATTTTAAACAGTCATGTTGCTATGCTTTGGAGCTATTTCTCGCCTAACAGCTGGGTCTGGTGAATGGGTTTCTGACATCCTGTTCCCACATTCATAAATCTGAACAAACGTCAGGTGACTCTTAAATGCCTTTGTGAGAAAACTGGGCTGTCAGAACTCAGTTATATCAGAACATACTAATTCCAGATGAATGCTTCCTTGAAACAATTTGCAATGCATTAATAACAAATAGCAACCTTGCCATAAGCTTAAGGCTTAAGGAAGCTTTAAGGGGTGAGTCTTCAGAAAAAAAGCGACATGAACTAATTTCAAATGTAAGACAGGCACAGGAGAAAGACATCTAACTACTGTAAAGCAAATTCCAGCAAACTTGCCAGCTAATCAGCCTGCAGATGACATGCTAGCCTGCCAGCAGCTGTTTCTGGAGACTTCCTGCATGACACATAAAATAACAACAAGGCGTGCTGCACACCAGCACCTCGGTGAACCTCAACCTTCACACGTCGTCCCCTCTCTCAGTGGGAGAATATATACCCCTCAATGACTGGAGGGATGTGAATACTGCTTGTGTTGCCGGGAGAAATCGGTTGATTTACTTTTTTCACTCAGACAGGTTGCAACAGAAATTCTAACCCCACAAATATGTCATTTATTTAAAAAAAAACCCCACTTGTTTATAATCTATTTTGTGGCTTTTGTCCATGATGCAGAGAATATATGTATTTTCAGGTTTATACCAGCTTCAAGTGGGCGCTGACTAATATTAATCTCTCAAATCTAAAGCGCCAACGCAAAAACTGTCAGTCTAGACGGGTAAGATTAGAAGCCTACTACTGTCAATGGATCAAGAGTAGCCACAATATCATTGTGTAACCATCCCACACAGACTCCTGAAATAGCAATGTGTTCACATACAGAAGAAAAAAAAAACCTATTTCAGTCCTTGCAAAGTAAGCCGTTCCTCGATGCAGTTAAATAAACACAATCTAAGTTGGCGTTGAGGCCACCGTGACCTTGTGTACCAAGCAAGATCTTCAAAGGTTGAGGAGACGCCACGTGGATTTAGCAGTTGTAAAAAAGTGCTGAAGATGACACCAAAACCCAGAGGGAGGGAAAGTGATACAGACACCATGACATGGAGTTCTGGAAGAAGACACCAACAATAAAAAGTTAACAACTGTTCAGCCTCACTTGGCATTCAGCTCACGAGGCCAACCTTGGGTATCCTTATGTATGTAAAAGAATATTTGGAAGCAGATTATTATAGTCATGGATGAAGAGGACAGGGACAGTCCAGGGAGACTTTATAATCATGCAGTCAAAAAGTAAATTAATTGGCTGCAAGCTGCATGAATTGTTGACTATGAAGTAGTAGAAAAGATTAGGACTTGAACTGAATTGCTGATATATATTCCTGGAAAGTTTGGGCAGTTTGCTTGACTCCCAAGTTTTTCCAGCCAAGCTCAGAGTCATATAATGCAGAAAGATGAAGTTTCAACAAGTTATAAGTTAAGTTTCATACAGTTATAAGTCTGAAAATTGCACCAGCTCATAACTTAGCAGCAGTAGTTTTGTATTTTCTCCTCTCTTATGGCAATTGTGACCTATAACATGCCTTTTAAAGGATTACTTTCTTTTTTTTCAACCTGGACCTTATTTCTAGGAGTTTATGCGTGTATTTACTCACCGGTAAAGTTTCTGCATCACTTTGAGTCTTTCAGACGATATTACGTTGAGTCGCTCTTCAGTGTTTACCCTGTAAAATGGCAGAGATGGGGCAGCCACTCTATAAGACATTATCTGCAGAAAAACTCCTTCATTTCATCAATGCTTAAAGTAGAATGAACTGACGAATGAGTACAGTACTATTGTCCCGTGACTTCAGAGTTTTGCAAATTGTGTTTTTGTTGCTGTCTGAGTAATGACCTGCTCTTCTCAGCTGTACAACGGAAGCGCGCTTCGTGAACGCGCAGCCCCGAAAAGTGTGTAGAACTACTTGTTAACTGACGGAAAGCTAAATCTAAATAGTTTGTTTGTTCATTCTACTTAAAGTTTAGGCAAAAATCAAGGAGTTTTACTGCAGGTCTTATATAGCTGCTGCCCCGTCTCCACCATTATTACTGGATGTACACCGAAGGGCGACTCAAGTTATATCTTCCGAAAGACTCAAAGTGATGCAGAAACTGTACCGGTGAGTAAATGCACGTATATACTCCTAGAAATAAGGTCCAGATTGAAAAAGGAGAAAGTTATCCTTTAAGTCAAGGAAATCAGGAACTACGTAAGCTTTTCTCGCTGAGATATTGCGATTGGGGAAAGAAAGCTGCTGCTTCATAGGGGAGACCCCAAGCTGTTTTCAAACTTCTTTATCTTCTGATTTGAGACACTAGCTACCCCCCACAGTTGGAAGTTTTACAGTCCGACATGCTGAAGTTGAAAATCCCAGTTTAAGTTTGAAAAGTCTTTTTGGTTTTGTTAATAGTTTTGATGTCATGATTAGGTATGTGTGTTATCCATTATCAGTTATGGGCCTTTAGGAGCTGAAATTTATAAGTTATCGGTATTGGTTTTTGAAAGAATACTGTATATATTGTGCATCTCTATTTATAGCCATTGGACCTGGACAGCTAGCAGCCATTGAATAGACCATGAAGTCTCTATAGCAAATAGCAAAGTATTCAAGGGTCAAACATAAGGCCATCTGTATTACAGCCAGAGACTGGTGGAAACTGTCAGGCAACAGAACAATAATCTCAATCACAGCAGCAAATCTGCAACAGAACGACTGAACAAGACTCGAGGTGTTGCAACAGCCCAGTAAAAACCCAAATTTCCAGTTTGAATTTCTGAGGTGGGAACGTAAGAGAAATAATACTGTCAATTACTGTATATGGGTGAGCGGATGCCTAGTGGTTAGAGAGGCAGCCTTTGGGCTTGAAGACTTTGGTTTGAATCTGTACTAGGTCCCTGTCCCCCTCAGCTGCTCCCTGGCTGCTGCAACATGGCAGCCCGCTGTAAATCCAAAGATGGGTAAAATGTTGAGGCTTCATTCCTAATCGGGTCTAATAAAGTAAATATTATTGTCAAAAGGCAATGAACCTATAATTTTCAAACAGAAACAGCTACAAGTGGCTAAAGTTGGTTCTATAAGATGGTGAAACATGGGGTGTGCTCCATTTTTTACATTCAGCCTCACAGTTAAGTTTGTTTTAAATATAACATACTCTGTGTGTGTTTTTTTTTTTTTTTTTTCTTTTGACCTGGTGAGGGCCAGATGATTTGTTATGTTTTGAAATATCATCTGGAAAATGGAAGAGGGCACAATTTTAACTTTTAAGGAATAAAGCACTCTGTTATCTAATTCACTATTTACTTTCTTAATTACATAACTATATTCCATTTTCTCTTTAAGTATACAAGTATATAAAATTCTGCGGATTAACAATTTGAAAGTGAAAATTTTTACAATACATTTTGTTAAGCAGTCATTTCTACATTGCTGGAAGAGCTGCAGCATTGCTACTCTGACTTTTTTAGCATCATGTGATTTCACTCTCGGAATATGAAGGAAATTACTAACAAAGGGAGAAGAACTTGCACTGAGGGCAAGAGGATGCGTTGGCAAGTTTTCACCATGCATAAAGAGCAGTAATTTGATAATACACTGCATAGAAGTGTTAAAGTATCAACAAGAGACTCTCCTTTAATGTTACACCTCTGTAAAATATCAGCTTGCAGAGAGCCCTATGCAGGTTTAGTGGTGTGGGGGTTGGATATATAAGGCTCTTCTGAGACATGTCTGGGAATGCAATAAAGATGTGAATCTGATTACTTAGCCCCTGTGTGTCAGGAATACACTAATGAACCATGCTTCTCAGTTGGAGGAATATATCTGCACACACTCAGCAGCAAACTGGTGGTTCTTTATGATGGATTACCAATAGTGTGAATATAGCCATAATACACGTGTTCATGTAAATAATTAATCCAAACGCATACATAGGAAACAAAATTCTAATTATTCATGGTGTCTTATGAAGAGGGCAATGATTATGTTGGAGGAGAGCAAGAGAAACACATTCGGAAAGGCTTTGCAGTTGTAGCATCTCAGATGTGGTCTATATGCGCTGCATGATCAGGGATATTTCTTTTTCTTTAATTTCAACTTTAGCACATCTGTTTACAAAAATTCCAACTGTAGGGGGTAGCTGGTGTCAAAAATAAGAAGGGAAAGTGGTTTGGAAGTAGCTTGGGGTCTCTCCTGTGAAGCAGTAGCTTTCTTTTCCCCAGTCGCAATATCTCTGCAACAATATGTAATCGGGACAAGTCATCATACCGGACTTATTGGAATGACATAATTTCCTGTTATCGGCCCGATAATTATCGTGCACCCTTAGCTGTAAATCAAGCACAAAAAAATTCAAATAGATAGAAAATCACCTCTCTACCACCCATGCATGACAGTAAATGTGACCTGTTTGAGCTTGAGTTTCTCCAAATATGGTGGTTTGCATTATGTTCAGATATCTCCGCTTTGGTCTTGTCTCATAAATCTTGTGGTTTGTTCAGATGCAATGTCACAAGCCTGAGCTGTGCTGTCCTGTTCTTTTCAGAGATAAAACTCCCTCCCATCACCCTTCCAAGTGAGCCATGCTTGGTTAGCAATTTTGGCAAGAAATCTGATATTTAACACACTAACTGGAGCTTGTTGTGTCTGTGTTGTAGCTGATGAAGCTTTTAAAGTTTTTTTTTTTTTACTTGCTCTGTTCGGCAAAGCAGGGTGATGGTCTGGCTGCCTTGTGCTAAACAAATTAGCTTTGCCAAGGGGTTATAGTAGATTTGTGAATATAAAGCCCACCTTTATGCTTGAATATTGTTCTTAATTTTGACTGTTGCTAAGTTGTGTGTGCTGATAAGGGAGGAACAAAGACTGTAGAAAATATGGACATAGCATCTGGCCACTTCTGAATAGGGAAAATGAAGACAGTTGGGCATGTCCCACCGTCGCCATTTGCCGTGTCACGTGCGTCGTCACTCCCGGAAAATACTCAAATGGGTGAGCGAGGCCTCGGGGAGAAATGATTTACAGCAAATATACTCTGGGCTAAATGCAAATCGAGCTAACTCGAAACTAACAGGAAATAACAAAGATGAGCCTCCTGAGCGGCGGGATAAAGGTAAGACATGTTTGGACTTGCTGCTAAAAACCACCATTGTGTTACTCTGCTGCAGACTGAGACCTTAGGCAGGTGGTTAGCACCCCCCCCCACCAATAACGCTCCAAATCAATAAAGTTACCCGCTGAAAACAAACTGCTGCTTATTCTTTGGTGCATAGAATCTATTTGTGCTCTTGACAGCAAGACCTGCTGATTTTTGACAACACTGCTGCATGATGAAGACTCACACTGGTGCAACATCATGTCAGAGTTACTAACATCCTGTCTGTGTCACTCCTGCGGGGATTTACTGATGATTTCCACTTTAGCTTCTGTCAGACTGAAGAGCTGTAAAAGTGCAGAGGGCCTTGCCATGGAGTTATGTCTCATGGGATGTAACTTATTTGGACTTAAGTGATGGTATGTCATTTCTCATTCATCAGTGGAGAACGAGGCTCTAAAGAGAGTCAGTGTTGATTGTTTTATAAGGATAAATTTATAATGCAGAATGTATGAGCACTGATGCCATTTATAGTCTATAGTCTGAGTTAACGAGCTGTTATGTTCTCATAATGCTGCATGGTGACCTTATAATGACCTGCCCCACCACTGAACTGACACCATGATGCCCCTCAGTGACGGCTATTTCGGCCTCCATCTTGCGTTTTATCTTTTCTGTGAACTCTCTCCAGTGAAAGACAGTCCAATGCTGATTCTTTTTTATTTTTTGCTCTGTTGTTTTTCTTTTCCTTCCTTCCTCTAAAAATGTTCTCTTGTATTTCTTTGCTGAATCAGCAATGCATTCAAAAGGCCTAGTGTGTTGACATTAAGTTGTTGGTGTTTGATATGATGCCATAAAACAAAATACAGCTGTAAAGTGATGAGAAAAAACAGCTGTAAAGATTGGCGTTACGCCCTGGGTTGGGGGAGGAAAGTGCAAAAAGAGAAGATGAGTTTAAAGTTGGAAAATTTGTAGTCGCGTTATATGTGTTGTGGTTTATATTAACATAAAGAAAAATAAATTTTGGCAGATTTACAGAAGTAAATGAAATTGGATATTTTCCTGTCACTCAATTCATTTGAATTTGATAGCATTACCCCCCCCCCCCCCCCCCCCAAAAAAAAAAAAAAAATCTGGGGGAGGCAAAAAAAAAAAAAAAGGAAAGAGAAACAACAACAACAAAAAAAAATCATAAATTAAACAAGTAATAAAATAGTGACAGGTGAGGGTGTCAGGATTGGGTATAACAGAGTCCTCCTACAAAAGCTAAGTGCTTTCAAGCAACAAATGGCTCAGGGTTGGAGTCAAACTCCATCAGGAAATTATTGATCAGTTCAAAAACAATATTTTGATGGAAAATGCAAAGAATGTTTGTCTTTTAATATAATCAGTGTATATTGTTGATAAAAAAATAAAAGTAAAAAAAAAAATCAGGGTGCCTGGGGAAATCTCATTCATGGTTCTGGGGTCCTAATGTGAAACTATCATGTCATTGTGATTTAGCCACATGGGTTGAGAAGTGCCTTGGAAAATAATATTTAGACAACACTTAAACATGCAAATCATATCAACACCCGCATGTTCAAACACAGACCACTCCTGCTTTAAAGGGAGATTATCTTTTGAGATAAAGCACTAGTTAGTCCTTTTGTTCACACAACTGAAGTCAGGATGGATGAAAAATTCTTCTAACTTTGATTAAACTGCATGAATGACTCAACCCAAACTTGTCTTCTAAAACAGAACTATATATTTTTTTTGTGCAAACATAAGAAAAAAAGATATACGATAATCACATCGTAAGAGTAATCAGTTTGTCTATTTTACACAGCACCAAAGGGACAAAAAACAAGCCACAAAACTAAATACAAAGCACAGTATCATAAGAGACATTAAGAAAACATAAAACAAGGATGTGTGGTTTATTTTTATAGTTATATAAGATGCTCTCTCACACCAAAGTGGCATAAAAATTTCAGATTCTTGTATTTTCAGATTGTTGCTTTGTTATCAGCTACTGCCTTATGAATAATGGAGCATAACTTTGAAAAGCTTCATTATTTCCATTTTTAGCTGAGCTTCCACGCGTGGCCGGCTCCATGTCTCTGTCAAGGAGGTCCCACATTGCCACATGGCTGTGCCAGACTCCATCTGGGACCCTGCTGGTCTTCACAGATGGGAAAGGCCATGTACTGTGTCAGCGGATGTGTTAGCTTAACTCGTAGCGGAATCGCATGCTGTAAGGTCCCATCGTGAAACTTAATGATAATGATCAGCTTTCAACTGAAACTGCTACCAGCTGCTTGATTATTCTTTTGTCAGTCCTGAAAACACTGTAATGCCTTTTACAGAAATTGTTCTGCCTGCAGAGGGAGTAGACATATAACATTTAAGGAATTATTTAAACTGTTTTCTGAATGTATACAAGAAAATAATTTGAAGTTTGATACACAGGGGTTTCGTGAAAATGTTTGACATTATGTATCTGAGTGTACATATAATATATTATTCATTTAAATGATCTCTGTATTGCAGTGTTGACAAAAATATAGATTGGGTTCAATTCCTACTGTTATTGTAATAAAGAACCACCTTCCTGAGTAATTAGACATACCGATTGTTGTATCTTTATTTAAAAGTGAGCATAAAAAATGCTTTCATCATCTAAAAAGTGTGGATTTTGAAAAGTTTTGGCAAGTTTTCAGGACAACAGTGCAGATTATTTTCCACACTATGCTGGAGTTCTGATTAGGAATTTACAGATACAGATTTTTTACGGTCGATACCATGACCAATATTTTCTCATCAACCTCCACCAAGGCTTGATACAACCTGCTGATATTTGGGAGCCGATATTTGGGGCCAATACTGCATTTGACTCCCAAATTAACACAGTTGTGCTTTAAGAATTACATACCCTTCCATTAAAGACAGAAAAAATCAGCTGCCAGCTACTGTAAACTAGAGTGCCTAGAGAGAGTATGTTGCACGCGTTACTAAAGTTTTAGTTGTTAATATTCTCTAAATCCTATAATCTAGACGAGCAAAATCCGTCAACGTACTTAATAACTTGCTTCAATTTAATTCAGATGCCGCACTGATACAGTATGAAAATTTCATTCTTTAAACGTTTTTTTTTTTTTTACCTCGAAGAAGTGTTGCTCCGATCAGCTGCTCTGTTGGAATATATACAGTAGAGCGGCAGTTAGCTCGTGCCAATTTCCGGGAACTTTTTTCGGACTCCGCCCTCCACCATTGCTATGAAAAAATTTACCATTGCGGTGAATGGAGTTGACGCCACTCTCTCTCTGTAGGCACTCTACTGTAAACAAGTTGAAATTGACAAAAGTAATAGTACATTAAAAAAATTATGAACATTGTTACATTGGTTTTGTATTGTATTTCAACAGAAATATTAAAAACAAACAAAAAATAAAACAAAAATACAAGCACGATGGGGACTGTGAGATAAAATTTTGTTGAGCAACCCTTTGAGGCAATCACTGCGATCAGGTGTTTTCTGTAACGTTCAGTTAGACTTTTACACCTGTTGACAGGTATACTGACCCACTGTTTTTGAGCAAGGTACTTTAATTTGTCTGGGACAGTTTTGCTTGTTTGTTTTGTATTATTATTTTTAAAAATAAAAATTCAAAATCAAAATTCTATTTTACTAAATTATAATTTTGTAAATTTGTATTCATTATTACTTTTTCAGTTTCTTGTCATTTGAATTACTATTGTGAATTTAGCCTTTTTTAAATGATGGGATGTAAAATTTCAAGCACAACTGTATAATAAAGGATACAACAAAAATAATTTTATAACTCTTTTGATATAAAAAGAACAAAGCACTTCAAATAAATATATGAAAAATAAACAGTGCATTTGTAAACAAATATTAAAAAATAAACATTAAACTTGTAATAATTATTTATTGAACAAGGTCTTTAGATGATGGGGGGAATTGGCCAACATGCATGACGTATTTGCCAATGCCGATACCGCCAAAAAAAATAATAAAAAAATATCGACCTAAAATATCAGCCGGCCAATATATCGATCCATCTTTACTCCTGGTTACATCTTTGATTGACACATCTAAAAAACCATCTTGCTTCAACTGAATTAAATGCACCATTAACCATCAACAATCCTGATCCGTTTGGGTATAGAGAATGTGTAAACTGTACTGCTAACGTCAGTATAATCAATAAATGTAACAAATGTTCAGTGATTATATTCTATACCAGCACAATTGATGGCAAAAGCGACACTTTTACTTTGTGCTTTGACATCCGTCTTCCCTGTGAGGTGTCAGGTTAAAGGGCACCTATCAGAAAACCTCTGTGTTGTAAACACAACAGGCTTGTTTGTTCTTATTTGCTGACATGATAGAATTAATTTCAAAAGTGTGAAATCAATGTGCAACATGCAGTGAGTGCTTCCTCTGTCAATTGCCTTTCAGAAAATATCATTCTCAGCATGAGTCCTGCTTAATAGTGTTAGATTATCGGAACCATGACATGAAATTTGATGCCGGACAATGACCGGGCAGCATAACTGGTTAATCTCAGACTGGCTGGCGACAGCAGCAGTGCGTGATGCTGGTCCACTGATTTGTGGAGACTCGTTTTTACCTGCCAGTGAGCAAGTATTAGAGGCCACAAAAAGCGGCTTTGTCTTCTCTAGCAGCGGGAACAGATGATGCAGCAGTTCACACAGAGGGAGGTAATTAGCCACAGAGGAACAACAGCCCACCAGGAGAGTTTCAAAGAGCTGCTTGCCCACTTTCCCCTCTCTGCAGTGGAAGAGGATGAGGAAGATTACTGAGGCTGTGGTGATGTGGCGGCCTTATGGTCTTCTTGCACCCTCTAGTGGTGAAATGACAGCACAGCATAGGGTTCATGGAGGCTACATCAATGAGAATCAAGGCACTGTAATGCACGTATATTTTGTTACATTTCTCACAAATATGACAAGATGGAAAGCAAATAAACAGAAAATAAACTTCATGTCTAACATAACATGACACAATAAGAAATTGTTAAGCCAAAGTCAGCAAGATGAATGCCCCCAAGTTTCTCCATAAACAGCTACTCAATGACATATTAATTATGATTAATAACCAGTTGTCTAAAAGCTTCAGCAGTTATGCATTCTTCATTAAAAAGGCTTATTATAAGAACATGAAAATCATTACAGATGAACGAACAGACAAGGGTTTTCTCATTGCATTGTGCATACAACTTGACCCAGCTGGCTTTGAAGATGTTACTGTACAGCTACAAATTCATAAAAACCAGATCCAAAGAAAGGCATAAATATTTAAAACACACGTCTCAGCTTTGACAATCACACCCCTCAGATTTTATCGCCTGCAGCAGTATTTATGAATATTCTCATTTTAAGTACAGAGGAATTGGAGTAAAATTGGACATACAACAGTATTTCAAATGAGGAAACCCACAGTTAAACACTGAAAATCACCGAAAACCACGTTTCACTTCTAAGTTTTTGACGTATAAATTAAATGCGCTATGTGCAATCTGTCTTATAAAGCTCTTTTTTATCATGTTTTGCATATATTTAGAAGCTCTTTAAATCTTTATATAGATCTTCTTAGAACAATGCTGTTTTTCAGCAGAGCTTTCTTCACGCAATCACACACACCCGGAAGGCGTGTAGTGAAACTGCTGGCTGCATATCCTCTCACTCCGCTGGGGGTTAATGCTGAAGGGCACCTCAGTGCTGGTAATGAGGCAGGGGAAACTCTGCTCCTTCCCTTTCCCTGCTCATATTTGTCCTGCTGGTTCAGAGAACGAGCCACAACTTTCATGTCACAGTCCTGCTTTTCTAACCTTTAGACCATTAATCGAGTCAGGGGCACCTCTGCAGCAACTATCAGATGTTGCTGGAAAATAAGAGGAAGCTGGACTGGATGAAAAGTGAAACTTAACAGAGCTGGCTGGAATATCAAAAGAAAGAAATGGGTGAATTTTCTGTTTCAGTCACAAGCAAGAGGAAGAATCCAGGGTATGATCAGTGTTACATGTGGAAGCTTATCCCCCAGGACGAGAATGGTGGTGTTATTGAGCTCATTTATTGGTTTAAACAAACCTGCTTTAGCCCATTGATGCTTACAAATTATATAACATAAAAAAAAAGAAAGAAATTAAGAAAAAAAGAGAGGCAACAATGAACAATGAGAGGCAGGATGACTGTTAAGTAATCAAACCTATCCCCTGACAGCAGATCATTACATAAGCTGTCTATAAAATGCAGTGGTGTATAGCTTTAACTCATGAACCCCAAACATTACTTCCAAATATTCATTCCTGTCCCATCCTGCATATTTCCACATTCATCACTGATGACTTTTATAAATCTTGACCCTCAAAGACGCTGAGCGTGAAGAATGACAAATTGCACCTCCTGCAAAGCGCCGCTCACATCCTGCATCCTATCATGGATTCTGGAGGGTGGAGGTGTGCAGAGCGCCTCACAAACTGACACACTGCATCAGCGAACATGGCAGGAAGCAAATGCTGGACTGCCAAGCCAAATACACTCAGACCCCCTATCAGTTCATGAACGTAATGTATCCAGTAGGCAGACTGAGCTTGTTGGTCTCCAGAGACCCTTTGAATGTGCCACGGCACATAAGAAGCTGCATGGAACCTGTGCGTGCTTGGCAGGGCAGGCTTTCTGAGAGAGAAGGAACCGAGGCATGCGCACAGTGCTACCATTCAGACGGCTCACTGTTGGAGACATGAAAAGGGAACGAGCAGGTCTTTATAGGGGAATGTCCCCTACATAACAATGACCCTATGATACCGTTCGATGGTGAGAAAGGATGTATATTGATGGAAAAAACCTTTACATTTTAGTGAATATTCAGAATATTTGAATATCTGCCTGTGGAAAGATGGTGAACAATGTTATTCCTTCAGTGCGTTCAACTGCATACATTCCAAATATGCCAGGGTGTCCATCGCTGTCCTTTTAATATGTGATAGACTCGTTAAAAGTTTTAAATGATCACCTTTTATGTTCAGACACCATTCCTCATCTCCACATTGCACATTTAAACAAGCACTTTCAGACCTTAGAATATGTTTCAGACTCATTTTGCCACAGTGACATTTATATACATTCCTGGAGTCATTGTTGCCCTGTTGGGTCCAAAGAATGAAAAAACACTGGGTTTGAACAGTTATCACACACAGGACTATGGATGTTTGATATTGTTTTTGGGGTTTTTTTTTAAACCGATATACGTTATCTGATATTGTCCAACTCTTACTTTCTCACCACAAGTATCAACCGATACTGATATGCAGACAACTGTGAGGTTGTACCTCCCATATTTTGAGAGGTACAACTATATTTTGCTCCGAGAGCAAAGATCCCAAAATAGCCTTAACTCAGCCAGAGGAGTTCATTTTGGACATCTGGCTGCCATATATCAGATACTAGCAGGTATTAGCCAATATGTGGCTAATTCTAATGTTTCTGACAATTTGGTAACTTAACCAACAACTTAAAATCAGACATATTATAAGCAGCTTCAAAGCAAGGTCAGTCTGTAGCAGCAGCATCGTAGCCACATGACTCTAAAAGGAATGCTGGGATATGAAGTTCTTCCACAATAACAGGGACTTTTATGCTGCATTCCATTTATTTGATTTATTTTATTTAACCTTTATTTAACCAGGCAAAGACATTAAGAACAAGATTTTTATTTACAATGCCGTCCTGGCAAGTGCCATAGGTATTTGAACTGGGAAGTCGGAAATTCACAGTTCCGAGTAGGAAGTTTCAACTGGAACGACTGGAAGGGTGTGACATCACCCACCTGTTCCTAGTTCCCATTTCCAAGGTAAATGGAACACAGCAATTGTGCATTCCAGTTGTCTTGGAACTAGTTTTTCCAAGTTAAATTTCAGAGGAAGTGACATCATGAACTTGTTTTTCAGAGATAGAAGCGTAATTCACAGATGACCCCAGAGATTGTAGATTTAAAGATGGCTGTGTCCAGTAACATTGTTGTATTTATTAAACGTCAAAAAAATATATTTTCTGTAAGTTTCAAGTGCAAACAGCACAAAGTTTTTTTTGTTTTTTTTTTAAATGTTATTGAATTTTACAGTCTTACTGCAGTCTTTTTCTTTAAATGCAGTGTGAATATGTGTTGTTTATTGAACACACTGTAATAGGCTGTTGTCATGGTAACGTAACGTCTGTGTTATTTTTCTAGCTAGAAAGTTGTTAATTTCTAGTTGTTCAAGCTCACAAATACTCTGTTTTGGACATGTCTATTATTTTTCGAGTTGGTACAGCTGGAACGCAAAATACCTGGTAATGACATCACCACCTTGCATCTGCTCAGAATCTTGAGACAACTGGAACGCACCATTTTCTACATGCTGGACCCGTGCTCTTGGAACAAGATCTTGCAAGATTTTGTAACAGAACAATGAGATCGTCGCGAGATTTCATCAGTAAAAAACATCGGCCCAAAAAAAAACATAGATATTTTTCAATATAATATTTATTGCAGATATCAGCCGATGACATCAGTACGCCGATAATATTGGATGTCCCTATAGAGAATGCAGGAGATTATTGGAGGAAGCAAGAAAAAGAAGGATTGAAAGGGACAGTGCAAAAAGTAAGATAAGAGTCAAGATTGGTCGGACTTTTAATGGCTGGAGAGAGCTCAGGGAAGAGACAGGATGTGATGGATGCTGTAGCCACTGACAGGGGGCGCTCTAATTGGAAAATCGGAATAAGTTAAGTGGCTTTAAAGAGCCAATCCTAATGAAAAGTGATTGATGGAGGACTAAATTCACAATTTCTGAGTCTTGGCAAATATACAGTACGGTCAAAAGTTTCTCTGAAATTAATTTGAAGCCAAAGCTGTCTTGGATTTTATTCTTTTAGATTTAGTCAGGTGTTTTATCACTAATTCCTTCCTTAAATTGGTGTCCCTCCTCCGGCTCAGCTGCAGTTCAGCTCAAGAAACCTTATCTGTGGAAACAAGAAGAGATCATTTTCAAATAAAACAGCTATAAGTCTCAAAGATCCTTTTAACTGATTAACTCATACTGCCGAAGCTTTACATGAGCTTAAGATAAGGATTTGGTCCTCCATGACCTCCATAAACTACACCTGAATTCATAAGTGGTTGTTGAAAAAGGCTTTTGGGCACAGGCTGAAGAACTTCAAAGAGTCAACGGCTTTTCTGAGCTTCACCTGAAAAACTGGCACAAGATGGCATGGTGAAATGATATAAAACAGCCACAAAGACAGGCAAAAATAACCAAAAATAACATCAAATACCATCAGAATAGCCAGAGGTAATCACAATAAAAACAAAAAAGTGCAAAGAAACTGAACAGACACGATTACAAAGGAGTGTGCAAAGAAGTTTTAAAAAAATGGCCATAGAGACACAAAAAAGGCAGATATGTAACATCAAAAGGAAAGGGGAAAAAAAAAGGAAAATAAAGAAGAAGCAAAATACAAAGAACCACAAATAGCAACTAAAAAAGGTACACAGATAAACACAGAGGCATAAAACAAGAAGATTCAGTGGCAGGACAACAACAAAGAGAGAGAAAATAACTACAAGAAATACAAAGAACTCTGGAAAGATGAAAAGTGGGAACTGAGACTTAAAGTAAAAACAATCGCAGATCTAAAGAGACTGCTGAAAGATGACATAAAACAAAAAGAAAAACACAAGATAACCAAAAAATACACAAAACAGCCGCAAAAAGATGTAAAATAACGAGGAAAGGAGGTCGAAAACTGGGAATATACGAAATGACTTCATAACTACAAACAAGCAGAAAACAATCCCAGAGACATAAACTGCCTGTGTGGATATTTAGTTTAAGTCCTTTTAATCCACGTTGCTTAAGAAAAAAAGCAACAGAAGACATAAAATGACCAAAAAAAAAAAAAGGGCAAAAACACAAACAAAATGGCAGCAAAGAGATAAAAATGACCACAAACATAGACACTTTTCCACAAAGACATGCAAAACAAAAATGAAAATAATTCTTTTGCTCCTCTGGGGGAGAGTTATATCTCTTTATTATTTTAACGGGGTTGTTGTTTTTATAATCCATCCATATTGTAAATGGCTTCCCATCATAAACAGGATGACTGGATCACACACACAAGAGAGCATTTTCATGTTTTATATTAATGCCAACACGTTTGTTTTAATTCTGATCTTTAAGTTTGTGCATCCTTCAAATCAGGTTTCAATAACTATTCTCTCAGTTGATCTATTTTATTGCCATGAAGAAAAGTTGATGTGATAAAACCACAACAAGGTGAAACTGGGAAATCTGATTGGTTGAAAAATGCCAAAGAAAATATGAAATGTGTGAAAGATTGATCTTCAAAAGCAGGAAAAAAAGACAAAAGCTTTTAGAAAACATGCTGTCAAAGTAAAGAGTGAAGGTCAGCGCTGATTAAAGATGGATGAGGGAACCTCAGGCAGCGAGGGGGGGGGGTTGCCTAAGGTGTCATCTGCTCAGGTGTCACCGGCTGGCCGGCCCTATGAAGAGAGCAGAGAACAGGAGATCAGCTGCTGTGGAGGTATCACATCACCTCCTGCAAAGAGACATTCAGCTCCACACCTGGTCAAGACAACAGGTAAGCTCTCTTCTGGGGGGCTACAGGCAAAGAGGGAAGCAAACCAATTAGAAACAGTAGTTTTTTATGGATAAAACTTAATTTAAAACAACTTTAGATACACTAAGGAGGACACAGTGAATGATTGTTCTGGAAGTGATATCACCTTTCTTTCATTATTATTAATATTTAGGGATAGCTTTTATGTTACTTTGTACTTCTGCTTGGCCACATTTAATAGGGAAATGACTCATTTGCAATCTATTGTAGTTCTTTTAATAATGAAAAAGCTGCAGATTGATTTTTTTCATTTAGAAAATGTCAAATGTACTCATGAAATAAGATCGATGGATTTGCAATAGCTAAATTTAGCTTCTCATGTCAAGAGCAGCATGTTTTGGTGGTTTTTCAAAGCTGCTTGGCAAGGATCTTAGGTATAATACATGTAACTGACAGCACAGAAACTTTTATATCTTCATTCTCTTTTTCCTACCATTAACCTGGGGCTGACATGCATTCATGCGTGCACAGGCTACTAATCTCAGGAGATGGGTGCCTGCCTGCTGCCTCCTCTTCCAGAAACACTCAGTCCAGCAGATGACACCATTGGGTTTCAGGTACTGCAGCTCGCTGACAAGCTGCCCGGCAGAAAATGAATGGAGGCTTGTTAGTGAACAGTGGAAAAAACAAAGCTCAGTGTCGTCTCAATACAGATCTTTCTTGGGAGGATTTCTATTTTTAACACATTAGCTGGCAAAATTGGAAATGAGTATTGAGACACAGCAATTTTTGAGCCAATGCACCAACTATGCACCAGCATCTGGTCCAAAAATATCAAGAAAGTAGCACTGTTGGCATTCTAGTGTGTCATTTCCTCATGAGCATTCGAGGTAAGTTTGCAAGCTGTAGGCTTTTATCTGATTTCAAAGCTGACCAATCAGACTGAGGTTTTAGCTTTTGCTTTCACACAAAACACATAACTATGTACTAGCAAGCAGCACTTTGCTTATTTTGTGAAGAGACAAAAAAAGAAGCTTTGGGGGGAAAAAGCAGCCAATTGCTATACATGTAGATATGAAAGTGAAATATTTTCTTTCTCCTTTTTAAAAATCTATTTCTATAAAGGATTCCAGCTGATAAAGAGCTCTGAGCTTCCCTTGATTTATTTTTCTATTCAAAAACAATTATATTTGCACAATTAACAACAGACACATTAAAGGTTGAATATGGAACACGGACAGAACAGCGACATCACGTTTGTCTAAGTTGTAGTTGCAATGGCAGAAAAACACCTCAGACCGCTGGGATGCCAGGCTCGCTGCTGATACCCAAGTGACCAACAGTCTGCAGCATGTCCAACAAGTAACGCACAGGAGTTTATAACTGACAGCTAACGTTAGCCACGTTAGCAAACAAGTTAGTTTACCGATCCAGGAGAAAAGTCACCATTTCTGTGTTTTGACACCGTTGAAAACATCTATGTGGGTCCATTTAGTGAAGTCTTCACCTAAATTTACTCCAGGTTTTGCTCTTCTCAGGTCACTCCTCCTCAGAAACAGATAACAATATCCCCAGGGCTGCTTCACTCGCCGTCTCCACTGTTTCCCCCTGTGCCAGCCAACTGTGCCCAACATACTATTTCCACAGAGAGATCATATTTGGTAACCCGTAATGACAGCGTGTATTGGCTTATAGACGTAAATATGCCATAGTCAAACCCGTAAAAAATTATTTTATAATTATTTTTAGGCTATATATAGTTTCTCTAGGAAATGTTGTACTTTCATTCTTCTCCCCCCCCCCCCCCCCCCCCCCCTTAGACCTGTGGAGGTATTATTTTTCAAAAGTATACCTTTTAACAAAAATGTTCCATATTCAACCTTTAACACAAATTTAACATGTTGAGAAAACCATCAGGTCTTGTAAGACCACCTCGTCTAAATCATTCAAACATAACAGGCATAATGAGCAGACTATAACATTGTTTCATGTCTCAAACAAATAGACATTTTAGCAGTTTAAAAGTGTTTAAATGATAAAATTGTTTTTAACTGTTTAAAAGAGATGATTATAGATGCAGTTCTTGAAGCAGGAGCTAAAACAGGGGTGCCCAAGTCCAGTCCAGAGAGCTACAGTACTATCCGGCACATTTTGGTTGCATCTCTTCCCCAATGAATAGCTTGTTACCAAGTTCCTGCAGAGCTGAATAACATGCATGAGGGAATGAGCCCTTCGATTCAGGTGTGTTGGAGAGGGTATGTTCTAAAAATTGCAGGGTAGTAGCTTTGGAGGACTGGACTTAGGTACCACTGTCCTAGATCTTTGATTTTTTTTTGCTGAAAATCAAAGTTTGGAGGAGGGGGGTATATTAAGAGAGAGTTGATTTGCCTTAATCCATATTATGATCGGGTAACAGGTTTGGACTACAGGAAGCTCAAACCCCAATTCTCTCAATCTGTTGGGTCTTGAGTTGAGGCATAATCTTTAAATGACTCACGCTGAGTTTCCGTTTTTACAAAACCTATCAGGTGTTCAAGGAATCCTCAAAGGCAGTCACCAGAACCATAAACACAGCTTGTCAAAGTCTCGGGTCTCAGATGAACTGCCGCTGTGCCCTTCTGACTCTCTGAGCTCCATGTTCATTTCCAAATCCTGAGCATGAGGACCTGAACAATACCACAAGGAATCAGTGACATATTGGCACTGATGGCAAAACAGGGTTTTTATACAGCAGCTGGTGATGAGCCACAGGTGTGAACACTCAGTCGCCACGGCAACGCTCACAGCCGACACCAAGGGAGAGACAGGCAGACAGGAAAGATGGGGAATGAGAAACAAAAGGAGGCAGAGGGAAACTGCAGACCCCGACATGAAGTCTGGATGGCAGTGTTGCTCTGAGATGGTTAAAGGTGGCTTCCCACAAAACCCAGATGTTCTCATGTCATGTACGCCATGACACCACCACACCGTCACACACTGTTTTAGACTGTAACACCTGTGTGAAGAGGATGATATCCATTTTCTCTGCACCAAGCAGAAACTTCTGCTTCTTAAAAAAATGAAGTCAGTAAGGAAGGACAAAGCAATCCCTGTTCTCATGCTGTGATTTTAAATTTGCATTAGTTATATATGAAGCTGCATCATACATGTTTTATTTGGATGGATCAGCCTAATACTGAATTTGATCAAATCTAGCAGGGAAGTTTACAGATTATCTACTGAAATTTAATTCACAATGTGGAATTGAATTGTTGGGCACACTGCTGACATCAGGGATGAAAAGCATCCACCCTCACTTATGGCTCCTAGCGAAGGTCTCCTCACTCCTGCATTTTAAGAATTGAGACATCCTTCAAACTAAACATCCAAACTATAGAAACTTAATTGAGGAGAAAGGTCATTCAGATTTCTTTTTGCAACCATAACACCTCCCTCTTGGCCAATTTAAAAAATATATGGACATGGTTTAGCTTAAAGAAAACATAAAATGTATGGCCACTCTGAGTAATTGTTATGTGGCCATAACTTACAGGTCTTGTCCATACCTTCTAATGATATTAAGTTCTGCAGATAACAAAATCTTTAAAGTGCTGATGACACAACCTTAACTTCAAGTAACTTTGCCACACAACAACACACCGAGACAAAATAAGGAGTTCGGTGCAGTTAGAAGTCAATCAGACGTGTATTTACGTAAATATCCGATGTTTACGAGGCGCAGCTAAGATCTACTAGCTTTTCGCTAGCAAAACTAGTCTCCGTGACGTCAGCAACATAAAGAGTTGCAGTCGGCTCATTGATTTACATGTATAATCCAAACATGAAAAGATGGCTTAAGAATAGCTGGATTGGAACTGGTTTGTGTGGTGGGATCATCAGCCAGTTCAGAAGAGTGTGATGATGCAGAGGAAATTGGGGACATAACACTTAGGCTACAGGCTAGAACCGAACTAGAACTGCAGTGAGCTGCCTACAGTCTGTCTCCCAGCTTTCAGTGCACTCAGTTCAGCTAAAAGCCTGCAAAGCCCACGCTGAGCAGACTCAAAATTGTATGGAGCAGTCCCAGAACAGCACAAGCGGACTCACAACTGATAAGGAGCTGGACCGGTTTGACATAGAGTCAGGCGTGACAGAGAACAGGCACTTGTTCCCTGCAATAGCTCTGGGCTAACTGGCTTACCAGCTAATTATTTGCCTCGAGTTAACTTGCAGCAAATAATTAGCCTATAAAAATAAGAAGATAAAAACTTATGGTTCCAGTCAAGTTTTAAATAGTTCCCGTTTATTAAGATGAGGATGGAAGGAAGAATGCATCTTTGGAAGAGGCTGGAGGAGTCGACTGGAGAAACTGTCGCTTGCTCAAACCGTTTTTCCAACATTGCCAACCCTAGCTTTAACAAATGGAAAGGATCATCTTTCCTATACATGAAGGCAGCATCATAACTGAGCAGTCCTGTCTGTCCATACAGTAGCTGTATGACCGATCTGATTCAGCAACGAGTTTCATGTGTTTGAAGTCTCAACAGCTCCAGTAAACAGAAGCTATAGACAGGAGAGAGGTGCGGAGGGCTCCCACTGGTACCCGGTAAGTCCGACCTGGTTCTTTATCCTCTTCAAAATAAAATTCTGTATCTGTAGTAAACTTTAATAAACTAACACCACACTTACAAGCTTTTAAAACATTAACTGGCAATTCAACTTGAAGGCTGAGCCGTTACTGTTTGTAAAACTGGACAAGGAACTTAAAAACCACAATAAAGCCAGTGACTTCAATGTTAAATGAGCTGCAAACGTTCTCTGGCATAGTGTATCTCAGCTCCGGTCCTCAGGACTCCTTCCCTGCATGTCTTGGAGGCAGTCCTACTTTTCCACACCTAATTCAAATCAATGGCTCATTAATGGGCTTGAAGAGAACTTGATGAGGGCGTGCAGGGCAGTGGGTCCTGAGGACCGGAGCTGAGAAACCCTGCGGCAGATGTTGCATCTGGTTTCGGCTAACAGCGCCACAGTCTGGTCAGATGTGCTGAAAGACGACAGTGTTTCTGCCTGTTTCTGTGACATAGATCATCATGAAGAACGTTTTGGTCTATAAAACACAACAGAACCTAACTGCAGTTACAATGACCGACAAGGGCGCCGCCATACATCCAATCCATACAGGAAGTCTCATGCGGAAGTTAGTTAAATACCGCCAAGAGTAACTACCTTCAGCTTGCAAATAGATGCATATAGTGTAGTCGGGTGGTTAGGGTTAGATTTTTGTAAGTTGCATGTAAAAGAAACTTCCGATTAGGACTGCCGGCATCGATTGGATGTACCGTGAATGCAGTTGGGTCCCTCTCATAAAACATGGCAAAAAATGTCAAAAATGTGTCATCCGCACTTTAAATTCTTTGTAGTAATCTTACACCGATACAAACCTGAACTGCTTTAATTAGTGAAAAATACATGAATTAAGTTTATGCAAGAAAACTAAAGCATTTTGACATTGAAATAGTGCAAAACTTTTTTTTTTTTTTTTTTTTTTTTTTTTTTTCCAGTTGCTGCTTCCCCAACTTTACTGAAATATGTTGCTGACATCAAGCATCAAGGATTGTTTTCCCATTTAAAATAATTTGTGCATCACTGATGTTTTTTCACATTTAACGTATGGTTGCAACTTCTCTGGAGACTCTCATTATGCAGGACTGGCCTTAGTGAGAGAGGGCTTGTGGTCCGCCTGGATTTTGTGTTCTCTGCTCAGTTGGGTAAGTAAATAGAACGACAAAAAGTGAAATACTAACTTTAAAACAAACCAGAAAAAGAATGTAATGACTCTGCATTGCTGCTTCCATGTGCAAAAGAAGGATGGAGTCATATCAGAAGGAGTCGATGAGAAGAATCAGGAGAAACAGCCAGACGCTTATTCGGGATCTTTTTTACAGGGGGGTTCACGATGGAGACAGAGACACTCCTGTAAGTGCCTGTAATCCTAATCCATGTCAGACTCATCAGTAAGGTTAATATCATTGCAATAATCACTTTTTTATAGTTAAATTTAGCATTGTGACATCAAGTTTTCTATTTTTAAGCCAGTTTTGTGTTACAGATTCCAGCTCAGCCAAGAGATGCTAAAATGATCCACTCCATTGCCAGTCTGATTAGAGCAAAGAGCAAACTGCTCCTCCTGGAGAATCCTGACACAGTGGAAATTTACAAGGTGTCATTTCTGTTAACCAGCTCACAGACTTCTCTGCTATGTTAATTATATAAGTGCTGACACTTAACACTAAAAGATGTGTTTCATGTACATTTGACAAGGAATTAAATCCTCTAAGCCTAACCAGAACATCACTTTATTTCCAAACTCTAATCAGGTGATTAGTTCTCTGAACACAGCTTTGGTGCCGACAGTGTGTATGACTGAGTTACAGTATATTACTGTTATTATAGTGAAAAATGTTTGTTTATGACACTTAACATTAACAGGTCCGATACTGAAAATCTGCTCTTGATCTTGTCGACAGTTTGAATTTTTATTTCATAGAATATTTGGACCAATATTTGTGATAAGGAATACACTTGGAAGAAAACAAATATTAAACTTGTCTAGCTGCTGCATATAAGAGTATTTGCAAAACGTTTCACAGATTTTAAATCAGACTTTAAGACCCACGTAGAATCTATACCATGAACATCAAGCAGAACTACACTGAAAAAAGTGAATTAGAGCAGTTGTTGACTTTACATAAACAATTTATTTTCAGTTAACATACAAAATAGGTGTTTGGGTTAAATCATTTTTTAAAAACATTATCTTAATGTGATTTTGTCTCGTGTTATCCCCACATAATATATATATATGTGTTGCATGAACACAATTTAAGTAGTGTGAACAACAAAGTAAAATGAACTCTTAATTTGAAGTAACATATTACAATTATGTGGAAACTGATGATATAAAAAAGATTATGTAAAACAAAGATTCATTTCTTTGAATGCAGCAGCTAAATATTACAATATTTTTTCTTACAAATAACATGCTTTATACACAGTAAAATTCAACATTGTTTTTGTAAATAGTAGATATAACTTAATTTGAACTTAGGTGTTAGCAATACTAATGTTAAATAAGTTGTAAGAACTTTGGAAGGCAAAATGCTAGATAACTTAAATTAGTGTAATTAAATTGAGTACAGGAAAATTAGGGATGGTGAAGGAGCATTATTTCCACAATGCAGTTCACTTCCTTAAACAACAAATCAGAGATGACTCACAAATGACGGGTTTATAAATAATATTAGCAGTGTCATGTACAGTTAATGTTCTGAACTTGTTTATTCCTGTATTTAATACCTACCATCCATCAACTGCTGCACCGTGAGACATCTGTGGTCTGACATTAGTTTTAGCTAAAACCCACACAGATTAACTCCCTGCTACAAAGCAAAAACATATTCGAGTTCATTAAATACTTCAAGTAAGATAAACTTAAAATCATCATGCTGGTAAAATAAATAAATAAATAAATAAAGTTAAGTTTGTGTGTGAAATCTCTCATTTAATTTAAGTGAAATTCCTCAAATCAAGTTTTTTTTTTTTTATAGGTGTCATAACCTGCTGTTTTATATCCACAATCCTTCTTAAATTATCTTCAAATTAATTTTTAATTCTAGTTGGGTGGGACAAAAATTTAATGAGCTCATTTTAACCTCTTTTTATCCACAACTATTGTTTGTCGCGAGAATACGTACGAGAGTTAGACCTGTCTGTAAGCGCGTTCACGAGGCAAACGTCAAAGCCAAAACAAAGTTTTATCAGGACAGAGCAGGTGAAGGAAATGATGTCCCAACAGAGAAAAACGTGATAAAAATGTAACGGTGCGGTTGATAGAGAGGATCCACGGAGTAAAAGGGCTGGACTCTGATGAATATAAGGAGCGGACGTCTGACGTGAAGTTAACCAAACAGTGTTAGCTTCTGTAGCTACATTAGCAGCTTGTCCGCTCGTCAACCACTGTTTACTGGTCTCTTACACAAAAGATAATACGTTACACAAGCAGCAACACTTACCGACTGCACATCCTCACTGATAAATATAATCCACTGCTCCCTGGTAGTGCTGTCCCTCCTGTTAAAGCACTGAAAACTGCTGAATTTCTGCCGAAGCAACTCAGCATAGCAATGTCCCCTGTCCTCCTCCTCCTTGTCGCCGGCGTCCTTTCTGACAAAGCTGGTCTACTCTGTGGCAGGTAATCAGCTGCCTTCAGGTGGTGCTAGAGACGCTAGCTTAGCAGCTCGCTCGCAGCCTATCTAGTTCATGTCATAACAGCTGATCATAACGACTCCACGGCAGGTAATCAGCTGCTTTTAGGTGGCGCTATTGAGGCTAGCTTAGCAGCTAGCAGCCTCTCTCGTTCACGTCATTCGGAGAAAGAAATCCAAACCGCGTACTGTGGAGAGCGCGTGCTTGTGGCGAGAAGAGAGCGCCCGCACTCAAAGACGAAGTTACTTTCACTTTCTAGAGTTTCTGGCACGTTATAACTAAGGGTCCTGTTCCAGTACACATTTTAACTTGAAAAAGTGGGATTTCCGGGTGATGACTCCTTTATGAACTGTTCTGATCCCTGAGTGGAAATAAGGGCTCTGCATTTTTTTTACCCATCTCTGAACATTAGTGCCAGAGAGCAATGGGCTGCTACTTAAACACCCAGGGAGCAGTTGGTGGGGGTTAAGAACCATGCACAGGGGTCCACAATGCTGGGTTCGATGGGGACCCACCGCACTAAAGCCCGCAACATTAAGCTACCCACAACCTCATTCACTAACATCTTAATCAGATTTGTCAAGTTCAAGAGAGCTCTACAAACTTAAACCATTCTACTTTATTCTACTTAGTCACTCCTATTACTTTATTTTCCTAAGGAAGTTTGCATATTTTTAATTTTTTTTATTTATTTTAGTAAAGCCAACTAGTTAGAATTTACAGTGTAAATAAAGAACAAAAAGTATGGACATTTGTTTTGGTTTGAATATTTCTCCCCTTCAAAATGACCAGCTGGTGTGCTATTGGTAGTAGGTGTTTTGGGCAAGTGGAATAACAAACATTGCTTGTCAGGCTAACCCTTTCTTCTGGGTAGGAAGCCGAAAAAAATTTAACACAGGGTCTCGGTGTGCATTTGTGGTACTAAAGGTGACACAGCAGCTCTTAGGCATTTTCAGAGGGTCTTCTTTGCCGAGCACACCTAGCTGGGGCCACTTGCCATTAAACCACTCACAATCGCTGAAATCAAGAGGATACCAGTCAGCGCCGAAAATATGTTTGTCTGCAGGCTTTCAGTCGTTTTTGGGTGGTGGTGTTTTGTCGAAATATTCCAGTTGGTCGTAGATAATGGTCTGTGAAAAATGCCGGTTTAACATTGGTTTCAATGGCAGAGTCGCGCTCCTTTCCCCCACATCCGGAATGGATGTGACGTATTTGGGGGCGTATCCAATTTTGCGATGTGTATCTATACAACCTGCCAATATTTTGAGGCAATATTTGCCCCAAATGAAGGACATAAGATATAATGAAGGACACAATGAAAAATAATTTCGAAAACTCTTTTGAGATTTAAAAAAAAAAATGAAACAAAGCATTTCAAATAAATATATAAAAGAGAAACAGAGCACTTGTAAAGAAATATTAACTAGAAATGTTAAACATGTAATAAATATATAAAAAACTGCTGCCTTAGATGCCTGTTTGTAAATTATGCCGGGGGGTTATTGGTCAATACACCTGATATATTGGTTGATGCCGATACCAGCAAAATAAAAAAAACGCAAATATTGGCCTAAAATATTGTCCGACCGATGTATGGCCTATATGCACGACTCCACTACTTCCTGAACTTCAGACAGCACCTTCGTTTCCTGTCTTTCAATACTGGACAAACTGATTAATCCAGGTGTGTCTGACTTCAGTAACTGGCCAGACACACCTGGATTAATCAGTTTGTCCAGTAATGAAAAGCAGGAAGCAAAGGTGTTGTCTGAAATTCAGGAAGTTATGGAGTCATGCATGAAGCCCATTGGTCTCTCCTTACAACACAGAATTACACTTGAAGCTAAACATCTAAAGATCACTGAGAAAGTCAGAAGTAGTGAGTTGTCTTCAGTAGCAGAAATATATTGTATTTAATCACTTAGAAATTATATATAAAAAGAGGAAATTCTAATTGTAAACAAAGAAAACATTTTTAGTTTATTTCTCTTCTTTTTTTTTTTTTTTTTTTTTTTTGATGCTGCATTTTCTGAACCCAGTTGGATGAGCCAACTGGTGCCTCTCGCAGACCTGGAAAAGGTGACGTTTACCTTCCAGCCATCGCCACAAAGACTTCATGTCTGAATTCAATCCGAGGGACTCTGAGCCAGTCTTGCCCTTATTTATATGACAAACGAAGAGGATCCGTCTCATCACTCGCTTCTCAGAAAACAGGGGGTCACTCTAAAAAACAGGTACTTACTGTTTGATTTGCTTAACTCCTGATAAACTTGAATAACAGCAACTTTCTTTTTCATCACACCAGAGTAGCTTAAAGGTGCAAAGAGAGGCAAAGAAATCCAACGTAACCGTGACAATGACCTATCTGGGGCAAGGCCATCGAGGATCGGGGTCAGGGTCCAGTCAGGATGAACTGAAGGTACTTCAGCAAATCAACGGAGGGGAAAATATTTGTGTCTTCAAAGGCCTTGTGACTCCAGGAGGTAAGGCACTGTTACATCTCCTTTAATTACACACATCCTTTCAAAGCAATGTTGACAAGGGATTACTGTTGACTTCAAGAGTTGAGGAAATGACTGAGTTTTTGTTTTTCTTGTTAATGAGATGTTTTCTTTCATTATTTCATGTGAATAAATCTTTAACATACAGAAAAACTCTTCCTTTTTTCAGTTTTTTTTTTTTTTTTCGTTTGAGAGAGTGAATTGAATAATGGCGGAGCTATATAAATGTTTCCCTTTAGAAATAGACTTGCTTTGGTTGGTTTCTCCTGAATAAACTTGACAAGATCTGATTGTAGGTTCTTTGTAAGATAATGTAATATAATGTGGGGGGAACCAACAGAAATAAAAAAAAAACAACAACCCAGTAATTAATTCATCTGAAAATACAATCAAAGAAAGAGAGCAGTCAACTTATGAAATACAAGACATTTTTCCTCTTCTGATCTATAACAGCAATTAAGATAACATCACCCTTTAGTTACCCTTTAGCTGAACTACAAACAGCTCATGTGCTGTGTGTGTGTGTGAGTGTGTGTTTGAGCAAACACTAAATCCAAAAGCTGAATTCAAGCTTTTTCAGAATTTAATAAGAAAGCTCTGCTCCCTCATGTCTGGCTTCATTTACTGGATTTGGAGGAGTTATTCCTGCTATGATACTCTTTTGTAATTTGTACTTTTCTAAGCCTACAGTCATTTGTTCTCAGTTCTTTCATTGCTCTGGTCCATTAATTCTTCTCTGTGTCTATCTTTTTATTGCACTACCACCATCTGTGGTTATATTTTCTTCCTTTCCTTTTGTTATTGTTTTTACTGTATGTGAGGGACTTTTGAAACTATACTTTTTTAATGAAACTTTTGATTAAAAAAATAAATAAATAAATGAAAAAATACAATGCCGGTCCAAAAAATTTAACAATAAAAAAAAAAAAAGAGTCACCATCAGGACTTAACTAGAAAATATGTCTCCCATTGGATAATTACTGCATGGGTGATTGTCTTTCAGCTGGAAACAAGTTATTTAACCCCGAGTGATGCGGTGAGCAGCTTCTCATTTCTTAATCAACCATGTCACAAGACACATCCTGTGGTCAAGGAAAGATGTTTGTGTAAGAAGGGACAAGTCATTGGCATGATTCGAGTAAATAAAACATCAAAGGACATGTTGAAACAACTAAAATTGGTTTAATAACTGCAGCATATTATTAAAAACTGGAAGGATAGTGGGAACCATCAGCTTTAATGAAGAAATGTGGTCTTGAATGTTTTTTAGTGAAATCAAACCATAAAAAAACAACAAAAAACAAACAAAACCAAACCACTTATCAGGCTAATCGAGCAAAAAGGCTTCAGTCTGCTGAGAAGCAGAAAGATTGGACTAGAATAGAAGACGGTCATGTGGTCTGATGAGTCCAGATTTACTCTGTTCCAGAGTGATGAACTCTAAAAGAGAGGCACAGACTACTGTACAAACCTATGGGGGCAGTCTATGATCTCAGGTTGCTGCAGTTGGTCAGGTCTATGCTCAGGTCAAGAAGGAGGTCTAGGTTTTTCATTCTCCATTCCTATTTTTCATTGGAATTTCTTTCTAAAAAATAAATAATAAATAAATAAATATAAAAAGATGAATAAAAATACAAAAAAAAAAATTAAATAAATGAAAATAAAATTAAACAAAAATATAAAAAATAATAATAATAAAAAAAAGAGTCAGGACTAGGTTTAGCAACATTATGTGTCCAAAGAATGAGGTCAGCTGACTGCCTGAATATTTAGAATGAGCAGATTATTCCATCTTCCCTGATGGCACGGCCATATTCCAAGATGAAATTGCCAGGTTTCATAAGGCTCAGATTGTAAACTAACGTTTCAGAGACCATGAGGCATCATCTTTACTCAAAGATCAGCCACCAGATCTTTGCCCCATTGAAAATCTTTGTGATGTGCAGGAGAATAACTGTCTGTCTGACTCTCCTTTTAGTCAGCCTTAGGCAGTTCTGCTTCTCTCTTTACTTATTAGATCCCAGCAGAGAGTTTCAACCTTTTTCAGTCCTCTGATTTACCAAAATTGTTCTTCATTCATCTCTATTTATATGATTTACAGTATTTTGCTGCCAAATACTATGTCAGGTTAATTGGTAACTCTAGATTCTCCCTAGTGAATGTGAGTGCAAGTGTGTGTTTGTCTCTGCAACAGACTGGCGACATGTCCAGGTTGTACCTCTCACCTGATAATTGCTGAAATAGACCCTGAATTGGTAGAGCAGTACAGAAAATGAATTAAATGAATGCTACCAAATAACCTGCAAATCTTATAACACATGCTGTTGACATTTTGAATCAGCAACCAACTGAACTTACTCTTTTGTTTGCAAAGATCTGAAACCATTGCTTGTGTGTTTTAGGGGAAAACATCAGTTGCAAATCAAAGCAGGAGATTTGATTTGCAACACTGTCACATAAAATTTGAATATTCGTCTCCTTTTCTCCTCCAGAGCAGTTCCAGTTTGTGTCTCAGAGACACAGAGGTTACCCCTTCAGTGCCACGCTGTACGTTAACGGCATCATGGCAACCAGGTTCAGCTCCTGCTGCGAGTACCGCTACGCTCCTGGCTTCCAGCAGGGGAGGAAGAGTTTCTTCAGACTGACCTGGCTGGCTGGGGGGACGCCTTGTTACAGGTCAGACCTCATCATCTCTGAGAAGAACAGCCTTACATTGGCAGAAAATTGGAAATTAGTACGAGTCAAAACAGATTGGCAAATGCAACTTGACACAAGAAAACAGGATACAGGACAAGGGAATGATGATGGGGTGCTACAGGAGAGGAAATATGACTCATGATAAAAGAAAACTTTTCATCTTTTTCAGATGTACGAGCCTCCGAAACAAATACGGCTCTTGCCAGCAGTTAAACAACGGCACAAAGGAGAACTTAATTCCCCCTCTCCAGCAGAACACTGGCAATGGTACAAAGCCTGGAAATGAGTGTCTCAATTTTCCATTACTTCCTAAAGCTTATTCAACAACATTTTTTGACAGTGAGCCCAGTGCTTGGTTTCCACAGACTAGTTTGAAGACAAAATGTCCCACACAGCAAATTTTCTGTCCTTTCATTTGGTTTGTAATGTTTTCAATCCAGGCACCCCCGAGTCATGTCCATCATCTCCTCTTTTCATCCCGGCCAAACCTGCGAAGAAATCAGTAAGAGGGACAAGAAAACACATCAAGGAAGGCGGCGATGGATCCACTGACAGCGACATCGTCGCCGCAGCTAAAGAAACCTCCAAGAAGAAAAGACGCAAGGGTCAAACTAATCAGAACGAAAACAAAGGCAAGACAGCTGGAAATAACAGAGAGGAAGAGAGGCGAGACGACAGGGGCTCAGGGAGGTCAACAGCGACAGAAAAATCTGAAGAGCAGACAAGGCACGGGCAAAAACAGTTAAAAACAACCGACAATGTGACGGCACCGCAAACAGAACAGCCACTGTTGAACAAGACCCAAAAAACTCTCGGTGAGCACTGTTTGACTCATTTTAGTTGGTTTGATTCCTGTAAGACACGATGGAAAAATGGAGAAACAGATGATCCTCAAGCCATCAGCATGTGGTGTTTCCATTTAATAGTCTTTGTGGAAAAAATGGGAAAAGAACAAGAGTGTTTCTTGTTTAAGATTCATTGCAGGATGAGAAAGCACTGACTAAGCTGAACAGAAAGAAACAGACAGACCTGGGATCAGATGGGAAAACCAGAGGTGGGGAAAGACCGAAGGACTTCTATGAAGAATGTGTGGAAATGAGTGCTGCGTTGAACCAGGGCCCAAACAAACACTGGTTCAAGGCAAACAGTGAGTAAAAAGAGCGCAGCACAGTAGGAACGACCTGTCCCACTGGTGTGCCGTGACTGATTTACAAAATAGACTTTAGCAGAATAGATTGAATTTGCAAAGAAAGCGTGTTGAGAAATGAATAAAAGAAGACGAATGACATGTGGGAGAGATTATGTAGATCATGTTCACACAGATACCCAAATTTCTGTACTCACATCATTCAGACAGATGCTCAAACCGAGCTGTATTATTTACACTCGCACATTTACACAAGGTATTACTATCAGACAGTTTTATTGCACCTGAGTTGTTTAATTTTCTCTGTATATTTCAAGTCCTGGAGAGGTGCCGGCTCCAGAAGAGGCTGTCATCATGCCCCAGAGCTCAGGGCTCAGATGTGGAGCTCAGTGCAGAGAGTGACACCATGCTGCAGCCTGATGGAGAGCCTGAGGAAGAAGAGGACGCGACCTGCCAGAGTGCTGGCAAAGAAGAGCCTGTTAAAGAGCAAGACCTGCAGGCGCAGGTGTGTGTCCAACACAAATTTACCGTGGTGAATCTGTGTTTCTGCCAGAAGCACTTTTGGCATTAAATCACTGACTGAAGCTCTTGCAACAGCCACATCCCTGGATTATGTAGGTGTGCATTACTGTGTGTTAGGGTGAGAAATGCAAGTGCCAAATGATCTAATAAGATAACAATCCTAAAGGAATTTCCCCCTTTGAAGTAATACACCACGTAAAATAGTCATCCCCCTTTTGTCATGCTTTTTTTTTTTTAACTGTTGAACAGTATCACCTTATTCCATGTCTTCATTAAACCAGTGCGTACACATACAAAAGCTCAAACACATGCTTCATTTGAGAGCCAACTTTCACTCTTCTCATAACTTCATCTTTTGCACTTAAGCATGAACCAACTCAGAAGCACACAGACGTCCTCTTTGCTGCTTAACAACCAAAGAACCTTTGAATTTTTCAGTATTTCTGCAAGGCTTCCTTAGCTTTTTACACAAATTCTCAAAGGTGATAAAGAGAATCAGAGGTTATTATCCTCAAAAATGAGTCGCTGTGAGGAGCGGACAGGGATCTGATGGACACACTGAATCCAAGGAGGGCACATAAGATCGTTACTGAAGTTTGAGGGTGCTGATTGTAGCCTTTCTATAAAACATATCTTTGGATATACATTTTAAAGTGATTTGCAGAGTTGAACTTAATGATCGTAAAACTTTGCGGTCAACAGAAATATCAGCACCCTGCCTCAGCCTCTCTCTGTACCGAGCAAACAAGATTCACAGGCAGATCCAGGGGAAATTCATTAGAAGATCATTCAGCTCCAGAGACCCAAACACACTCACAGCTCCGCCCACACACACACACGCATCCATACACACCTCCAGACATGCACATTACCCATAGTGACAAGTGAAAGTGCATCATTGACTCCACAGAACCCAACCATACAAATGACACAAAAAATCATATTTTGTTGAATGCATATATTTACAATATAACCCAATATTACACATACTGTATATACAGATCCAACTTTTCTTTTTTTTGGAACACAAGTCAAGGATTATTACACCAAAGTAAAGTTATACATATAAATAACTGAACCAAAAAAAAGGTGTAGGCAGAAGCAATAGCTTCTATAATGCCTACCCCAGATGTGTGTGTTTCCAAATCTCAGTTATTCACATCATTTCATTTAGAGCAGGGATCCTCAATCCAGGTCCTAGAGGGCCGGTGTCCTTGCGTGTTTTCATGGTTCCCCTGCTGTAACACACCTGACTCAAATCAGTGGCTGATTAGCAGACAAGTTGAAAGCCGTGTCTCAAACCGCACACTTGCCGAGTGCACTGGAATTCAGTGCAAAGTGCGCACTGTGCACTTCGTCTGTAGTGCACACTGTTGTCGCTAAATGCTGACCCAAACAGAGCACTGCACTTACAGGAAGTGACGGCCTAGCATTGCCCGCTAAAGTATGCTAACTCTTCTGAGCTTGTATAACTGCAGCCTCAAACAAATGACCAGATCATAACTGTCATCAGGGAGTGAACAGCTTGGTAGCATGTTACAATATACATTAGTAATTATGTCTAAATCATTTCATTAACGTTACTTAAATCATTACAACTCAACCTCCACTGCAGCAGGGGTCGCCACCGCTTCGTTCACCGTCATTATTGAGCTCTAAAAGCAGTTTGAAAGTCCCCCCTCTTCCACTACGTCAGCAAGATGGTGTCCGTTTAGTGCGAGTAGTGTGCTTTGTTTTGAACTTTGTTTTTGAGGATCCCTGATTTAGATCAAAGGCAGGAATTTCTCTTTGGTGGATTTTAAAACACTGCATCTATTGTTCAACATTTATCTTCAGTAATATTCTGTACAATTTGCTGGTCCAGTATATCCATAAGGGATTAATCCATCAGTGATGGTAAGCCATCTGGGCTCAGATGCAGCAGAACAGGCCTAAACCATTATAGTACCGCATACCTGCATGTTTCAAAGCTAAGACCTGGATGTTGGTTTGAGATGTTTTGTTTTCCTTTTTTCAACCCCTTTCCACCCTTATGAGTACCAAATATCTGTGACCTATGAAATCTTCTTAGTTCACTTCTGCAAATAAAAGTTGTGATAGATATTTCTTCTTCATAAAAATCAAAGCTCACACATGATGCTATCTCATCAATTAAACACACCTGCTCTTATTTCAGATTCAACATTTTTCTGGCCGGGGGTGGTGGTTAGCACCGCAGCCTCACAGTAAGAAGGTCGCTAGTTCGATTCCCAGCTGGGGAGGGGGATTCGAACAATTCCAGCAGTGGGCTTCCTTTATGTAGTTTGCATGTTCTCCCCGTGTATGCATGGGTTCTCTCCGGGAACTCTGGCTTCCTCCCACTGTCCAAAGACATGCATGTTAGGTTAATTAGACACTTTAAATTGCCCCTAGGAATGAATGTGAGTGTAAATGGTTGTCTGTCTCTCTGTGTTGGCCCTGTAACAGACTGGCGACCTGTCCAGGGTGTACTCTGCCTCTCGCCTGGTAATAGCTGGGATAGGCTCCAGCAACCCCTGTGACCCTGAACTGGATAAGCAGGACAGAAAATGACTGACTGACTGACATTTTTCCGGGTTCATATCATTTTAGCTTGTATTGTAAATGTGGTGGTCTATTATGAAGTTTAGGTCTGTTTGCAAATGTAATGATGTCGTAACACCACAAACCAGGGGTGTCCAAAGTTGGTCCTCAAGGGCCACTGTCCTGCAGGTTTTTAGTATTTCCCTGCTCCAACACACCTGACTTCAGGAGCCTGTGAAGTTCTGCACAGTGACTCATTAATTTGACTCAGCTGTGTTGGAGCAGGTAAAAATTGAAGCCTTGCAGGATTGTGGCCCGTGAGGGCTGGAGGACTCAGATTTAAATCAGCTTTTCCCAGTTTAAACTAAACAAATCTGTACTTGAGTGTAACTTTGATGAGTTTGATTTGTGTACGCCTTATATTAGTTATAAAACTCAGAAAAGGATGGTGATATTTCTTAAACGCGTTCCATTTACTTGAGTGATTAAAACTGTCCTTGACTCTCAACAGATCAATTATTTTCCTAAAGGATTATTTCAGCATTTACAAGTTTAATACGCAAACAATCGTTACAAATGGCCGCTGAGTTTTATCTGAGTCAGGCAGGCATTCGGCTCAGCCGTACCAATCATGATGAAAAAGCTTCCAATAGTGGCTGAAAAATTCCTCAAGGTCTAGCAAAGCGGCACAGCGGACGTGGCCGACAGCCAGAATGTACAGCTCTCTCTCCGGACTCTCATCTCTTCTGCATTGAGAAAAACCTCCAGCACCTGTCTCGCTCACATCTCTCTTTCCCAACCATCAGTGCAGTTTTGGAGCCGTACTGCTGTTGGGCAAAGTAAATACTTAATGCTTGCAATGTGTTTCTGTATGAAGGTAAAGATAACTTATATGTGCCATGGAAGGTCATTTCTTTGCAGTTTTGCACCTTTATACTGTTTACCTTTCCTCAAAAGTCATCCATAAGTAAATACATTGCATGGCCTCAACATACAGCAAGCATTTTTCTCAGTTAGACAAGCCCTGGCCTTAAAAAATCTCTAAATCTCAGTGGATAAACTTTTGACATCTTGGTGATGTATTTTTTCAGCTCTTGGAACTGAAACTGTGACATCCAACACGAAACAACCCATACTAGAAAAAGACCTCTTTCAAACCAAGACAAACTACGCTGGAGAAAAGTGAAGCCCGTAAATGACCTTAAACATTTGTAGTTCTTTCTTCATCCGCTAGACTAGGCTAGCTACAAAACATAGCAAATCCCCATAGACTCCCATGTTAACAAGGCCATCTTCACAGCAGAAATATACTTGTTTACAGCCTAGTTCAAAAAATGATTTTAGGTTTAATCAGTTAAGTTTACCTTCATGTCAGCTGTGAGGGGGTTAATTTTTTTTTTTTTATAACTCATCTGTTTAGATGTTATTTGAAGACAGACAATGCAGCTTTTAACAATTTTGTCAGGGGGCTAGTTTAGCCCCCTATCGACGGCTAAACTAGCATCCAACCTGCATCGTACCTGTCCTGTAAGTTCACTACAGCCAGTAAAAGACAGTCTTTTTTTGACTCTTACTCTCTCCCTTCCTCTTTCTTTTCATCTCTTCCTCCGGTAATGTTTTCTTGTGTTTCTTTGCTCAATCCACCATGATTTGTGTTCAAAACACCCGCTTTGTCCATGTCTGGTTCATATCCGTTTGCTAGTAGCTACTTGACATGGTGCGCAACTAATAGTCGACTGCAACGTCACCGCCCCGTCCCGAATAGACAAGTTACATAGCGCAGTTTCTGAGCCTCGGAACATTGCTAGGCAGTGACCGCTCGAAAATGCACATAATGAATGTTGGAGTGGAATCAAAACGGGTCAGACATGCATATTTTTAAAGTGGAAAAGTTATGTTGTGTGTCTTTAATCTTGAAATACACAGAATTAGGGGTGTGTTCTTTTGATTGACAGGCGACAGATCGGCTAATAGTTAGCTACCTGCTTGTTCCCAGGAAGGCCTCAGCCTGTAGCAGAGTTGCATAACAGTTGTGTTTAGCTACACTGAGTCTGAGTGCGATTTACCTTTAAACCATCTATCTTTGTTCATTCCTGTTCACTTCGGATTAGCTCAGTTAGTATTTGCTTAGCTGTCAATCATTTGCCCCGTGGCTTGGAGCGGCTTTTCCTTTGCTCATTTGACTATTTTCAGGGAGTGACGACATATGTGACACTGTAAAATGGTGACGTAGCTTCAGACGTAGCTAGATACTACATGCATTTTTTTTAGTCTTTGATCCAAACACTAAAATGACTTTCTTTTGGGTTGTTACTGCAGCTTGATGCCATGATGACGGTGCTGAGCACATCTGATGAGGTGGAGCAGCTGGTTCTGAGGAACACGGACCTGACAGATGATCTTCTGCTGAGCCTGGCGGGGGTCCTGAAGAGCAGCCCGTCAGAAGTCACAATGCTCAATCTCAACCTCAATCTCATTGGCCCCTATGGCGCCCACATCCTGCTGGATGTTCTGAGAGTGAAACCACGGGTCAGAAGTTTGCAGTAAGTCCCAACCATCGCATCAGCACCTGAGGAAGAAAAACAGAATTCCAGAAATGCATTAAATGTCACACAGACTCAGGCGCTGCGGCCATTTAAAAGCACTCAATTAAATATGACTCTAGAAATGAAAATAATGGAACTAAAAGGACAGTAAAGTGCCAAGGACAAACTCCACAGTAAAAACCTGAGCCTTCCACTCCTGAATTACACAATCCATCTCTTTTATGAGAAGAAAGAAATGCCTCCAGTGCTTCACCTTTCTGAGTTATTTCCTTGTTCTTCACAAAACACTGTCATTGTATAAGAGCTTGCCTTTGTGGCTTCGGAGCAGACATTCTGACAGATTTAGAAGTTAAAGTGTGTGCTCACAATTGGCATCAAACATATAGACAGAATAGTGTCTGAAAACATTTATTTCAGGAGATAAGCGTTTTGTTCTCACTAAAAGTCTGACACCACTTTCATGGCTGCAAGCTCAATATAAAGCTACAGCCTGCAGATGTTTAGTTTAACGGCTCTGAACAGATGCCAGACAAGCAAAGGACCCAAAGAAGCTACCGGTCATGGCCCATAACCACCCTTTAAAATGGTGCATTATTGTTTTTATGCTTCAGTTTTACAAGGATTAAACAAAAGCCGTGTTAACCGCTGAGATTGTGGACTGATTTCATTCAGGACAAAGCCAAACTGGCTGTTTCTGTGTTTGCTAAGCTAACCAGCTGCTTTTTATATTCAGGTGAAATTAAGAGTGTAATTGCTTTTCTTATATAAATCTCTGACAAATAGCTCATATTTTGAAATGTATCTTGAAGAATTTTAAAGGTTAAACTGAACATGTGTCTGCATAAATTTCAGTGATGCTTGTTAATGCATCGCTTGAAACGTTCATTGTTTTGTATTTCTGGGAGAAAATCCATACAAATATAGAATAACTTGTTCAGAAATAAGTCTCCTTTATTTTTTCCCCTGTCCTTACAGCTTATTTGGAAACAAATTGCGTGACCATGGAGTGTTAACCCTGCTGACTGGAATAGCTGAGCTGCAGGAGCAAACAGCGAGAGCTGCAGCCGTCATCCACCAGGCGCTGCTTTTCCCATCGGAGCAGAACATGCAGCTGCAGCTTCCCACCGGGTGGAGCACTTTCAGCGTTTTCGCCCTTTTGGAGCTGGATATCGGTGGAAACGGTTTAAGCAGTGATGGGGTGAAGGTGCTAGCATCATACATTAGATCCCACTCATATCTACAGTACTTAGGGCTGGCACAGACCAGCGGCGCAGACCTGGCGGCGTGGAAGGATCTTTTTGAAAGCCTAAAAGGAAACAGCTCGCTGACTCAGATCAACTTAGATGAGAACAACTTAGGCGACCCTGGGGTTAGGCTGCTGGCCGACATGTTGAAAGAGAACACGAGTCTGCAGCAGGTGGATCTGGACAGGAATGGCATCAGTGATGTGGGAGGCAATGACATCATGGGGGCGCTGCTCTGCAGGACACAGATTCCACTGAGGCATCTGAGTCTTCAGGAGAACAACATCAGTACAGGATTGATGAGCAGAATACAGGAGGAAGTAAAATACAAATGAATCCTGCATGAAGAAAGAAAACACCTGCAAACCACGAGAGGCAATGTTGCTTAAACAAAGCACCAGCACGAAAAAAACACCAGATTCTTTGTGTTCATTCTGAGGTCAGAGAGAAAAAGCTTGACTCATTTGGCTTGTTTGACCATCAAACACACATGCACACACAAAGGTTTCTTCCATCCTGTAAGTGGGTGGCCCTGCTAACAAATGCTGCATCTCAGTTTAGTCCAGGCAGGTAGTGTGGGAGGCATGTTTGCTTTCAGGCTGCGCTGAGGTCTGGAGGCATTTTCAAAGACGTATCAATGAACTGAACCTTTCTTCTGTGTGACGAGGTTGCATCTTCACCCTCTCCTTCCCACCAGCTTCACACCTCATGACTCCACACCTACTTTGCTAAAACTGACTCCAGCACATGGCTCACTGATCCCCTCTGATATTTTCTTGAATATTTTTTTTTTTTTACTTGACAAAAAAGAAACCAGTGATTCATTCCACCCACAGCATTTCTGAGCGGATGACTTACCCGTGGCTTATCCCCCCTACCTCCTCGTCATCAACAGCTTACCTTTCTCCACTTTTACAAATCAAAAGAGTGTCATGGATGGCCAAGCCGTGCTGTGTCAACTCCCCTCATTTTGTTGTTCTTGTCTCTTCATGTGTTAGACAGTGCTTCTATTCAGAGCCCCGGTGTGAGGGGGAGCAAATCTGCAGCAAATTCATCTGAATTTCAAGGCCGTCATCTCATTGTTCTATCAACACTGACATTCTGAGAATAACTACCTGTGATCAAAGCTTGTCAAAGTGGTAATTATCTCCTCCTTTCAGGGAATACCGGTAGTTATTCTGCTGAAATCACCCTGTCCATATTTCATCAGCTGTATTTGGAAATTCCTTTCTGTTGAGCCCTGATAAAGATGCTCCCTGGACCCTCACCCCCGGGAGGATGACGGATAGATGAGACTGACGTTCCTGAAGATTACATCTGCAGAAGTCATCCAGCTTCTCTGTATCAGGTTGAAGAAGTGTCTGTTTGTGGTGTTGCTCATTTAAAATCTTGTAAAAGAAAAATAAAGGTAGCAGTTTTTGCACAAGACAGATATTATTATTCACACTGAAAAAAGTCCAAGTTTCTCTTCATTCTGATATTTGTCCATCATCAACAGCAAAACTTAAAGCAAGATTGGATTCTAAGAAGTACACTATCATGCCTGACTGAGCATAAGCCGGCAAACAAGAGCTTCACTGTAATTCATAGACTGCTTCGTTAAAGACCTTGAGGGTCTCTGTTACAAGTGAAACCTAGATCACTGACCCCATTGTCTGTCTGCTAATATATTTGGCAAGAAAGAAATCCTGCAGTGCAACAAGCTTCTTTCAGCTGCTTTTCAAAGAACAAGGCCTTCAACCACAGAGGCTCAATCTGTTAGGAATTTACAGGTTTGCTTGAGAAATAGTTTCCCCTCTCATGTCTTTGTAGATTACTGTAGAGCATCTCTTGGAGCTGCATAGTAATATAAGGCCTCTGTATTTCAGTGATGCCCACTTGTCCTGGAGTACTCAAGTTAAGCTCGTCATTCATCATTGTTTTGCTGATAAGAGAGTACCTAAATCTTTGAAAACCAAGGAAGTCCTCGTACATGCAGCCAAAAGAGTAGTTAAAGCTGATACGGTAACACAGGACTTCACTTTCAGGTAACTGATACTGTGCCGAGAGCAAACTGGACAATGGAAAGTCTTGGGAATTGAGTTTCTTGGCTCTGACCAAAGGCATAAACAAAACAAATAAAGTGAACAATGGTTCAGTGTTCAGACTTCTTTTAAGTTCCCTGGGCAAAGTGATATAATTTATTCCCACTGACAGAAAGGGTTTGTGTCTGTTTGCTGAGCCACCAAATTTTGATGCCTTTGTAATGTTGTCCTCAGGATAAACAGGGGTGCTACTTTAAATTTCAAGCATATTCAAGCATGCTTGATGCAGTGTTGTAAGCCAGGTCTTTATTTCCAAATAAACAGCGCATCTCTGCATCTATTAAAATGACCGTCACAAACTTTTGAACATTGACATTTATAGGATATGATGTAGCTTAAGGACAACTATTTGTATTCCTTTCAAATTACTATCCAAACTAAGAGCAATCAGACCACTGCCTTCTGCAAGGTTAGGTTTAGATTAAGATTTCATCATAGCAGCATCCATCCATTTTCTTTGCCATTTATTCCAATTCAGGGTCAAAAGGGAAGCTGGAGTCTATCCCAGTGTAACAGGACAAAGGAGGGCCCAGGTGGGATTCAATCCCCAGACTCCCGGGTGAGAGTTATGCGCACTAACCGTTCAGCTAAAGGTATATCTCCTTGGCCAAGTAGCCAGGGCGCATGATCACTCGGAGGCATGGTGAAAGGACCATCACCTGTCACATCTCTCCCCCTCTTTTCACAAGCACATCCTCGTGCTCTGCGTAGGCTGCCACCCATCCAGAATCCATGGACCCGCCCCTACAGTATGCTACATGGATCCCTACTTGCAAGCACCAGATTGGCGTTGTCGGCAGGATAAAGGAGGGCCCGGGTGCTCGCTAACCATTCAGCCAAAGGGATCACCCCTCAGCCAAGTAGCCAGGGCACGTGATCACTCGGAGGCATAGTGAGAGGACCGTCAACTGTCACACCAGCAATATGAAAGCCAGGGTGCATCCTGAACAGGTCGCCAACACAGAGACGAACCACTCACTCAAAGGCAGAATTTGGAGCGACTAGTTAATCTAACAAGCATGTTTAGGGAGGAAGCCAGAGAACCCACTAAATCCGGAGAACATACTAAATCCGCACAGAAAAGTCCCTGTTACAACACCCCAGCCGAGTCTTGAACCAGTGATCTTCTTGCTGTGAGGCAGCGACATACCAGTAAAGCAACAGTCTGGAAATGGTTTAAGTGACTGTGACTCATTGTAGGCTGCTTCTCAGTCACCCTTCTGATGCATTTAGCTGTCCAACAAAAGAATAAGAAAATATGTGAAGATTGGTTTTATTGGGAATTCAGATGTAATATAATCTAATGCTTGGCAGTTTGTGCAAAATTATGCAAAAAGATGAATTTCTGGAGGATCTGTGAACCATGAAGTTAACTGGAGTATTGTTGAGTGTATACATGGATAATCTATTTGTATTTGGTTGGGTTAGGCTGAAAATTTACATGCATTTAATTACATTTATGCATTATCATGGCTGCTTTGGGTATTCTGCATTTTTGTGTAGATCAACAGAGATTCGTGCTAGCTGAAAGATATGAGTAAGTGGTCACTGCAGGGATGCACTTCACCGGATGCATGGAAAAGACACAGTAGCCTTGTTTGAGGGGCTTTGCATACCATCTCTGTTACTCTTGCTGTTGTTTCTTTCTGCTTTGCTGCTCTTTGATCTCAAAATTAACAAAATACAAACCTCCTCTGTCAACTCACGTATCCTTCCATATACACCCAACAAATTCGGACACTATAAAGTTTGAATTCTCCAGTGTGTGTCTAACATATCTTAATGCATTTTAAAACCCATTTTTTTATGTGCTTCCCACCAATTATTTCTTTGTTTCTAGCGTCATGTACTGAACATGTGCTGATTGACTCAAAAGTAATTCACACAATCTGCTTCCAAAACACCAGAGCTCCTTTAATGCTCCAGGACACTGGCCCTGGCAAAGAACTCATTCCCCAAGCATTGTAGTTTGTCAAATGCTTTGATTTATGACCACATGTCTGCAAATCTAATGAGATATGTTTTGGTTTCAGCTCACTTTTTATGCTAGACAGCTAAATGTCAGCATGCTAACTTGAAAACAATCATGCTAACGCCATTCAAAGCATGTTTTTCCTCTCTAACAAAGCTATTAGCTTGTGCAAAAATATGCTTAATTTGAGCCTCAGCTGCTTGACATGTACACGGGTGTGCAACAAAAAAATGTGGATGAAAAAACATCACAGCTTATTGAGATTGACAAGAGGTTTGCTGTTTGCTGTATCTGTCTCATATCTCTTCTTCTACAACACATGCCTATTTTTTTCTGGTTTGCTTTCTTTGCAGCCTTTTGTGTTAAACAAATTTCTGTTTGAACTCATTTCTAAACAGAAAACATCTTCTCTGCAGCTCCCACACGGCATGAGTTTCAACACTGCCAAATTGAAGACCAACACATGCTGAGACAGACTGGATGCACTGTGCCATAACAATTTAAATCAGAATATGACTTGAAGGAAAGGATGGGCATGGGTGTATGTTTTGTATACAGTGGACCTGTTCTCAGACTGGATTTAGAAAAACCAGGTGGTACTTCTGTGTTTATGAAGGAAGCCTGGAGGTGGTAGACCTGTCAGAACACCAAACTCTCTGTTCCAATTAATCGGATCTGTACCGACCACAGGCGCACACTAGTTTATCTACTCAGTCCAAAGATGTTAATTCACAATTTTCTTTCGTTTTTTCCTCCCATTTGCTCTGGAGAGACGAAGCCAACCCAGAAGCATTGCCTGGCTTTGTGGCACGCTAATTAGGCGGACTCTGTTTGCCGGTTTATGACAATGAAATGCAGAGTCCAAGTTCCAGGGCTCACAGAAAGCTATCTTCCAAACTTTTGCAGTAAACAGCGAGTGCAGAGCAGGAAGTTGATGTTGGCTCTTACTCGATGCATACAGTGGAGCTGAAGATGAATGTGGAAAAGCCTGGACGAGGATGAGAGTAAAGGAGTTGTTAGTGTATTGTGTGGTTTCTTAATGAGTTTAGTAAGAGAAAACTATTACCAAAACGTGCCCTGAGGTGAAAAGTGTCTTTTTTATTTATATTACAGGCTACATTATAGTTTACAGAGAGACATCTAAAGATGATCAAAGTCAGTGAAGAAAGTTTGTAAAGGTGGCTAATTACATGACATGCAGTAATGCTTCAGTCCTTAAACTCCTCATTCAGCGCACACTGAATTGGCAGATTCTCTGTGTTGTGTGACAAAGCATTATGATGATGGTGAATGAAAAGTTTTACAGTCTGCTCCTTGAACAATAGCTCCTGCCGCTGTTTGACATTTGGCAGAAAGAGCAGCTTTTCAATATGGATTATTCATCGGCGGTTTGATCCCCCTCTCAAATGTCACCACAACAATACCTCTGACTTGGCAGCAGCGCCTGACTCTCTGCAGCTCCGTGGGGTGAGGAATTGGCAATAATTACCACATCTAAGCGGCCTTCAGACAGATTAAGACGTTTTGTTCGAGGACATTGTTTTTCTGAGTTTCTCTGTTTTACTGAGACGTAAAATTTTGGCTAACCACATCCTTTCAACTTTGTGTTCAATAATGATGTCTTCTGTACAAGTACAGTAGTAAATATCCTAATGCAGGAAGTGTGCAGACTCCTGCAGCAAACACACAAAAAATATGCTGCATTGGTTTGAGCATGCAACCTAAACCCAAAAAATGTTAGCAACAAAAAAAAATCCACTGATGTCTTTCATTTAAAAAGCATGAAACCTTGGTTTGAGTGCAGGAAAGTAACACTTGTCCATGTTTCTGCTGAAAATCTGTCCGTCTTTGAGTCATACTCTGAGACCTTAGTCTATTCCCTCTTTTCAACCAGTATTGTTCATTTTTTTTATTACAAAGTGTTGCACAATGAACTGCAAAGACAAAGTCCAGTTGAAAATGGCCCACGTGTTGGCAAAAAAAAAAAAAAACTGCCTGTTGACACATTTAGCAAACACGCTATTCAGATCAACATCATTATTCACTGGAGGTTTGTTTTGCCCCCCACTTGAAAAATTCAAGGCTGATACTGACTCTCGTTTTAGTTGTTTTCTGGTTGCATAATGTTCCACTCTTTCAATAATTGGTTCTTAGCTTCATAAGTCTGCAGCGTGTTGGACTTATCTGAGCTTTTTCACATACATCTGCCATCTGCTGTAGCAACGATCGAGGTGAAATAACACTGAAACTATGAAGATGTAGTCCAAAAATCAAGCAAAGCGCTAAAGATTTTAAACTTGTGTGTGTAGCAAAGGGGTGTGTGCATTGCTGAAGCTGGGCCAGGTGACCAGTCTTATCTGGTCATCTTTTTATGTTTGCAACAAAACATTTAAAAACCAATCGCTCTGTTTGTCAGGGTGATTATTATCAGAAGTCAAGTGGTATTCCAAATATTTAATCCTGGAGGCTTTACATACCAAATCCTGCAACATATCACCCTTACTCACATCCACCTACACTGACTCGGAAAAACAAAACAAAACAAAAAACCCAGTCACGCAGTCAATACAAGATTCTCCTACAAGTTCCTTCACGCGCTTGCCCCCCAGTCCCTCCTCTGACCTCTTCACCTCTTCCTGAAATCTTGTCCTCCTCTGACACCGGGCAGCTGTCCATTCCTTCCTCCAGGTTTCACCCTGGGGGACAGAGCTCTCTGTGTCCAGGCTCCTACGCTACAATCCTCTCCACATCTGCAATGCTGATAACCTACAGGACAATTCAAGTCATTACTCACAGTTCACCTTTTCACACTGCCAGTTGATCTTACCTCATACCTGGGCTTGCTGTGCCTTTGCTTTGTCAGGTGTGTGTGTGTCTATGTCTATGACCATCTTTTAAATATTTTGTGTATCTCAAAAGACTTTTGAAATAAGAGATGTCATTATTTTACATGTAACTATTTATTTGAACTGTAAACTTCAACCAAACCAGCTTTCCAGATCTGAAAAATGGATTAATAAATAAATAATGACAACTTAAAATGATTAGTTTCACAGTTTTATCCCAAGTGGGGAGCACATTAGAAAAAAAACAGAAAGACATTTTCTTTTACTTTTTTTTTTAAATCACTAAACTTCTCTCTAAATTTCCTGTTGTAATGTATGGAATGGGTAAACATAGCAGCAGGGCATGATCTTATTGGATCCAGCTGTGCCTGCACGGAGTTTGCTGCATTCAGCTGGCCTCAATTCCCAGAGACATGAGATTGCAACAAAAGAGTCAGTGTTGATCAGACAAGAGTTTCCATCACTAAAGCATAACATAAAATTATATGCGTACAGGGTGATAAGCTCACTTTTACATGCTTTTATAAAACCAGAGCAAACTAATTCAAAGTGATCCCATTATTTCTCTTGATGTTTTTTTTTAACTATGGAAAAAAGTCATCATTGCTTCTTGGGCAATGCACAACCGAATGTTCCTCATATGGCTAATTTATTAGCTGAAATTGATTCATATGTATATGCTATAGGGATGATAATTACATTGACACCGTCTGTCTGCAGGAAAATCCACCAATTTCCTGCAGACACTGAACTTTTAACAATGTCAGAGTATACAGCTGACTTTTATTACCCACCCTTGGTCTGGAGTAAAAACAGTCACAGCGTCTATCCACACCTGACAATGGTTATATACGAGATCCAGGATGGCAGTCACATGTGATGAATGGAAAAAATCAAACCATAAAATTGTTATAGAAAACCTCTAAATCTCTTTATTTAAAAAAAAAAAGAGAAAAAGAAAGAAAAAATCCATACTTCTCTTTTTACATGAGTTCAACTGTTTCCATGAAACAGGCCAGAAATGAGAACTGAGGAAGTCTGCTTGGTTTGGTAGGATACTCTTGTTGAACTGCTGTCAGGTAGGAAATTAGTGATCAAATTGCAGCATTCTTGCTCTCAGGCGCAATGTCTCAAAGGTAAACACTCAAAGGGCTCTAAGACTTTTTCATGTAATGGACCACCAGCATGTGTCAGACCACAAACCACTCTGTCCCAAGGAGCCATATCTGGAAGAACTTTACATACCAATTACATAACTTTTCATCAGGGAAGCTACTGACTGACTTTTTAAAGGATGAACAGATGATATTCTTAATTCAATTCAGCTTTATTTCCATAGCGCCAGTTCACAACAAAGTCATCTCAAGGCACTTTTACAGACAATCCAACTTGTTGCAGCCCAGGCTCCTGAGCATGCACTGGGCGGTGGGTGACAGAAGAAAGGAAAAAAAAAAGAACTCCAGCAGAACCAGGCTCAGGAAGTGCATCCAACTTCTTGACCAGTTGAGGGTAGAAAGGACAAGACAGATGGATCACCAAGCACCATAACCCAGTCCCAGAGGTACCTGCTGAGAAAGAAAAAGAAAAACACAACAGTGATAATATAATCAATCTATGCAAGGTATGCAAGGGGAGGCCCAGGCAGGATTCAACCCCCCCCCCCGGGTGAGAGTCATACACACTTACCAGTCAGCCAAAGGAATATCCCTGAAGCCAAGTAGCCAGGGCCCGTGATCAATCGGAGGCATAGTGACAGGACCCCCCACTGTCACACATGGATTAAAAAAAAGAGTAAAGGGAGAGAAATGGAGGGAAATGTCCCATGCATCTTAGGACATCCCCAAACATTTTAACTAATCTATCAAAGACTAGCTTCAATGCCCTAATAGGGACAAGTGATGTAAATTAGCCTTGGCTAAAAACACCATGATGCAAATATCAGATGACTTTTTAAGTTTATCTATGCTCTCGCATCGGTTCAATAAAACAAATTCAATTCAAAGAGGAAAGTTATAGGCCTAGCCCAGGGTTGTCCAGGTCCAGTCTTTGAGAGCTACTATTGTGAAATTTCTAGAGCGTACCCTATCCAACACGCCTAAATCAAATGGTTAATTCCCTCATGTACATGTCATTCAGCTCTGCAGAGGCCATGATGAGTCATTACTTTGATTCAGGTGCCTTTGAGAAGGGATGCAACCAAAATGTGCAGGATAATAGCTCTTTAGGACTGGACTTTGGCACCCTTGGCCGAGCCTGATAGGTCCAGTGTGTCAGTATTATTGCCATCTAGTGGTAAAGATTGGTATAGCACAGTGAATGGATGGTGGCCATCAGAGGCTAAACTTCTTCCAGACATAAAAATGTTTTAATGTGCGAGTGGATCCAGTGGTGTCAGGTGCAGAAACTGCACCACAGGTACATTATATACTTCAAAACTGTGTACATGTGTACCGTCTTCTTCTATGGTGGGCTGTTTGTCCATTCAGAGATGCCAGTGTAAAGACGGTGGCACAAATATGGGAGGTTCCATTTATTTGGACCCACGGCGAGTAGATAAATGTTTCATTCTAAGAAAATAAAATCATGAAAGTTATTTTAGAAAAATGATTAGATACTAATAGAAACAGTTTATAATTGTTTATTAATATTTTCTGTTGTTGACCTTTGATTTTGTTACAGGCTGCACCTTTAAAAGTAAAGAGAGTGGCTGCTTTTTAGTGTTAAAACCAAAATCAAGAAGTGAATCGTTTTACCAACTAGTTTTGCTTCTGTAAGTCTGATGAAGCCATCACATCACCCAGCTGCGGAGGGGTAAGTTTATAGTAGACCATTTTAATACAAATAAGCATCAATTCAAGGCAACATGTGGTGTAAATCTTTTAAAACTGATGTTTGCTAAACTCAGCAGTGTCCAGCTGTTTCAGGAGATTGTTCAACAATGAAAACTTTTGCATCTTATGCAAAAATTAGAAAAACAGATAGGGCGCTGATTTTACATTTGTCAATAAATTTTTAGTGCCAGGAAGCAGCCAGACATTCCTCATCCTAATTTTTCTTCATTTACCAGGGAATAAACACAATACCAAAACACTTCATCTTTTTTCAGGGACACATTTTCAGCGGTGCACTGACAAATATTTATTTTTTCAATCAAAGTCTGCTGCATGTCAACATGAGGAACAGCTGACAGGCGGCAGCGCGCAGTGATTTGAACGGGGAGAAAATAGTGCCCAGTGAGGTCCTAATTGTGGGGGGTTAGTGATTTTCTGATTCAATATCATCATCCTTTCAAGCCAGTATTGATTCGTGAAGCGAACTATATACTTTTGTAACCCCAGAAACTAGCTGGAACTATTTTTTTTACAACAAAAACCTGACAGAACTCAGCTCACAGGACGAAGCTGGGGCCAGGTCACTGTTCATGCACTGACGCTGCTGGTGGGGAAATCATACACCTTCATGTCAAAAAATCCAAACTATCCCTTTAAAAGAGCACTTTGTTTCTATTAGGGCAAAAAGGGGCAGGGGCTCAGTCACCCTTTATGTTCTATTTGTGCACATGCCAGATACTTCCTTGTTATTTTGCAGACCTTTTACTCAGTGGTGCAATTCAATAAGGAAGGATCCTGATAAAGGTCCATTTTCTTCTATCTCTTCTCTTCTCTGCTCATTTCGACTATTTTAGCCACATAGAACAAAATCTAACCAGGCAACAGTGGTCTTTAATAGAGATAATTGCAGTGCATTCCTTCCAAGATGGCACTCCCAGCACAGCATGGGATATCTTCACATCCTCTAAAAGAAAATAAACATGTAAATCGGCATGTTTACCCTTGTTACCCTGATAAGCTAAGCTAACCAACAAACAGGCTGCTGCTTCTTCTCATCTAACTTTCAAAAAGATGCAAATAGTATTCCCCCCCCGACATGCCACTGCATTCCCTGGGCCACAGCTTGAGAACCATTTCTACAAGCTGCTACAATAATTATCTCCAGTGAAACTTTACTCTACAGATTGGAGATCATCACCTGGGACTCTTCTCCAGGCTGCGAGGACATTATCCTTCTTGTCTGTGAACTTAAACTTGTGGTAACAAAAGCCCACATCCGATGCTGCTCAGGTACATGGGAAGTGATCTTTCAAGGTGGTGAGCTCCCTTCCTTCCTGGCCATGAGAGGATGGACTGTGAGGGGGCTCTGTGTGAGGAGGAGGGATCCAGTTGCAGGCAGCTGAATCAGTGCTCTGTTGGGTCTCCCCTGGACACTGTCATAGCGTGTTTGTTGAAGGCGGGTCAATGAGGACTTTCTTTGGCAGAGGAATTTCACAGCACACGACAGCGAGCACACACACACACACACACACACATGCACGCACGCTAAAGCCAGTGCAGCCCTGCAACCCAGATCCCTGCAACTCCGGGGAGAACGGATGTGAATGTTGGTCAAGCAGGAGGTGAAGAAAGGCTGTCACAAAGCGGGTCTTTTGGTCTAAATTTCACTCGATTAAATGAATTGGTCATTTTTGTGGCCAAAATATGGTTTTCCTATTTGCTGCAGATTAATAGGAGCTGACACAGACAGAGTAGTTGTGAAGAACAAACAGTAGGGGTGTTTACACTTCAGATTTTCAACTGTCAAACAGATTATTCTGTAAAAGCTCAGCCAGCCCTCTCACCAGCGATGAAAAGCAAAGGTCACATCCTGTTTTTGGCTCTGGAGGTTTGTGGGTTTTAATAATTACATTTTTTTTGTGTGTTATTTCAGTCTGAACATTGAAATTATGTGACATTATCATTGATTCAGATTCACATGTGTGGATAAAAGTATTAAGAAAATTACAAAATGTACTATCAAAGGCTAAATTTGGTAGTTTGCTTACCAACTCACTGGACTCAGGATAAATGTACTTGCTCATACAGTGTATACAGTGCTTACCAAATTTATTGGACCACCACCCAATGTAGGTTTATGCCATAGCTGGCCTACATTAAAACATTGGTAATTACCAAAATCATTTTTTATGTTTCTGTAATGGTCAATATCAGTATGAAGAAGCTCTTTACCCAAAATGATGTATATTAATGCAAAAACATAATTATTATTGTTTAAAAAATGAAATATAGTAAAGCACATTATTATTTCAAATGTCAAATTATAGTTATTATAGTTATTTATCTATTATAGTTATTAACTTTAATTTCTGAGCAGAAAAATAACAGTTTTAGTAGTTGATTGTTATGTTGATGGATTTCTCATTTCTTAGAAAAAACCACACAAATAAGTTTGTTATTGTGTGTGAAAAATGACCACCGGTATTTAGTTATTTTAGATTGTTGTTTGCCAAATGAATAACAATAACATGTTTAGTTTTTTGCACATTTTTGAAGGATTTCTAAAAGATTTATGTTTTCTCATGTTTATTTACAGTATCTTGTGATCATGTCAGCATCATAGAAGACAGGCAACTTGCTGTCAAAAATTAAGCCAATGCAATAGATTTAAATAAAAAAAAAATATAAAAAAACAAAATCATAGTACAAGATATTTTAGTTTAATTGTCACATTACAGACAAATACAGGTGCTAGTAGATAAATTAACATTATCTCTGAGGAATTGGTGGATCTATTGATAGTAAACAATTGGTGTGTCAAACCTTTAAAGCAGTGTTTCCCAGAGGACCCCCTTCATGCAACTACCAAAATACCATGGGCCACCTTTGCTGAAACCATGCTTTGTTTTATGCTTTCGTTTGATGATGCAATCTGACTGATTTCTTTCCTGTCCTTAAAAATCTTAAGCTGACTCTCACAGAAAAAAACATGTGAACCACATGTACAGCACATGAGGTTTGGAACCATTTTAATGTGCTTCACATGTGAAGCACATGTTCAACACGTGCTTTTGCAACATTTTTGTGCGATCCACATGTGGAGAATGAATCACATGTGGTCCACATGTGCAAACGTGTGCTTTTGAAAAATTTTCATGTAACCCACACTGTGTAAATCATATGTGATCCACATTTGCATCACTTGTTTGTGCACATATTAACCACATGGGATCCACATGTACAATCGTGTGCTTTTGGAACTTTTTCATGTGATCCATATGTGAGGAATGTGTGAATCACATGTGTGAGACATGTTTCTGCGCATGTTAACGACTTGTGCAAACGTGTGCTTTTGGATCATTTTCATGTAATCCATACTGTGTGAATCATATGTGGTCCACATATGCGTCACATGTTTATGCACATCCTAACCACAGGTGATCCACATGTACAAACGTGTGCTTTTGTAGCATTTTCATGTGATCCACATGTGAAGAACATGTGAATCACATATGGTACACATGTGCCCAAACGTGTGCTTTTGGAACATTGGTGTGATCCACATGTAAAGAACGTGGTACACATGTGCATGACATATTTATGGACGTTCATGACATGTGATCCACATGTGCAAACATGCACTTCTGGAACATTTTGGATCGACCTCAACTCATGTCTGTGTGGACATGGCCTTTTAATCATACTGACTATAAACTGTCAAAGCTTTGGGGACCCCCCCGGCGGTCTTTGGCCCCCAGAATGGGAACCGCTGCTTCAAAGCGATATTACATAAATTTCTTCTCCTAAAACTCTGTGCTTCTGATTCATTTTGATGACACACTGACATTCATCATAGAAAAAACTGGGCGGGCCCTACAGTATTCTGGGGCTAAGAAACTGCCAATCACAACTTTGTATTCCAGCTTGGAGCATCATTTGACCGATACGTTTTGCTTTATGGCATCATGTCACATGCCAGCAACGCGATATCAACACGCCAGCTGTCTGTAGCGCTTCATGGCTAATTCAGCAGGGAAAAGTGGAAGACATTGTTGGACGAAATTAGGAAAACAAAAAAAAGAAGCTGACAAATAGATGCCAAATTAGCCTTTGTTAGGGGCGTCAATGTGAGAAAATCCCCCAAAGTTTAGTGCTGCTACTTTAAAGATTTGATTTACAGACACGTCCCATACTTAAACGAAATATCTAGAACTTTTACCAGGAGAGGAGTTGTTGAGTGAAATCATCAATGGGGTGCTGCAGCCAATAAGACTACAAGAGATAAGAAGCATGCAACAAATAAATAGACAAATGTGTTAAGTGAAGAATGTACTTTCTGCTTCAACTCCAAACATAGCTGAGTTTTTGTTAAACTTTAAGAACATGCATTCCTCCTTGCTTATTCCAAAGTGCAATATCAGAAAAAGATTCAAAAGAAAAAGTGCAGAGAGAAACTGTGAGTGTTTTTCTCGTAAAAAATACTTGTGACCCCCCCTTCCCTCGATTACTTACCTGGATGAACCCTGCAGAGACTCTACAAAATGCTTTACAGTATACATGGTAAACCATGAAACCAGCATCACTGAAAACCATGTAGTCTGAACTTTGAGTTAATGATAGCTGGGAGCTAACAGCACTGGCTATAATAGACTCCCATTAAAAAGTTGAATAAAAACACAATAAAACAAAGGATAAAATCAAGGTGTTGAGCTTTAATTAAACAAAATGGCAAACAGAAGAAGACGGTCTTCAAAAACATCTTAGAATTTGAAGGTCTGAGTACTTTTTGCATGATTATAGGCAAATTATAGAAATAATTAGGAACAGCCAGTACAAAAGGGGAAAAAATACCCCAGTTTTCGCTCTCCAGAACTTGGAACATCTATGTGTATGTTTTAAAGAACAATTAGCTGGAGTATATGTAAAAGTACTTCTAGGTAGTCTGTGGCCATATTATTCAGAGCTGTAAAAACCAGCAATAAAAATCTTTAAAAAAATAACTTTGTACTGGAGGCTTTGGTTCCTGCACATGCTCCAGATGTAACACGGCATAATGAAAGAAAAGCTGCAGCATTTCAACACCAGCAGCACAAACACACACGTGCA